>JAPMUY010002649.1:0-226591 GCA_026901105.3 Galaxias olidus | reverse complement strand
AAGAGAGGGGAAAAGTCTACAGAGATCGTAACAATGACCATTGACAGACCTTGAACAGATTATAATGTGTAGGATTGTCCTTTTAATACACAGCACATAATATATGTAATTAAGTGGTCTAAAACACAGCATAAAATACATGTAACTAAATGGTTAAATCTTAACAGTAGGTTCGGTCACATCAGCGGAAAGAGGGGAGCTCGTCACTGTGGCCTGTGCAGTAAATGCCACTGGAAACGCAGCCCCACCAATGTTCATCTTTCCCCGTGTACGTTTCAAAGACCTCTTCATCATGGACTCACCAGCATGATCCATAGGTCATGCAACCAAATCTGGATGGATGAATGAAGAAGCCTTTGTCATGTTCCTGGAGCATTTCATACGTCACACAAACTGCTACATCGATCACCCGGTTCTGCTGATTCTTGATAATCACGAATCACACATTTCACTGAAGGCTGTGACAACTGCAAAGGAAAATGGTGTTGTTATGCTCACTCTGCCACCTCCCATTGCTTACAACCCTTAGACAAAACAGTCGATGGACCACTGAAGACCTACTACAATAGAGCCGTAGATGGTTGGATGCGTACAAACCCTGGCAAAACCGCAACAATATATGACATTCCAGGACTTGTGAAGAAAGCATTCATGTCAGCAATGACACCAAGAAACATCATCTCAGGATTCAAAGCAACAGGCATATTCCCATTCAATAGGGATATTTTTCCAGAAGAAGAGTATGCTCCATCCATTGTCACTGACAGGGTAAACCCAGATGAGCCACCCAACATTGCTGACTTGCCTGTACTATCAACTCATGCCGATGAGCCATCCAACATTGCTGATCTGACTGTACCACTAACCCATGCCGAGGAGCCATCCAACAGTGCTGACCTGCCTGTACCATCAACCGATGCAATGAGCCCTGATCGCTCCTCCGCAGTTCCATACCCAGAGGAGCCACCTGCTGCTACTCTGCCTGAACCATTAAACAGAACCGTGAATCCTTACTACTCGTCCATGAGTGAGGCTACTGGTTCTCCTGCCCATTTGGGGTATGTGTCCCCAGGAGACATACATCCCTTCCCTTAAACCAAAGCAATTAAACCTAGAATGAAAAGGAAGAACGTGAAAACTAAAATCTTGACCGTCACACCAGAAAAACTGGAGCTGGTGAAGGCGCACAATGACAGAGAAAATAAAGACAGAAAAAGATAAGAAAAAGGCTGAAAGGGAGAAGCTAAGGGCTCTGAAAGTGTCAAAACAAACCAAAACAAAGAAGAAAACGGTTGTCTACAGTAGCTCAGAAGAAAGTGACAAAAGCATTTTGCTTAATGACACTACTGACTATGATAGTTCAGAAGATGACCCTAGTGATGATGATGACAAGAATCTGTCTGCTGGTGACTTTGTCATTGTTAACTTTGCGGGGAAAACCAAAACCTATTATTACATTGGTTTGGTGAAGAAAGTTGAGGATGCTGACATCAGTGCTAAGTTTCTGAGGCGAAGTCGTGGGAGTTCTGTGGATGAAAAGCCCACCTTTGCCTTCTAAGAGAATGATGAAGGGCTCATCCCTAGAGGTGATGTGTTAAAAAAACTACCTAAACCGTTAAAGCTTGGTGGAACAGCCAGAAGGGAGCAGAAGTTTACATTCCCCTGCAACATCGTCAAGTGGAATGTCGAGTAGTAGCCTGGCTCGATCCTATCCTGTGTATTTTTAAATGTTCTGAATGTTTAACTTGATTTTGTTCTGAAATGTTCTTTAATTAAAACCTTTAATAAGTCAATGTGGTATTTAATTTGTCTTGCTTTTATATAGCATTAGGCCTATGAGTTGAAAATATTCAGTTTTACTTCAACATAATCAATGACACAAGTTACCCTCGGGTGGCTCAACTTATCCTCTACCTTGCCCTCATCGGGGGCAAGTTGACCAAAGAGACCACAAGTCATATTTTGAAAACTGTTTATTTTAGATCCACAGTGATTATTCCCAGGGATACAGCACATCCTGAAATACAGTATATGTAAATATTTTAGTAAGAGGCATTACTGTCATGCCCTCACTTTAAAGACGCCTCAAGTAAAAACTGGCTCAACTCACCCCGCTGTCCCCTACTGTGGTTTTAACTTTAAATTTAGACTTCAACTTGCTTGTAAGTAAATAAGCTAACTATTAAAAATGACTTAAGACGTGAACATAACACCAGCAATTTTTTTCAATGTTAGCACTTACAGAGTTCCTTATAACAATTGGCAAGGCTACACCACTTCTTAACACTTAACTTATTTTAAATGTATTACTTTGTTGGCTTAACCACTCAATTTTCCTGAACTCTGTTTGTCATTTGCGATGTATGCACAGTCTTATCCTTTCAATGCTAGGGTTCGATGAAACTCTGGATACTTGCTTGTAGCTCCGCCGACAGCAGGTGCAGGTTGTGGTCTTTCAACCTCGTGTCAGCAGGAGTTCTCACTGTTACTCCCCTCAGTTTAAATCACGAACTCAAGCGTTCTTTTGTTTACAGGCATTTATTTGCACATTTCGTGCCTTCCAGCATGCCGTGAGAACCAGATAACAAAATATACAAACACAAATTAGTCCAGTTAAATACAGCACATTCAGTCAGAGATCAAACATCAAACCCACATCTTACAAACACAAAAAGATATATGTAGCGTGCATAATACAATAACTTACGTTATATTCAGCTATTGCCTTACAGATAATTCACTCGCTAAACATTCGTTGAAACTTCAGCTATCACGTAGTTAACACGTGTACTCCGCTAGCATATAAGCAGTGAGCTAACTTGTTAACATATCAAGTAATTACAATTACAATAGAAACATACAAATAAAATTATCTTGCATACCTCATTGGCCGCATTTACTTAAGAGGAGTAATAACGCTAATTTCCAGTTTCAAGATTCCCTTCTGTGATGTCTTAAACTAGACAGGACAAACGTGTTTTCAGTTTTTTTTGAAAATTAAGTGTTTAAACAGTGAATGCTCCAAATTTGTGTTACTTACGAAACGTTTAATAATAAAAACAAATTCATCAATTTTCAATTGATCTAAAAGTCACAGTTTTAGTGTCGAATAAAGGTTTTTAATTTTACCAAGTTGATACTTTGGTGTAGCCAAGCGGTGTCTTCCAAAAGCTCAAACCTCCTATGGCCAACTTTGACATTAGTTTACTTCTTTGTCTGGGAAAAATAATGTATATGTTGCTACAGATCATTTGAAAAACTAACTGCCTTTACAGTTACATGGTCGTTTAACTAAATTAAGGCTAAAATATTAAATACGTGTATGCTGAAAACCGCGAACGTGTCAAACAACTTAGCTTTTTTATGACGCGGCCTTAGTCAACAATACGGCTTCGAACCAAAGTACTACTTGCATTTGCGTTTGTACACGCATAATCAGTGCCAGATAATCACCGGGTCGAAAACACATGACAAAACATCTAAGTAAAATGTAGGTCCCGTTGCAAGATCATTGCTCAGTATTATTTGTCCATAGCTGCTTATTTAGCCTATAAAGCGGTAATACAGGCATATTCTCTCGTTGAAATAGGCTACTGTCGTTTTCCCTGCCTCCCCCCACAGTTCTCGCCCAATCGATCTTGCAAAAGTCAAAGCCCTCTGCCCAACAAACTTCTATAATTTATACGGATGATGATCTGGATCTTTCAGCTATGTAAAATTCCACACGACTTTTGGAAGAAGGCTAGCTGATCTGCTCATTTCTGCAGTCTGCTCTGCAAACTTAAACAAGACAATAGATTGACCAATAAATACATCTTGTTTTCTTAACGCACTGATTTTTCATGCATGCTTAAATAACATCTGTGGTCACAAATATGGCATGCATGCCACTCGCAATCTTTAAAGAAACCAAAGCTTCGGTAGACATAAACAGAACATGAAAGGAAAGGTCCAACTTTTCTCATGACAATTGATAGGATCCCTTATCATGCACATTAAGTTCTTTATTAGCTGAAGTACAGTATTTTCAATGAAACTTTTTTTCAAATGCGCTAGGAACATTAATATATCCGTAACAAATGAATTACCTTGATACTTAAAATGACCCCGCAACATGAATATAACAACTAGCTTGGCACATATAACGTTCCCAATGCATCACTTACATTCACAACCAATCGACAGCTAAAGTTTAAATTTTATGTGTTAGGCTATAGGCCTATGAAATCGTAGCCAAACTGACTGACATAACCATACATAGAACATAAAAATTATGTCTCGCTTTCTGGATTTCAATCAACGCGACTGATTTCTAAACCAAAACAAACTAGCTAGCCAGCTATAGTGGAGAATGACGTGTTTTACCGCTGTCCTGAAAAAGTGAGGCACGGAAAACTTTGAGGGAGCAGACCTTCCTCTGCCTTGGATCGATCTTTATAATTTCTTCTGAGAATCTTTCATCTCTGACTAGTCCAAGGCCTTTGAAAGGCCCCGACTGACGGATTTAATTTAAGTTAGTAGTAACTCATATAGTATAGTGGAGAATGGCGTATGTTTTACAGCTGTCCTGAAGAAGTGAAGGCACGGACAACTTTGAGGGAGCAGATCTTCCTTTGCCTAGGATAGATTTTTTTTTTATTTTCTGAGAATTTTTCAAAGGCCTTGACCTAGTCAGAGTTGAAAGGCCCCGACCGATGGATTTAATTTACGTTAGTAGCAACTCAAGTAAAGTATATAGCATGTATTTTAAATAACAAATTGTTGACTGATTGCTTATTTCACTTAAGGTCACATCAGGACAGGGGTTTACTTCAAAATGAATCAAAGTTTGACCGTCAAAAATTATGGGAAAAGGTAGGCAATTTAACTTGAAGACAAGGTGCAAAATTGGTGCCCGTTTTGTACATAAATATAGGATTTCTAACAAGGTCCCACGGCAACCAAGTGGCGAGTTTTGAAATGACAATATGACGATATTAACAGTAGAAATATGGAAAGATTGAATTGTCAGTGTTTTAAGAATACAAACTGAACCAGTTCGTCAATAGTTTGATATTAAATAAAACGTATATGTTTTTCTTTGAACTGTTTAAAGTTAATTGTTGTTGTTTAAAGGATTATTTAATGTAAGAACAAAACCTACGCTATTTGGAAGCTAACTGTGAATTAGCAAGAGCTCTATAGATATCAACACTTATATGTTGTGAAACTAAGTTTTACTTTAGAATGACAAAGACTCAGATCAACAAAAACGTTAGTTTTGGGTCTATTCAAACAGTTTCAAAACGCTATGCAGCGCAATTTTCTTCACCGCTGCGTGATTGTGGTTCTGTTATGACTAGTGATGTGTCGTTCATGAACAATTCGTTCATTTTGAACGAATCTTTAAAATGACTCAGGACTGACGAGTAGTCTCAGAGAGTGCTTCGTTCATTTTGGTCGCGCATGCGCAACAACAGTTGTGTTCGAGTCATTCGTTAATTTCTTTCAGCATAGTTAGTATAGGAAACAGAAATTAATAGATCACCCCTCAACTGGGTCTTCGGGTCTGAGTCGTTCGTTAAATTTTCACGTGATAGCTCGGCATGGAAAAGAGAAATACTTTGTTCGCCACATTTATGTAGTTACGACTGCGCCGATTCACTCATTGTGATAATTAAGTCACCTCAAAGCAGTTGCAATATACTCCTTTACTGAAACGTGATGTGATGTATTTAGCCAAAAAATCACAATATTGATATAACTTTAAGATGTATTTATTTAAAATCAGGTTGTCCCATACAGCCAAATAACAATCACACTCGAACTACAACTAAATCACACAATATTGCAGTATAAACTGTCTAATATAATAAACTTTTTTTTTTTTTTTTGATTTGGCTGTAAACTGTAAAGTGAAAAACAGAAAAAAACCTGACCAAAAACCAGTAATAACAATTCGTGAACCAATTCAATCATTTCTGTTTTCTATGCTACGCCTACTACTAAAAGATTAGTTCACACCTCGAATGGATCTTCGTGTCTGTCTGAGTAATTCGTTCAAAAGATTAGTTCACCCCTCGAATGGATCTTCGGATCTGTCAGAGTAATTCGTTCAAAAGATCAGTTCACACCTCGAATGGATCTTCGGGTCTGTCTGAGTAATTCGTTCAAAAGATTAGTTCACCCCTCGAATGGATCTTCGGATCTGTCAGAGTAATTCGTTCAAAAGATTAGTTCACCCCTCGAATGGATCTTCGGATCTTTCAGAGTAATTCAAAAGATTAGTGCACCTCGAATGGATCTTCAGATCTGTCAGAGTAATTCGCTCAAAAGATTAGTTCACCCTCGAATGGATCTTCGGATCTTTCAGAGTAATTCGTTCAAAAGATTAGTTCACCCATCGAATGGGTCTTCGGGTCTTACTGAGTAATTCGTTCAAAAGATTAGTGCACCCCTCGAATGGATCTTCAGATCTGTCAGAGTAATTCGTTCAAAAGATTAGTTCACCCCTCGAATGGATCTTCGGATCTTTCAGAGTAATTCGTTCAAAAGATTAGTTCACCCATCGAATGGGTCTTCGGGTCTTACTGAGTAATTTGTTCAAAAGATTAGTTCACCCCTCAAATGGATCTTCGGATCTTTCAGAGTAATTCGTTCAAAAGATTAGTTCACCCATCGAATGGGTCTTCGGGTCTAAGTCTTTCGTTCACTGGTCACGTGATAGCCGCATAGGCTAGGCACGAGAGATCAGGAATCAAATTAGCAGTTCACCCTTAGGTACTGAGTCTTTCGTTCACTTGTAACGTGACTGCTTCATGCTTAAATTATGACAACGATCATAATCGTTATTGATTTTTGGATTATTACACGTCAGTTTGCATTACACCCCGTCCCCCCCCGTCCAATGAACGAAAAGACTCGAAAAAAGATTAGCTCATTTTACTGAACGAGAGTTAAAAGAACCGAGTCACTAAAATGAACAGATCTTCCCATCACCAGTTATGACTACACTGTAGCTGTTGGGTTTGTCTTGCCTATATATAGCCCCCCTTCTTATGCCCTCAAAGTTATTTCATTAGCGTGAGGAAGAAGGTTACAGCGAACCACACATGCTTTTTAGGGTTTGCTAATGTTAGTATGTTTCATAACGAATGAATACTTTTTAAGGGGTGCCTCTGTTATTCAAAATTCATATGTTTTGGTTCTGGAGGAAACCGTGGTAACTAAACTGGTAATAAACGTTTGCTAAGCGCTTGACTTTAGTGGTTGTAGGCTGCTTGTAGTTGTTAGCTGGGTTAACTTGGCATACTGGCTAGCTAAGTCACAGCAACGGTACGAGCTTGAAGAAAACTTACTGTTTGCTCAGCTGATCTGGACACAAACAGTGTGGGAAATATATTGTTACTTTAAGCTTAAATCACGTTCATTGCTGAGAGTTATTATATTTCGATTCGCTTTAAATATTTGAGCTGGGAATGTAAGCCGTGAGTTTTGAGGCTTGTTGGTTGGCCATTTGGGGCGGAGAATTGGAGCAGCGGGTGCGGTGTTGCAGTCGCTTTATCGCACCGTTGTGATGAAGAGAGAGCTGAGCCAGAAGGCAAAGCTCTCAATCTACCGGTCTATCTTCGTTCCTACTCTCACCTATGGTCATGAAGTGTGGGTATTGACCGAAAGAACGAGATCGCGGATACAAGCGGCGGAAATGAGTTTCCTCCGGAGGGTGGCTGGCATCTCCCCTAGGGATAGGGTGAGAAGTTCAGCCATTCGTGAGGGACTCGGAGTACAGCCGCTGCTTCTTTGTGTAGAAAGGAGCCAGTTGAGGTGGTTCGGGCATCTAGTAAGGATGCCACCTGGCCGCCTCCCTAGGGAGGTGTTCCAGGCACGTCCAGCTGGGCGGAGGCCAGACCTAGGACCAGGTGGAGGGATTATATCTCCACACTGGCCTGGGAACGCCTTGGAATACCCCAGTCAGAGCTGGTTAATGTGGCCCGGGAAAGGGAAGTTTGGGATGCTCTGCTGGAACTGCTACCTCCGCGACCCGACCCCGGACAAAGCGGATGAAGATGATGATGATGATGGTTGGCCATTTGAGACTAGAATAAATGAATAAATTGAACAAATATTATGTGTGGTTTATTCAATTGCTTAGTAAACAATTCATGGTTTATTAGATTATTATTTGTGTTGCTGTTTAAAAATATATGTACAGTGCCTTGCAAAAGTATTCACCCCCTTGGCTTGTTACTTATTTTGTTACATTACAACCTGTAATTTAAAAAAAAATTTCATCTGAATTTTATGTGATGGATCTGCACAAAATAGTCTAAGTTGGTGAAGTGAAATGAGAAAAAAATATGTATTAAAAATTATTTTTCAAAATAAAAATCTGGAAATTGGCATGTGCATATGTATTCACCCCCTTTGCTATGAAGCCCCTCAAAAGTTCTGGTGCAACCAATTACCTTCAGAAGTAACATAATTAGTGAAATGAAGTCCACCTGTGTGTAATCTAAGTGTCACATGATCTGTCAGTATAAACACCTTTTCTGAAAGGTCCCAGAGGCTGCAACACCACTAAGCAAGAGGCATCACACCATGAAGACCAAGGAGCTCTCCAAACAAGTCAGGGACAAAGTTGTTGAGAAGTACTAGTCAGGGTTGGGTTATAAAAAAATATCCAAATCTTTGATGATCCCCCGGAGCACCATCAAATCCATCATCTTCAAATGGAAAGAACATGGTTCCACAACAAACCTGCCAAGAGAGGGCCGCACACCAAAACTCACAGACCGGGCAAGGAGGGCATTAATCAGAGAGGCAGCACAGAGACCAAAGGTAACCCTAAAGGAGCTGCAGAGTTCCACAGCAGAGACTGGTGTATCTGCGCATGGGACCACAATAAGCCGTACACTCCATAGAGCTGGGCTTTATGGAAGAGTGGCCAGAAAAAAGCTATTACTTAGTGTTAAAAATAAGATGGCATGTTTTGAGTTTGCCAAAAGGCATGTGGGCGACTCCCCAAATGTATGGAGGAAGGTGCTCTGGTCAGATGAGACTAAAATTGAACTTTTCGGCCACCAAGGAAAACGCTATGTATGGCGCAAACCCAACACATCCCATCACCCCAAGAACACCATCCCCACAGTGAAACATGGTGGTGGCAGCATCATGCAGTGGGGATGTTTTTCAGCAGCAGGGACTGGGAAACTGATTCGAGTCGAGGGAAAGATGGATGGTGCTAAATACAGGGATATTCTTGAGGAAAACCTGTTTCAGTCTGCCTGTGATTTGAGACTGGGATGGAGGTTCACCTTCCAGCAGGACAATGACCCGAAGCATACTGCTAAAGCGACACTCGAGTGGTTTAAGGGGAAACATTTAAATGTGTTGGAATGGCCTAGTCAAAGCCCAGATCTCAATCCAATTGAGAATCTGTGGTCAGTCTTGAAGATTGCTGTTCACAAGCGGAAACCATCCAACATGAAAGAGCTGGAGCAGTTTTGCCTTGAGGAATGGGCAAAAAGACTTATCCAAAGCGACTTGCCGTAAAAGGTGGCTCTACAAAGTACTGACTTTAGGGGGGTGAATAGTTATGCACGCTGAAGTTTTCTGTTATTTTGTCCTATTTGTTTGCTTCGCAATAAAAAAAAAATCACATCTTCAAAGTTGTAGGCATGTTCTGTGGATAAAATGATGCAAACCTTCAAACAATCCGTTCTAATTCCAGGTTGTGAGGCAACAAAACATGAAAAATGCCAAGGGGGGTGAATACTTTTGCAAGGCACTGTGTATATTGGGGCCTATTGGCTAATAGAAAGTTCCACAGAACGATCACAAGTTAGCAGTGTAGGATAAAAACTAAAGCCTGAACTTCAGAGTTTGAGTCGATTGGGAAATGCAAAAGTCACTGACATTAGTAATGCATTACTTATTTAAGGGAGTAATTGGTAAAGTAACTAAATACAAATTTCCAGTAACTAGCACAACACTGTGCACGACTTACCCCTGACCCTTGATCTGATGTCTATGGATTTGCGGGTTGCGAGGATCCTTTTAAGTAGTAGTAGTTTACTTATTTAGGGCATTTTTTTATTTTTTATAAAATTATTTAATGCTCATATACTGTAAGTCATTTGGTAACAAGAACATAAAACAAAAGAAACAAAGATAGAAAATAAACAAACAAAATTGACCGAAAAAGGAGGTGTAGGTTGAAGCAATAGCTTATAATACCTTCCCTTTTTACATAACATAATTTAATAGGCAACACAATTTCTGTGCAGAAAACATTAAATACAAAACATAAATAAATAAAAGAAACAAAACCAAAAGTTTCAATACTGACAATACTCAATGATCATATCTCAGTTTTATACTTGTTGACCACCCTATCTGTAAAAAAAAAAAAAATGTATTTGCAAAGTGAACTAACCATTCTTAGTTCCTTGTCACAACTTCCACAAATTTACCCCTTTGACAGATATGCTTCTAGATTTTAACATTGTCCTTGCCCTTAGTTTTTTTAAGCATAACTAACCCTCTAAAATCATACTGACTCTCTCTAGTTTCAAAAAACCTCTGAATATACAGTGGGAGTAAATTAAATTGTGCTTTATACATTATCTGTGCAGTTTTCAAATCCACTAGATCACATAATCTTAGAGCATGCAGGTGAATAAATAATACGTTTGTTGGTTCAAAATAATCCAATTTACTTACTTATAGCTCTCTTCTGTAGCATGAGAATTTGATTGGTGCTGGTTTTATAATTGTTTCCCCATACCTCCACACAGTAAGTAATATATGGGACTATGAGTGTGCAGCAGTGACGTGCGGTGAGGTAAATGGTAGGGGAGGCAGAGGCTGCGTCTCAATATATATACTAGGCCTATATATAATTATATATAGCTATCAAATAAGACAGAAAAAGATTACGCATATCCCAATATGTACCATGTCAAAAAATGCATGCACTGTACATACTTTGCAAGTGCAGCTGAAGTACCTACTACAACTTGTACAAGAAAAAGTCATGCAATTTGAGACACAGTGTTAGCAAAGAACTTACATGTGCTTCTATACTCTGACGTTAGTCAGCCAACCCATCGCATTCATTCATTATGGGGCTACTGGCTTTGGATCGAATCTGCTGGGGTCTCTACGGTGTTTTGGTTTTTATTACAAACCCACGTTCTGATATCCATACTTATTCTTGATCTGCTTTTTGGCTAAGCAAAACTGCTACCTAACGCGATGGCAAAAGTTGAACTAATTATTCAGAAAGAAAACTATACCGTTGTGTTCAGCGTGCCCCAAGGTTCAAATCTAATAAATACATTTCTTGTCAACGCACAACAAACCCATGGATTTTTTTTGTTTTGTTTTTGCTTTTGGCCAGAGCTAGCTAACGTTGAGCGTGAGCGAGCGTCAATAACACGGGCTTAAGACACACACCCCTCAATGAGGCAGGTGTGACAGCTGCCTCTCCTGCTCGTTCACAGCAATTTTATGACGGGACCAGCTAGCCTAAATATCGTTATATGGTAAAGTTCCGATACGTGAAATTAGTTAGCTGGACTATGGAAGGTGAGGACATGTAATGAAGGGATCTACAAATATTATATTGGTGGCATAGGCTACAGAAAGTATCACGCTTTTTGTCCGCGGCCCCGTGCTCCATCCAGTTTCGGAGGGGTTGCGCAATCAGAGGTGAGGCGCTGCTGCCTCACTTTTCGGCTCCCCATAGTGTCAGCGGAGCTCCGCAAATTTGGCGATTTTTACTATGAAAATGATAGGAATCACATATAAATTACATTTGTTGATTAGGATAATAATCGTAATATTTTTTTATTTAGTTTTAGTTATCTTCGTAATATTTTCTATTTTCATTGGAGTAGGCCAGACATTGTTAATTTCAAAATTGTTAATACTAATCTTTACTTGATTGTTTATTTGCCAATTTCCAAATATTATAAACTTTGGTTTACTTACATTCAATGATAGTTTGTTAATATCAAACAATTTCATTATGATTTTCAATTCCATTTCCACTGTATTCAGAAGCTGTTCCAAACTTTTCCCAGAGTAATACAAGTTAGTATCAACAGCTAATAAAACAAATTTTAGACACTTTAGACATAGTTTACAAATATAATTTATATACGGTATAAACAGTTTCGGGCCTAGCACCGAACCTTGTGGAACCCCACAAGTAACCTTCAACAAATCATATTCAACATTATTTATTTGTACATATCATCAAGGTAACTTCTTAGCCATGAGTGTGCCATCCCTCCAAAATTGCAAAAGTGCAATTTTTGACAGCAAACGTCACAATGACCAAAACAGTGCACCTGTTTAGGGGTCGTGGTTAAACTACGTACCTTGTCATTTTAAATGCACCTTTAGGGGAAAAAAACCTTGTGAGTGGTGTTCCTTTTTATGGGAGACTTAACCCTACTTATGACTGTGCGTTGTAGTTGCTGCAATTGAGTCACCACGTTAATGGTGTATTACATAAACGGTTAGTTTTCTCTGTGCTACCAGGTGGATATAATCTGTTGTGAAAAATTGCCGTTGTGTCGTCCCAATTGCTTGTCGTGCCTCATTGCAATGTGCCATGTAGTGCCATAGCATAAACCCCGGTCATGGCTGCCGTACACTCTTAAAAATGCAGGGTTGAAAACAACCCAAGTTGGTTTATTTTCAACCCCACTGCTGGGTAAATATAGGACAGAACACACGCTGGGTTATTGTAACCCAGCAAAATGGGTTGGGTAAATAACCCAGCGGACTGGGTCAACTGGTTAACCCAAATGCTGGGTACAACTGACTAAATGCTGGGTTGAAAGAAAACTCATGCTTGGGTTGTTTTTATTTATATATTTATTTAATAAATTTATACATATTTTTATTTATTTATAAATGCATATATATATATATACTCCTTGTGAGGAAAAAGCACTAATGACTTTACTTTGTATAATTGACAAAAGAATTTATAAAAAATATGTTTTATTACAAAATGTATTTCATTAAAATGCTTATTCAACTTCATCAGTGCAATACAATGTTTAATTCGGAACCATTTAATACTGATTATAATAAATTGTATTTAGATAGCGCTTCTCTAAAACACAAAGACACTTCACATTGAAAACAGAAAACATGGCAAAACAGCAGACACAAAACAAAATATCATTATCATTCTATAATCCAACAAGTATGACTATTATTTAAAACTAACTAATAAACAGGGACGAAAGTAAAAAAAAAGTCCCCATGCTATCTCAGTGAGGTGCGCAAAAACCGTACAGATGTGGACACATCACCCTCCATTTCATAAAGCACATTCTGCAGAAACTCCCATGTGGAAGCACACTGCTTGGGGTAGATGATGTCAAAAATGTAGTATGCCTTTAAGCAGAAGTGTGTTCTGCCCCACTGCTGACCCAGAAATGATGCTGAATACTTGAGACATTGAGTTCGTCCCCTAGCACTAACACAAAAGGAAAAGGGTGTTTTCTTCCTGCTTCCAAAAGGTATTCCACCATGTTCGTTCCCACCTGGTAAAATCTAAATAAATAAATAAATAAATTAGTGTTTGTTCTCTTATATTAATCAAACAATAGGGCAGCAAAGAATACTCAGCCAAGAATACTCACAGGTTTCACATCCACAAAAGAAGAGCGTGACTCCTCCACAGACAATCTAAACACCTTCTTGCCAACTTTGTAGACGGAAGTCAATGGCTTGGGCTGAAAGACAGAAATAAATAAATGCAAAAGAATATTACACATATATCGCATACAGATAAAGGGAGAAAGTATAAGGGGAAAGTATACTCCAGGGTGCTGGAAAGGAGGGTTCGACCGATAGTCGAACCTCGGATTGAGGAGGAACAATGCGGTTTCCGGCCTGGTCGTGGAACAACGGACCAGCTTTTACCCTCGCGAGGATCTTTGAGGGGGCCTGGGAGTATGCCAATCCGGTCTACACGTGTTTTGTGGATTTGGAGAAGGCGTATGATCGGGTTCCCCGGGAGATACTGTGGGAGGTGCTGCGAGAGTATGGGGTGAGGGGGGTCTCTACTCAGAGCCATCCAATCTCTGTACTCCCAAAGCGAGAGCTGTGTCCGGGTCTGCGGCAGTAAGTCGGACTCGTTTCCGGTGAGGGTTGGCCTCCTCCAAGGCTGCGCTTTGTCACCTATCCTGTTTGTGGTTTTCATGGACAGGATCTCACGGCGTAGCCGCGGGGGAGGGGGCTGCGGGTTGGTGGGCAGAGGATTGCATCACTGCTTTTTGCAGATGATGTGGTCCTGATGGCATCATCAGTCTGCGACCTGCAGCACTCATTGGATCGGTTCGCAGCCGAGTGTGAAGCGGCTGGGATGAGGATCAGCACCTCCAAATCTGAGGCCATGGTTCTCAGCAGGAAACCGATGGATTGTCTAGTCCAGGTAGGGAATGAGTCTTTACCCCAAGTGAAGGAGTTCAAGTATCTTGGGGTATTGTTCTCGAGTGAGGGTAAAATGGAACGAGAGATGGGCCGGAGAATTGGAGCAGCGGGTGCGGTGTTGCAGTCGCTCTATCGCACCGTTGTGACGAAGAGAGAGCTGAGCCAGAAGGCAAAGCTCTCAATCTACCGGTTCCTACTCTCACCTATGGTCAAGAAGGGTGGGTCATGACCGAAAGAACGAGATCGCGGATACAAGCGGCGGAAATGAGTTTCCTCCGGAGGGTAGCTGGCATCTCCCCTAGGGATAGGGTGAGAAGTTCAGCCATTCGTGAGGGACTCGGAGTAGAGCCGCTGCTTCTTTGCGTAGAAAGGAGCCAGTTGAGGTGGTTCGGGCATCTAGTAAGGATGCCACCTGGCCGCCTCCCTAGGGAGGTGTTCCAGGCACGTCCAGCTGGGCGGAGGCCGCGGGGCAGACCTAGGACCAGGTGGAGGGATTATATCTCCACACTGGCCTGGGAACGCCTTGGAATCCCCCAGTCAGAGCTGGTTAATGTGGCCCGGAAAAGGGAAGTTTGGGATGCCCTGCTTGAACTGCTACCTCCGCGACCCGACCCCGGACCAAGCGGATGACGATGATGATGATGATGATGATGATGATGATGATGATGATGATGAGATAAAGGGAGATCTTTGATTTTTAAAAAAAGGATGACAGTTTCCACAGAAAAATATCCTAAAGAGAACAATAATTAAATCGTTAATGCAATTGCACTGAAAAGTTAGCAGAAAGGGGTACAATCTGATTGTGCAACCAGTGCCTCCTTGTCTTAAACTGCATAAAATCATAAAGGACTTTAGCATGTACCAGAGAGCCAATGCAAAGGCAATGAGTAAAAAAAGTTAGACTGGTGGTACAAGGCTGAAATAATCGTTATTGCTGCCCCATTTTTTGTTGTACATATTACTATACAGTCCGCAGTGAACATATAATGGATTAAGTTTAATTGTCTGCAGTTAATTCGTAAAAAGAGTATTGGCGTGTGTGATTGAACCGTTCTTTTATTGGAATGGTAATAATGCAAATTACAAGTGAAAAAGCCCCTGGTAAATTACTGGACTGCTGCGCTTTAGATGTGATCCGTGCTCATTCATAAAATGTATGATAAACCGTAAACGTAACGAGCGTTGCTCATACTGAACAGAGTTACCAGGTAAAACTTTTATTGCATGCCCAATGGCCACTAAAACACTAACAAAAAGTAGATTTTGCCTGAAAACCACTTAACTGGCAACACTGATCCTGACCATATAGTACCTTCAAACGTGTCGGCGAGACACTCCAGCTGCCACTCAGTCAGTATAGTTCGGACGAAGTAGTCCATTAGGGAAAAAAACGACAAATCTGGTATACAAATGTAAAGTTAGGAAACAATATACATGCCCAGTTTGCATACCTAGTTAACAAAATATATGTTTATAAAAAGTAGTGTAAGTTTCTAGTTGGAAAGTAATATTCCACATAGCTAGCTGCCTAGCTTCCACCTCAGACTCACGGTCGTTAGCAACAAGTTAGCTGGCTAGCTAGTTGGCTAGCAAACTGACGCAGGTCAGCGTAACGACAAAGCTATTATTTATACACAGGGTAGTAAGACATTGGTATCCGAACTCACGTCGTATAAATCAAGAGTAAACTTTATCCTATTAGCTGATAAGATCAGTGCACGATTAATAGGGAAAATATTTGGTTACCTGTTACTGCATGAGTGACTCCTATGGGTTTTTTTTTTTTTTCAGAAAAGATGGAACGGCGAAAAGTGACCAGCTTTTCAGGCGCGAATCCATCAATTGACCCACTGTTGGGTTATTTAAACCCAGAGGCTGGGTAGTTGGAAGCGGGAATACTGCTTTGACCCAGCAGTTGGGTCAGTGGAGGCGGGTAAATGTCTTTGTATAGACCAACCCAGCTGCTGGGTTACGCAAAACTACCCATTTCAAGACAAATAACCCATAATAATGACCCAGCAGTCGTAACCCAGCAATTGAGTTAGAAAAACCACCCAGCATTTTTAAGAGTGGAGCAACTATTTTTATTTTATTCAAACTTACTTAAAATAGTAAAACAATGAGTACTAAGCAAGCATTTACACTGAAGACAGTAGACTACTGCTGATTTAATGTAGCTGACAGACACAGATCATATCGGAATGCTTTTATCATGCTTTTAACATCTGGGCATATGTCATATGGCATATGTCCAGTAGAGGGTGCTGCAGGACCATGGTGGTGAGGCATTCCTCTGTCAGGTCACCAAGTGGACCTAGATGAGTTCACACAATCTGGTGATTTGTTGGAGGAATGTTGTTTATGGGTGTCGGCTTTGTTTCAGTGGGAGAGCTGAATTTTGAGAGGTTGGTTGCAGCGGAGCGGGCTTCAGCAGCAGGAGCAGCACCAGCAGAAATAATAAAAGCTGCAGCGACAGCATCAGCAACAACAACAGCAGCGCAGTGTGTGTGTGCATGTGGGACTTTGTAAATAACAGGGACGTTTCCCAACCCAAATCCTCTGCGTCTGTACTCACATCTTTTGAAGTTTAATTATTGTGCTGGCTAGAACTAGGCTAATTTTCATAGATTAAATCCACAATTAGGCCTAATAGTAATGTAAGACACCTAGTCGCACTTGCCAAAATCGCGATATGGTTTCATTAAACCAATATAGGCCTACCAGTGTTTCCTGTAAACATTATGGCAATTATTTTATCAACGTTTTTAGAAATAACGTTACCGGTATTATGATTAATTGAGTTGCTTCATTGTTAATGTTACTGTGTTAATTTTTCAAATCTATAGACACAGAACTCAAAACATCAAAATGCTAATTTTCATTGCATGGATACATAAACCTAAGATAACTGGTTAATTGAACATACAGTGCATCCGGAAAGTATTCAAACCCCTTCACTTTTTCCACATTTTATTATGTTACAGCCTAGTTCCAAAATGGATTAAATGAAATTTTTTTTTCAACATTCTTCACACAATACCGCATAATGACAAAGTGAAAAAAGTTTTTCAGAATTTTTTGCAAATTTATTAAAAATAAATAAATAAAATATCACATGTACATAAGTATTCACACCCTTTACTCAATACTTTGTTGAAGCACCTTTGGCATCAATTACAGCCTCAAGTCTTCTTGAGTATGATGCTACAAGCTTGGCACACCTATTTTGGGGCAGTTTCTCCCATTCTTCTTTGCAGATCGTCTCAAGCTCCATCAGGTTGGATGGGGAGCGTCGGTGCACAGCCATTTTCAGATCTCTCCAAAGATGTTCAATCGGGTTCAAGTCTGGGCTCTGGCTGGGCCACTCAAGGACATTCACAGACTTTACCCGAAGCCACTCCTTTGTTATCTTGGCTGTGTGCTTAGGGTCGTTGTCCTGTTGGAAGGTCAACCTTTGCCCCAGTCTGAGATCCAGAGCGCTCTGGAGCAGGTTTTCATCAAGGTTCTCTCTCTACATTTCTGCATTCATCTTTCCCTTGATCCTGACTAGTCTCCCAGTTCCTGCCGCTGAAAAACACCCCCACAGCATGATGCTGCCACCACCATGCTTCACTGTAGGGATGGTATTGGCCAGGTGATGAGCAGTGCCTGGTTTCCTCCAGACATGACGCTTGGCATTCAGGCCAAAGAATTCATTCTTGGTTTCATCAGACCAGAGAATTTAGTTTCTCATGGTCTGAGAGTCCTTTAGGTGCCTTTTGGCAAACTCCATGCGGGCTGTCATGTGCCTTTTACTGAGGAGTGGCTTCAGTCTGGCCACTCTACCATAAAGGCCTGATTGGTGGAGTGCTGCAGAGATGGTTGTCCTTCTGGAAGGTTCTCCCATCTGCACAGAGGAACACTGGAACTCTGTCAGAGTGACCATCGGGTTCTTGGTCACCTCCCTGACCAAGGCCCTTCTCCCCCGATTGCACAGTTTGGCCGGGCGGCCAGCTCTAGGAAGAGTACTGGTGGTTCCAAACTTCTTCCATTTTCTAATGATGGAGACCACTGTGCTCGTTGGGACCTTCAATGCTGCGGAAATTTTTTTGTACCCTTCCCCAGGTCTGTGCCTCGATACAATCCTGTCTCGGAGGTCTACAGACAATTCCTTGGACTTCATAACTTGGTTTGTGCTCTGACATGCACTGTCAACTGTGGGACCTTATATAAACAGGTGTGTGCCTTTCCAAATCATGTCCAATCAATTAAATTTACCACAAGTGGACTCCTATCAAGTTGTAGAAACATCTCAAGGATGATCAGTGGAAACGGGATGGCCCTGAGCTCAATTTTGAGTGTCACAGCAAAGGGTATGAATACTTATGTAAGTGTGATATTTCTATTTTTTTATTTTTAATACATTTGCAAAAATTTCAAAAATACTTTTTTCACCTTGTCATTATGCGGTATTGTATGTAGAATGTTAAGACATTTTTTTATTTAATCCATTTTGGAATTAGGCTGTAACATAATAAAATGTCGAAAAAGTGAAGGGGTATGAATACTTTCCGGATGCACTGTATTTACAAGTATTTATGTACTAGCAACTAAACAGTGAAACTATCGGTATCTTGTGTGTGGGTGATCTAAACTAATGTTCCTATAGTATTTCATCATGAGTTATTTGAACCAATGATTCTGAATTTGCAAGGTTTCTTCAAAGATAGGAATGCAAAATGCAAGATTTTTAAAATACGTCCGCTTGTTCTGACGGTTTTGAGTGTTGTGAAATTACCACAAGGTTGTGTGATTACTTATTAGTGTCAAAGTGATTGTAAAAAACTGTAAGCTGTCATGCTGGGGCGACCCTTTGTTTACTTATAATGTAAGAAAAATGGTTTATTAACGGTTTGTAAAATGCATGTGGCTTAGAATGCCACTCACCAGTTTACTGTACATACAGTAAACCACTCAATTTGCATAGTATGCCAAACCCCATTATAAATGAACCATCTGAATACTTATTGAACTTATAGTTTCATTATTGATATATCAGGAATTTGAAAAACAATTAAAAGTTTTTTCTTTGTCATTATGGATTGTTTTATGCATATTAAAGGTAAGAAACATGCAGTTAGTTAATCAATTTAAAATCTCACACGGCAAAACGTGCATCAAGTGTAGGCAAACCCACTTTTCCAACCCTGCATTACAATTTAACTATCATTTTTATGTTCTAAGATTTGTTTTTACTTTATCAGGTGTCACCAGTTTAGCCAGCAACATCGTGGTGTTGCTAATGTTTGTGAAGTTTAAGGAGCTACGCAACACCACAAATTCTATAATAATTAACCTTGCCTTCACTGACATTGGGGTGGCAGGCATCGGCTACCCTATGTCTGCTGCATCCGACCTTCATGGAAGCTGGAAATTTGGGTATACTGGATGCCAGGTTAGTGGAATGTGTGACGAGATTTGAGTCGTAGTTTTGTCAAAGTAATGGACAGGTTTGTCCACATGCAACACATGGATATTTATGCCACTTGCTGATTTATTATTGGAAACCATTCAAGAAGGCCTACAGATACCAATCAATCTGAAATTGCATTGTCGCACATGGAAAAAACACACAATGTAAAATTATATAAAGTGTTAGAGAGAACTGCACCAGATAGATTTTCAAGTAGAAGAGACATGCAACAAATAGCAGATCATAAGTGCCATAGAAAGTATCCTTTCTATTCATGCAACTATTAACAGTAATTAGGTGGCCAGCTCTTGCAGTCAGGTATGTATTAGTATTATCATTATTGGGATTTGCGCAATTGAATACCAGTGGACGCAATTGGATAGACCTACAACCAATCAGAGCAACGGAACGTGTGACACGTTGTTTGTGAAAATGTCTCAACGGCGCTTCTCTGTACTGTTATCGTATTAAACCAGCCCCTTATTAGATAAACGGTTGTGATTGGGTTGACAGACACTTGCCGGACCAGAACAAAGTTTGAATGGGTGCAGGGCGTGCATATTAGTCTGGTCCCCAGGCTACGTCTTTGCCTTCTCTATAAATGTAAGATTTTGCGACATTTTAAACTTCGCTTCAGAAACCGCTTGCTAAATAGTCCCAAAGCTTAGTCAGGATCATCAGGATCATACAGACTTCACTGATCCTATGTTTTAAAACACATTTCCATAGGTCAATCCGTTTCCAGTATGAGCTAATCCATTTTTGTTAATGTGTGAGTACAGTAGATGTCTTGTGTCTCATCAGCACATACTTCACACGTATGATCTTGACGACGTACAAACAGACCACTAGGAACCACCAGGAAAAGAAAATCTGATATTTTCAGAAGTTCACGTTTGGTACAGTGGCTCATGGAAACGTTTTCTAAATGTAGTCAAAATATTGCTTTGATAACTTAATCAATGTGGCTTTAAAAAAAAGTATACAATTTTGCAGCTTCTAATTTCTATTGTGTTGTGAACATCCAATTGACATGAAAATTGGTACCTTTATGACATCGTGCAGAAGAAGTGTACAACAGAAAACAGCCACATTTTTCTTAAAGTTGCTGTAGGCAGTATTCTGTAGGAGGTGATTTTGGCAGCTTCTACCATTTGCTTAGTGTAACCTTTTTCCCAGACTGTTGCAAAGAAGAGGGGCATTTGTTTACAATGCTGAGTGATCACATGATGGCTTGAAAGACAAAAGAACAGCTGCGATCAAACATCATTTAGTGACACTCTTCCTTGGCCGTTAAGCAATTCATCATAGTTTCGTAGGAAATCATACCTGTTGGCAGACCAAATTCATATCAAATATTAAGACTTCAAGAGGACTGATCTGAACTGCGATTTTTGTCATTCTCCCATAGACATTACAATGTGCAATCAGAAGAAATTTATTGATAATACGCTAATACAAAATAGTTACCTTAAGTTGCTTTAAAGAAAGGTTTAGATTGCTTGGAGCCTTGACAATTTGACAGTTTGAGTGGGTAAATTCAGCAGCTTTCCTCAAAGATGTGCTGTGGTTCTGGGTGTTAATACCACATCATGACATTCCAGAGGTCCTCAGTTCAAATCCCGACATAGTTTGACTACTGCAAGGTCATCCACACACACTGCTGTGTCAGTGAGATTGCCATAGCAATTTATTTTTTAATGCGTATGATTTTCTCAAATAGCCAACAGCAATTACCAATGTTGTTTCTCCTTTTCCCATTTAAGAAGGAATGACTGGAATGACAAGGAACTTCCAAATATGAATCATCAATTTCCAATGCCAAAGCATCAAATTGCACACACATGTAACCCAAGTACCAAGGCTTTATAATAAAAAACTACCTCATTATTTAGCCTACGTGCCAATATTTTCTTGGCCTTGAGAATAGTTTTTGTGTCCAAGCATGCACTAGACCATGTTTTCAGAAATAGCTCAGTGGTAAACTGTTTGTCTCTCAATCCAAAGGTTCAGGGTTCAAATCCTAGTGGTGGTATTATCAACTGCTTTAAATCTTCAGCATTGAAATCTGCCCATTTTGTTTGGACCCCGATATTCACATGTCCAGGTCCACTCAAAAACAGATTTTGCAATGCTGCCTCATTACACCTGTTGGTGGCGCTTTAGCAGCAGTTTAAAGTTCAAAGTGTAATGTTGTAGTGTAAAGCTTGAAACAAAAAACTTGAAATACAATGACAATGCGTTGATCACACTGTTGCAAAGTCCAATATACACTTACAGACTAGTAGCATTAAATTGAGCCCATAACAAACACAGTTCTAGCATGCTGAGGGGGAGGGGTGTTGCTATGACAACTATGAACTCAGGCCAGGGATTCAGTCCACTTCTCTATCCATTAGGCTAGTAGTTCTCAAATGGGGATATGTGGAGTACTGCAGGGGGTACGTGAGGATTCTTTTAAATGTTAAAGCAACTATAGGCAATTTTTTTATGTCAAAGTATCAATACATTTCTTCTGATAGCACATTGTAATGTCTATGGGAGAATGAAAAAAATCGTGATTCAGATTAGTCCTCTTAAATTTTCAATATTTAACAATAATTTTGTCTGCCACCGGGTACGATCTCCTGCGAAACTGTGACGAATTCCTTTATGGCACAAGGAAGTGCATCAATCATTTTGTCTGCCACCGGGTACAATCTCCCGCAAAACTGTGACAAATTGCTTCATTGCACAAGGAAGTGCGTCACTAAATCAGGAAGAGATGCCCATACCTCAAGTATAGTCGTTGATCGTGCTAGTGATATGCGTCCTGCACGTCTTCTTTGTGACGGTTCAGGAAAATAACTACACCAAGCAAACAGTAGGGGTCGCCAAAATCACCTACTATAGGAAATCTAGCAGCTTTATCTTACACATAAGAATCGTTACGTAACATTACATTTTTAAGTAATTTACAATTTGGCTTTTTTACAGCGTGTCACTCGATCAAAAATAATCCACATGCACTCTTGACCCTACGCCAAACCTCCACCAGGACTGGCTCTGTCCTTCCAAAGCTTAAGATGGCTCTTGTCACCCCTATCCTCAAAAAGCAGGGATTGGACCTTGTCTCTCAATAACTATCGCCTATTTCCAACCTTCCATTCTTAACCAAGATCCTGGAGTGCATTGTAGCCGCTCAATTGGCATAGGCGGTATCAGAATTTTCAAACTGTTCACCTTTGCTGAAGTGACACTGGGGTAAACCATATAACCGTCAGAATTGCTTTTGCAACAAGGAGGTAGTGCTTAATGTGATAGAAGACATAATAGGCCTATTTCTAAATAAATAAGACATTTCTAAAAAAACTGTTTTAATAAAACATTTATTTACATTTGGAGAAAGAAACATTCTGTGACCAGGTGCAAAATTGTTGGTCTGCTATGAACTGGCCTATAGGTATATAGTATAGGCTACAAGATTCTCAACAAATTGAGAACATTTAAAGGGGCCCTATTATGCTTTCTGGGGTTTCCCTTTCCTTTAGTATGTTATATAGCTTTTTGTGCATGTAAAAGGTCTGAAAAGCTACAAAGCCCATAGTCCATGCCAAAGGGAGCTACACTCCCTCACAGAAAACACTGCACCTTGTGTGTAGTCCGGCGTTTGCTTCCATAACTTATCTACGTCACTAAGTCACACATTTGAATAATGTTTGGCATGCCCTCGACCAGAGCCAGTCAGAGTGGAGGCCAGGTGGTTTTGCCATGTCGAGAAAACGCTGTTTTGGTCAAACCAATCAGAGAAGACTGGGCTGGGGAGGAGGAGGAGGGGGTGCCTTAAAGAGACAGGAGCTAAAACGAAGCGTTTCAGACAGAGGGTAAATAGAGGTGCTGCAGATTCCACGCAGTTTGGAAAAAGAAAATTGTTTATTGAACATTAAAACGCGTAAACCTATTCTAGTAGAACTCCTAAATAAAGGTATGAACCTGAAAATGTGCATAATAGGGCTCCTTTAATTATGGCCATGACGAATAAATAAAAAATAGATTATAAATAGAAGATAAACAAAATGTGAATGAACAATAAAGCTTATTTGGGCCCTGGTAATAGACAAAAGCCAGCTGCATCCAGTTTAGATTTTTTGTCAGTAAGATAAACAAATTGGTTTGCGTTACCCATTTCTTTTGCTCTCTTCTTCCAACTGAAGCCAAGTAAAGTACGTCACATGTGTCATCTCAAATGTCTATTACATTCCACCTTGCTCCCCCCTTGGTCAAAATATGTAATAACACAAGTCAACCTCGTATGCTATGTGAATGTTTCTCATCCAGCGACTTACTCAACTTTGGCACTTCTTTTTTGGGGGATTTCATTATGATTAATGGTTTGGAAATTCACACCGCCTGTATTTTTACACGTCGGGGTTTACCGTAAAATCTGAAATTGGCACAATCCTACAGCTCAATTACAGTCCCATGTGTCTCGTTATGAGTTGAATGAACCAATGCAATCTGGGTTCCGGGCAAAACGCAGCACAGAAACGACTCTGGTCAAGGTCATCAACGATCTTTTCCTCACTCAGGCAGCCGAACTCTACTCATCCTTCTTGACCTATCAACAGCCTTTGATACCGTCTGTCAGACAATCCTTCTTGACCGCCTAGATAGGCTCCTGGGCATCACTGGCACTGCTCATGCATGGTTCAGGTCGTATCTCAATGGTTGGTACCATCAGATGGCTCTAGAGTCCTCCCCCTGCACCAGTCTGTCAGAGTGTTCCGTAGGGCATACCGCAGGGCTCGGTCCTAGGGCCAATCCAGTACACCATCTATATGCTTCCCCTGGGACAAATCATTTGTAAACACAGACTCAACTTCCACTGTTACACAGATGACACCCAGCTCTACATACACACCAAACCTAGCTCAAACCTCCCTCCCTCCCCCCTCACTCACAAACTGCCTATTTGAAATAAAATCTTGGATGTCAGAAGAATATCAAAAGCTCAGTAGTAGTAAGACGGAGCTGACGATTGTGGCTCCGCAGATTTTGCTCAAAAACGTTAGTGATATGGTCTTCACAATCGACGCCCCCTCTATCTGTTCCTCTGCCCAGGTCAGAAATCTTGGTGTGGTCCTGGATTCCATCCTTTTCATGGAGCCCTGTATAAAAGCTGTCATGAAGTCTGCCTTCTTCCACCTGAAAAACATCTGTAGGCTCACACCATCCCTCACAGATAGTGTTGCTGAAACACTCATTTATGCTTTCATCACCTCACACCAGGATTACTGCAATGGTGTCCTTATCACGGTGTCAAATAAGGCCCTGGATAGGCTCAAGTATGTACAGAATTTGACTGCAAGGATTATCACATGCACTAAACCCTGGCAACATATCACTCCCACTCTCTTGCACCTTCATTGGCTCACCATTGAGTCTCGCATCTCATTCAAAATATTACTTCTCACCTACAACTCTATACATGGACTAGACTTACCTCTCGGAACTCCTTCAATTTCTACATGCCTTCTTGTACCCTCCGCTCCACTGGCTCTGGTCTTCTCACCACCCATTCCATTGGAGACAGAGCGTTCAGCACTGCTGCCCTGTTTCTCTGGAATTCCCTTCTCCCAGCTATCTGGAACACTGACTCCATTAACATTATAAAATCTAGTCTCAAAACCCACTTGTTTCTTTTTTCTTACCCCCAGTTTGTTTCCTTTCTGTAGTGTCATTGAGTTATTAGAAAGGCGCTTATAAATCCTGTGTATTATCCCGGAGAGCAAAATTAAACTGGCCCAGATACGGTCAGTGCGCTAACATTCGGCCCAGATCGGTAAAACTATCTGGGATTATTATTATTATTATTATTATTATTATTATACTCAGTGACTCCGATGAGAATAGCCTGGTTTTAGTTTTAGTTAATCATGAGATTTATTTGGGTACTTGAAAATTGCAATTGTTGGGATTATTATTATTTATTTTCAATAATTTGCAATCACCTTCTAGAAGTAGTAAACTCAATGGATGTGTGTTAGTGTTGGTTGGCCTATAAAAAAATGTCATCCCATAGGCTCTCAAAACAGCAGCAGTTGGTGACCAATCAACATCTCTAACTGTCCCACCCAATATTGTAATGAGAAGTAATGCTATATTTGTCTTAAGATCTATGCAGCTCTCAACATCTTCTTTGGAATGGCCAGTATTGGATTGTTGACTGTGGTTGCCATAGATCGTTACCTTACCATTTGCAGACCTGACATAGGTATGTCAAACCCTCCCTCAAGTTTCAGCCTACAAATAATGTATTTGGTTACCTATGTTTATATACATTTTTTTTTCTTCACTGTTCTTGTTCTTCCAATTCATTAAATAAATAATCAATAAAAAGGTATTTTGCAAATGCTTACATCAGATTTAAGGCATATTTTCCTGAAAGTGGCTTTATGTAACTTTTTTGCATTAACGGATTATCAATTCCTTTCTACCGTTTGCATGTTGTAATGTCTCTGGAAGAATGAAAAAATCGCCATTCAGATCAGTCCTCTTGAAGTCTCAATATTTAATTTGTCTGCCTATGGTTGCAATCTCCCACGAAACTGTGACAAATCGCTTGGGTGGCCAGCCCTCTAAAATAACCTCTGCAGCACTACTACGTCCTCATGTGTTGGTGGACAGCGCTGAACTGAACACAAGTGTAAAAGCCCACTTGGGGCCAGTTGCAACATCTGACTTCTTCCATTCATATAAATATTGTGAACTATATGTCATATGTAGTCATCTTTAAATTGTATGGGTAATTAGAAGACAGCTATGAGTTTAATATGTACAAGTTTGGCTGGTCTATACGTCAATTAGTCTGTAAGTAACAGAGAAATGCAAAAAGTTTTTGAACAGAGAAGTGCAAAAAGCAACCATTCCCAGTCTCCTCTACCTTAGCTCAACCTTCCTTTCAAGGCATCTGCCGATCGAATCGCAAGTGGACAGCGTTGCAGACATAAAATCAGCAGTAGTCTATTGTTTTAAGTGTTAATACTTGTTCAATACTGATTATTTTACCATTGAAATACATTTGAAATAATCTTAATGAAACTGTGCTGCCACCTGTTTAAATAGCCTAAGTTTATCAGCCAGTCTGTTCTGTTCATTCTGACACTGCTTTGTATTGTTGGAATTGGTCGTTTCAATTGCGCTACGGTAACAAATAAAGGAGTTCGTTTTGCAGCAAGCAATTATAGATAGAAAGATTGAATAGATTCAGAACTGCGCGTGGCCAAAGGTCGACCTAATAATAAGTAGAGGAAGAATATGACTTTGCAATTTCAGTATGTGAGCGTCATCACTGACGCATCATCACATAATTATGGTTTGGCTTGTAGATAACTGCAAAGTTTGACGAATATGGCCTACAGATGTTTATGGGAAGACAGACAGCTTTTACTTTAATACACTAATTTCCCCTTTCGCATGAAATCTCCGCTCACCGTTTGTTCAGTTTTGTATTTTGTAGAGCTAATTGACAAACTGAGCAGACTCAGCTGCGCCACTTTAGTGATACCAAGTTAAATCACAACATTGAAAAACGAAAACTAACAACTCAAGATCCTTATGTAGCTGTTTTTTTTGCATCTGGTATTTCGTTTAAATTAGCATTGTTAGATACTGGTTGTTTTGTAAAAAGGAATCTAGACATGGTTGCTTTGAGGTTAATACAGAAAATCATTAAAACAAATAAAAATGCATAGCAGGATAGGGGAACACAGTGTTAGGTAACGCTACGCTAGCTGGCTTATCCATAATACTGACTCCTCTAATAGATCTTAATTCATGAAAACAAACAAAACAAGTGAACTGGCCTAAGTTTACCTTAAACAAACTAAATTAGCGGTATTGTGTAATATGTATATTTATAGGTTTATAGCCTTTACGTGTCATTTCTTAGCCCGGCTTTACTAGCCCTGTTTACACAACAAACACATTTCAATTAATTGAGAGTAGGCCACTTAGGCCTACTGCTATTGCGTACTCATAGTAAATCCAATCCCATTGGGAGTAATCCATTTACAATTCCTGCTGTTATTAATAAGTACAATGCCTGTGGTAAATTAAGGAAGTCTCGTTGATGTGCGCAGCTGATTTTCCCCACGGCACGGATTTTACCAAGACAGTCGGTACAAACGTAACAACATGCAAATACATAACATCAACGCTAGATGGCGGCATATGACCGTGAAATCTCTCTCCCAGTCCAAACCATCTCCCCATTCATTTCAATGGGGCCAAAAACCGATTAAAAATAATAACAAAAATTTAACACGTGACCCGATCACTTAGCTGTATGTAAGCGCAATGGACTGCAATACCCAAAACATGTGGGCACTGGAAAGGAATCTATTGGGTCAAAACTGCGGGCGTTGATAAGGCGCCAAAAACAGGCCTAATAATAATAATAATAATAATAATATGACTTTACGGTAACAGTATGTGATTGCATGACGCAATCACATAATAAGGAAGAGAATATCAAACTTGCAGTTTAGTAATTGATTGTGCTAGCAACATGCAGAAGTCTGGCTGAACAGAGAGAGCTGGAATAAGCCTGCCATTGGCGCCGACTGTTGCAGTCGGCACCAATCAGAATCAATCCAGATTCCTCCACTTCCGCTGCTTGTTACTATTTTTAAGTCCCCGCCACTACGTGAAACAACATCAACGAGCCAGCAACCTACAGGCTTAAAATTGCAAATTTTGGCAAAGATTTGGATCGTGCAGTAAGGCAGACCTGCTTGGTTCTTTAGGTGGATGGTTGTATATGTTTACAAAGAATATGTTAGAACATTTGTCTAACAAGGACGTAATTGCACGTTTGCCATCCTGCAAACGTTTTGAGAGCGATTGGTGTGGACGAAGTAGCCTACATATAGCGATCCACTGGTAAAAGCAAATTACCTTATATCCAGCTAATTTAACGTCACTGTATTGTGTGAAATTTTTTGACACTAGCAAAGATAATTATCACAAGTTACAACAATTACATTTACATTATTATGATTTCACCTAGTTACCTTGCCCGAGCACCTAATATTTCGACTTGTATCAACTAATTTAGAACCCAAATCAAGCCAAACATAATCCATAAATATAATTTTTCTCCTTTTGTCTAATCACTGTCTCTGTTTATTTACAGGGGGATGAAGCTCCTTTCAGAGAGCGGTGTGGAAAAGTGAATTAAGATATTTTACCCTGTTGTCCTGGCAATTGCTGCCAAAGGTCATATAAATATAGGCCAATAAAAGGCTTGAGCTGCGGATAGTACATAATGATTTAAAATTGGTAGAGTGAGTTACTTTCAAGCACTGTAACAAAACAGGAGAGAGCCTCCCTTATAGTTCCAAAAGACACTCCTGAGTAGCGTTGACATCACAGTCAATCATGGGGAAAATGCTGATCCACATAATGTGAGGCATGGCAGGGTAAGGAACATCCAAGACCTTGAAGGTTGCCACAATCGAAGAGAAAATCATTTTTTTCTGACAGAAACAAACTATCAGCAGATTGAAAATGTAGAATTGTTGGCTACAGTAAAACCACAAATTAACGAGGACTATGGTTAGCTTCTCCTCAGATCTCTACACTGGTTAAATTGAGACAGCCACCTTAATACAGCTCTGGACCACATTCATAGCTTTGTTTTCCCGGCAAAAACATGAACGGCAATTGTTAAATGTAACTATATATGTATAGCTAGTCATAAAACTTTGTTTAATCATCAATGACAGGACTATATGTCTTAGATTAAGCCTTTTTATGTATCGAATCTTACTTTTACTACAGTTGCAGGACCACAGCAACTTGTGACTGCATCTTGGAAAAGCCCAGACTCAGTCACTCTCAAGCGCGATGTTGATCCGTTTTCTGACACAGCCATTGCCAGTATGAGTTGATTTGGCACATGTATTAACTCTGGCTGCTGCATGCTTCATTGACATCGACTTGATCAATGTTTAGATCCGTTCCACTTCACACAAGCTTCTGTATTGTCTATTTAATAATGACGTTCAGCAAGAACTGCATACAACTATTAAATCGCCCATGGTTTTAACTAGTGAGCTTCTCAAGAGCTGAAGTATAGACAGGCTTCACCCCTAGGAGACCATTGATTAAGTTGTGTTTGTCTTTTTTTTATCAATAAAAGTAATATCACAGCGTCGACATACCTCTTATTGTTTTATGTGGCGTTTTCTTTTGTGGGGATGTAGCCCTTTTAATGCCAGGGCTCGTCTCCCCACGTGCTGCAAATGTTCAACCAAAACATGTCCCCCCCGAAACAATTTTAATAATAACAACTCATTGAATTTAGCACTTTTCTCAAAACTCACAGCGCTTTACACAAATTGGTTGCCAATTAATTACACAGAACGAACAACAAATGGACCGACAGCTATCAAATACAACACTCCGTCTGCGTGATACCACAGTAGCCAACTTGAATTGGCAGTGACTGGTCAGGGCACTAGCAGGAGGATGAATCATGTTTTTTGATGGTGGGAGGAAACCCACACAAACACAGGGAGAACATACAAACTCCACACAGAAAGGCCCTTGGGTCAGGTGGGGTTTGAACCCAGGACCTTCTTGCTGTGAAGCAACATTGTTAACCACTGAACCACTGTGCTAGGGCTAGGGCATTGTCGCTGGATCCTGGGTTTAGCGCTGCCCAAGACGATTGTGATTGGTTTAAACGAAATACAGCGTTTTTTGCCCCTATTCCAGAATATTCATCGATCCTGCCAGACTTTTCTCCAGCGCTAGCACAACCCTAATCCTAACCCTAACATGCAGTGACCTTGAGCATTCTGCATCCTGCGCCTGTCGTTTTGGCATCTGTTTGATTTTTTTGCGCCAGCCGCGAGTGAATTGATCAAGAAAAACACCATATTTGGATAAACAGACATGTTAAGATTTTTATTCGTCAATTGTAGCTACAGGACTACACTGGTAACAAATACCCTTTGTCTCTGTTGTGGCCGTTCAGACAGCGTTTGCACCAGTAAAAACAAATTACTATATCTGCCCAAGAAGTGACGTACAGCCTGTAGCCTACAGTTGTCAGGAACACATTACGTTATGAATCAATTAGGTTATATAATTACCCCCGATAAAGATCAGATCTAAATGCGATAACAGAAGTGCAGAGGAGCATAAATGCTTTGTGACCCGTGCGGAGAAATTCGGTTCTGTTGGCTGCCATTTGTGGCACTCTCGGCGCTTCGCAGCCACTGGATACCTGGCGTTAGCCTATCTAGGCTTATTTCAACTCTCAAAAGAAGACAATTGCAAAATGACTGGCCCATGCATTACATTAAGACGCTTAGGTAGATTGATGCGTACCAATCAGAAGTCATTACTTAGTCTTTGTGAAAAAAATATGCTTAATCACCTTGAAATTTATCCAAGGATAATTATGTGATGCGTCGGTGATGACGTTCACATATTGAAATGGCAAAGTCATATTCTTTTTTTATTATTATGTGATGTGTCAGTGATGCCGCTCACATAGTGAAATCGCAATGTCATATTCTTATTATTAGGTAAATTTTTGGCGCCCTAATTACGCCCGCAGTTTTGACCCTATTGATTCCATTCCAGTGCCGACAGGTCTTGGGTAATGCCCTGTAGCAGTGTCCTGCACGGGTCTGATTTTCAAGACCTGCCCTGCACCGTGCACTACCGTACCCACCCCGTCACCCGTACATATGGCCAATTAGTTCCGCAACCCGACCCGTAAACACAAGATTGGCGCCCGACCCGAAACCGCATATCCTATAATAACCATGTGCAGTGGAAACATCACTTAGTGATCACGTTACGTGATCAACCGCAAATTTTTTCTAGCGCTGTTTAAATAATTTGGTTAAAACCTTTCATAGGCCCACATGTGAAATTAAGAAAATATAGTTTAAAACAAAGGTAATTCAGGAAATACAATTTAAATTAGTTGTTTTGCTTATTCTCATGACATTGAGCATCTCCACGGTAACGTGCCTCTTAGTTGATGATTGAAGCTCTGCAGACAGAGCCGACACCGTATGCGGTCACATATATTCACAATAGTTCCCTGAAGTTAGCAACAGAATGGACCGTTTGCGATGGACTTTTAAAGGGTAAGAAGGAATCAGATTGTATATTTTCAGCACATCTGAAACAAATTAACATCTGCATTAAAGCATGTTAGTGGATTATTAGGGTTCGAATTATGTGGGACCCAGTGGGAGCTGAGCTCCCATAAGGAGGGGTCTGAGCTCCCATGAAAGCAGTAGTCATACATCTGTGGGGGTTGCCAACATATTACCCACAAAATGTATTTTAATCACAAATAAGTATTATTCACATTAACGAGATAAATAGGCTGAAGGAAACATATTTTGTATGGCAGCACTTCACCACCAAGGCACCATGGTGCACAGTAGTGGTGAGCAATCTATGTTTGTGTTGAGAGCGCGATTGGTGCGAAAAACTGAAGCCACTGACATCTTATATAAAAATATAGATATTGAAAAGACAGTACAAAGTAGTGGACTAGCTACCGTGCCGCTTTAGTCTCTTTTATCTGTGCAACAGTAAGAGGATGGCTTTTACTTTTTACTAGGCCTTGTACTGCATGTATTTTTGCCCCATCTGTTTGATCATTATTCATCTATGGACAAATTGCAAAAAGAATAGTTGGCCAAGATACGAGATACAGCTCAACTGTTGTTTTAGAACAATGGACAGCGCTGTTTGTTGTGTGCTGCACGCAACATGATTTAAAAAGTGGGGTGCCTTGTGTGTGAAAATGTTGGACCAAGTAGTAGTATGGGTATTGGAATTCTTTCTCTCTCTCTCACACACACACAGTGCACCGGTTAAGCTATTATTTTTTTATCTCCGCCACTAACGTTAGAGACCCCCACTAAAGTCAGATTATAACTCAAACCCTGTGGATTATCCCTCACTAATTTGTATATTTTGTGAACGTTAATGTTTCTGATAGACGGCTTGAAACTAACACAGCCTTCACAGTCTGTTAATCGACCAGGCAACCTAATGTGTGTGCGCGGGAAGTAAAATATAAGTTGTTGCTTAGAAACATTCATTAACAACATTAACTAGAACATTAATGTGTTTACACTATACAGCCTTTCATGTACTTAAAGAGTGCAGGACTCAAGCAAGGCTAGCTGGCTTGAGGGGCTAAAGCCTCATAACTAGGCTAACCCGCATGTTAACTCTTGTATTGACCTGAGGTTAATACAAGTGTTGGAATTGTAATGTTTACAACTGAGTAGGTGAGAAGCTCGCACAAGACGCATTTCAAAAACCCTTGTCAACAAACAGGGTCTGTAGGCTACCAAAATTGTATGAAAAAACTATAACTCTACTGCATTTTGGTGTAATTTACGCTTGCGCTGTTTCTTTCTGCTTTCTGTGTCAGAGTTTGACGCATGCTCAGGGCTTGCGCTGCTCTTGCCACTGCGTTCCTAAGGTTGATTCAACCCAGAATTCAACCTAGCATCAACTCGATAAACTATCACTTGCCACCGAGTCCAATCAGTCCAATCACTGCGAAGCATCACATTTGCATTTGCTCAGGGAAATGCATTGTTTTTGCTCAGGGAAATCTAGTTTTCCTTTTTGTGTGTGAGGAGGATGCACTGTAAAAAATGATGTGCAGGGTTTACTTCAAAAAATTGCAGAAACTAATTGCACCAGCCTTTTGAGTATTTTCTACTTACATTTTCTTTAAAACAAAATGTGTTACAGGAACACAAAAAAACCTGTAGAATTTATTCAAAAATATTGATGCAGCAACCTGCGCTCAAGGTGAATTTTACTCAATGTTTTGAATTAAGAGTACCTTATGAAATATTAACTACTGAAATCAGTCACTCAAATCCTACTTAAAATGTCTCAATTAATTTAACCGTTTTTCATACAGTTGCGCTTGAGGATAGGTCTCGTAGTCAATGGTCATGAAGATTCCAAGTGACACACAAGAACCATACTCAATGACCTTGGACTTCGATTTAGCTCTGCGACGATTTGAATCTTTGAAGTTACCCGTGTAGTTTCAGACAGCACTTAGAACTATCTTGCAACAAATATGTCTATGGTGCTCAAACAACACTAGTAACCTACTCCAAAGTATTACATTTTTAGATCTAGACCTCACACATTAAAGAGACTTGTCATTGTATTTATAACAGGTCATAATCACATTAAATAGGTAGATTATAGTTAATATCCCACAATTCCGTGCTGCAAATCCAGACCTCGTTCTTGATGCCGCTCTTCGTTTAAAAACGACCTGCATTTTTAGGTTGGATTTACTCAATAGTCTGTGTATTTGGCATTACTTAAATAGAATGGTCATTTTTACTTAACTAGATTAAGTAAATGTTATTACAAACCTTTTTACTTAAAATTTACAAAATAATTGCCACAAAATCAAGTACACAATTATATTGAATACATTTTACCCACATACATTATTAAAATCTACATGACCACAGAATCATTTTTTACAGCGTGGTCTACTCTTCATGGACCGCGGAGAGATTTTTGAGGCGCTCACGCAAAGGTTGTGTGCCAATGCTGGAGTGCATTGCATGGACAAAATGTTATAGATTAAAAAATTGTAAGCCAAACATATTTACTTTCTGAAATATTTTAGGGAACAAAAAAAATAACGGTATTAATCGGTTAAGTGTGTTTCTAATTAACATTCGTTTCTGGTTTTTGTTTCTGTTCCTTGAACCGGTTACAAGCCCTGCTTCAGAGATGTAGACACAAACCTAAACCTAGACGTTGAATTAATAATGTGTTGTTACTGTTGAATTGAAAGCTTTTGAACCTCACCCATTGCCAATTAATTTCATTATTGGCATTTGACAGTGAATAAAATATTTACAATTGAATTTGAAGAGAACTTTTAAATTGTAAGTAAAAACTCAGTTTTAATTAAGGACAATTTCAAGAGGTTCATTATTCATACCTTTTTAAAATTAAATAATTAAAAAATGTGTAGCTGTAATTTAATTGAATTCAAATTCAAACTTTCATGGCACCAATGCAACACCATATTTGCACCTGACATCATCTACACAATTATTCTTAGTTCATCAAACACGAAATGGGTACAATCTTTACGTGCAATATGTTGGAACTAACCTGCAATTTAGTATGCGCTATTTAGGATCTTTGTAAATTAGGCCCTAAGTTATTTAGACACCACAGGTTGGGGTGGTGGGTGGAGGGCTGAATTATATTATTATGTGTTGATTAACTTCTGAGGAAAAGTACATGAAATTTAAAAAATATGGTAATCTTTGTTGTCTGGACCTTTCTATCTAAAATTAGGATAACTTTAACGTCAAAGAGTCAAACTATCAAAAAATACAAAGGTTTCACAGACTTATAGCATAACAGAGAGTATAACAATATGTTACTGTTATTTAGGTCAGAAGATGACTACATGCTCATACACTCTCCTCATTCTGACTGCCTGGCTCAATGCAGTGTTTTGGTCAGCCATGCCAATTGTGGGCTGGGCAGGCTATGCTCCAGATCCTACTGGAGCCACTTGCACTATCAATTGGAGAAAGAATGACACGTAAGTTATGGTACCGTGTCTTCCACATGGGACTTTTTATGTTACTGCATTCTGCAAGGTGTAAGCTATGACATAACTGATTATATTATTTGTCCCTTCACCTGCTATCCATAAACACTGCCTTTAATTCCACACAATTTATTTAATGGTTTGTATTTTTCCAGCTCATTCATTTCCTACACCATGGCAGTGATTGCTGTGAACTTTTTAATTCCATTGGCTGCAATGTTCTACTGCTACTACAACGTGTCTGTCACTATGAAAAGGTACAAAGCCTGCAACTGCTTGGACAGCATCAATATGAATTGGTCAGATCAGATGGATGTTACCAAGGTAAATGCCATATATGGTTTCCTAACACTAAAGCCCAGGACACACTGCGTTGACGACCACTGCGTCATGCTCCCTGGCGAATCTGTTTGTATCTCTTGAACATTAAAGAATCTTGAACATACCATTAAGTAACACACAGTCAACAACAACCGGCAATGGCCGAACATCAGTTTAGTGTGTTCTGGCCTTGAGTCTCTAAATAAATTTTTCTGGATATATAATCACTACATACTATGACTGTAACTAAACGTGTGTGTTATTTTCTGAATTAGTGAATGACATTTAGGTGCTTTTGGTGGTGAAGTTGTAGAACATTTTAGGATTAACGATTAAGCACAAGCTTTGTTTTAAATTTTTATCAAATGTGTTTCCATCAAGTTACTAAGATCTTTCTACATCCTAACGTTGTGATGTGGTTTGGCTAAAGCTATGCCACTGATCTCTTGTGGCTTTCAGATGTCAATAGTGATGATTGTCATGTTCCTGGTGGCATGGTCGCCATACTCCATAGTGTGCCTGTGGGCATCATTTGGGGACCCCAAAACAATACCTGCTCCAATGGCCATAATCGCTCCTTTATTTGCCAAATCCTCGACTTTCTACAACCCCTGTATCTATGTCATCGCCAACAAAAAGTAAGATTGCTTTTTTTTTTAGAGCTCTTTGCTAGTCCGTCTGTGATGTACTCTGTATATTCACACAGCATTATTGATTCACTCAGATTTAGAAGAGCTATCACAGGAATGCTCCGCTGTCAAACCAGGCAACAAATCACGATCAACAACCAGGACCCCATGACAATCTCACAGCTCCCTTTGACTCAATGTTGAAAGATACATTACACACCCAAAGGACGTTTTCATTTTCCTAAATGATTAGATGCCATGTCTATTATAGAAATTGAGACTGGTCTTTTTCATCATTAACTGAAGTTTTGTGAAGATCAAACTCATCCTGAAATATATTTAAAAAATAATTTACCATCTGGAAAGTTTGCAATCAACATTATTAATAATTGTTTCACAGCATTTGTTTGCCTTATTTTCTGCATTCTAAATTGTGAAGCATGTGTACTCAGAGTAACCAATGTACGCAAAACAATTACAATTTGTAAAGATGAGTATCATTTACTATTATTGACAATTCAAATAGAAAATAGATTAGTTGGGAGTGGGTCCAATGTTTTAATTTAAAATATGTTTGTTTTGCTGATTTAGTGTGAACATTAGATACATACTTATACATAAGTGCATGCCTCAAATTATATTTACACAATAACGATGATAATAGTCCTGATAATTAATAATATGATACAATAAAAGATAATACAATATTTAACACTTTAGACAGCATTTTTTTTTTGTTTCTCATTTGAACATAGTTGATATTAGACAAAAACAAAAAACCTTGTTTTATATAACATGTCAATATCTCACTGGATGACATGTTACAGGTTTTAAAAAATGAACTGCTCCCCATAGTGTTCAGATATTTAGAGATCACCACATTAATATACACATGCTGATCTTTACCGATTTTAGCCACATTATCATAATTTGGATCAGGTAACTCCAAGTATAGACTTACACTGTAGTTCATATCAATAAAGAAGATTGTCCTAATTGTTATATTTGCAAAAAAACACAAATGGGAATCAAGTCGTGTGGTCTTCAGGATAGTTTATAAATATGATTTTTGGTCATTCAAAGCATTGTTTTCTGACAGAAAAAAACAAATCCCATACCATGAAATCCCATACCAAAAAGTACCATACCATGCACTTAACTGTTCTCCTTGTTGTTTTGATTTGGCACTGAAATTACTACAGTTGTCATAATGGATATCTATTCTGTTTGAAAAGTTACATTTATTTATTATATATTTGCTCAGCATTGACCACATTTTAGAACGTTGACAAATTAAAGGAAAAACCTGATGGAATTGGTCTTTTCCTGGATGACAGTCGCATTGTACACAGGGCAAGAGGGGTCACTATATGGTTGGTTGGGTATGAATATTATTTGAATCATGTGATATGGCCTCTGAAGTGACCAGATCCCAACCAAATTGAACACCTATGGGAGATTTTTCGTGTTAGACAGCGCTGTCCACCATCATCACACCAAATGAGGGAATATGTTTTGGAAGAATGGTGTTCCATCCCTCCAGTTGAGTTTCAGAGACTTGTAAAATCAGTGCGAAGGTTCATTGAAGCTGTTCTGGCAGCACATGGTGGCCCAGCACCTTACTAAGACACTTTATGTAGGTTTTTCCTTTAATTTGTCACCCGTATGTAGAATTTACAAATGCAAATATTCTCTCTATGGCCAGAAGTTTCTAATCACAAGCAAAATAAAGAATGTGTATTACAGGGCATAGGCCTATTGTTCAATTATATATTTTGTATATCAGTGTATTGTTTCTCAGTTACAAGTTTCCTAAGTAATTTTTTAAGCCATGTAATGTTCCAGCCACAATCTGATCTCTTCCTTGTTCCTGCTGACCCATTCAATGTTGTTTCTCACAGTCTCAAGGGCCTGCTTTCTTGACATCTCCCCTGCCCCTGCATCAGGTGTAAGTTTGAAAAAGTGCTCCATCTAAAATACAAAGAGACAAAAATTTATGAAATAATAATTTTAAGCCGTTTTGACACCTACGAACTGGTAAACATTTACCTTTTTATTTCAAAGCCAGAACACTTGCCATTCTATTTCAGAGATATGAGTTTGTATCCTGGACATGAAAAGTATAATTGTCACTTATTGATTTGAATTGCAGCCAGAGAATGGGGGGGGTTGTGACTTTTCTTTTTTTTGCTCAAACATGCAACACTTTAATAAAGCATTAGTATGTTAGCTGGAAACAGGAGGCTACGGTTGTTGTGTATCATTTCAGTGTATGTAGTACTATATGCCCACCAAACTGGCATAAAAGCAATTCTAGTGACTTGAATTGGACAGCAAATGACGCTTCATGCTTGGATGCTACCCATAGGAAAGCAAAATCCAAAAATGAGATAATATTAGAGTCTCTTTTTTTTTCCTAGACACAAATGAGACATCTGTGATACTTAAATGAGACTTTGAGCTTCGTCTCTCACCTCTCAAAATCTCCTCAGGAGAAACAGTGACATATAATCTCACATTTGTCAAACTGAACTGTAAAGGATATCTCAGAATTGTTTCTATTGAGTCTCATTTGTGTCTCCAAGTATTTATGACAAGTATTTTTATCTCAATCAAAGCTCATCCAAGTCTCAAAATCAAGTTCTGTTTTACTTCCCTTCTTTTGCTCCTAAGAGGCCTTTAGGAGCAAGAAGTCAGATACGCCTTTTACAGTAAAAAAAAGAAAATTATTGACAGAACGCTGGGAAAATGCCATAAAGTTCCAATGTCTTTTTGAGAATTCATGTTGCAAACCTCAACCTGAAATATCTTAAAATATGTCTTTTGATTTCAATGAAAATTATATTTCATTAAACTAAAGGCTTTGAATTTTCTTTTAAAGGGACGGACATAGAGGTGCTCGCATATTCAGCCATACAAAAAAGCTCAGAAGACTTATCAACTAAAATACAAAAACTTGCCGTTTACCTATCATTATACAAAATTAAAGCTGCAAGCAGCATTTTACGGGTCCTAGCCATATAGCAGGGCATACAAGTGAAAAAGTTTTTTGTAACATATTTAACAAATGTTTTTAATTTTCCAAATGTAACATCAGCTTAACATGTTTCAGAGCCAGCAAAAGAGGCAGACAATGCAAATTGCGGACTATTTTGGCATTTCTTTTACATCAATAGATATATATGTCGCATTTATAGCGACACCTAAAGGCAGATGTGTAAATGGATTTGAATATATAAATCAATGAAGCCTGACCCAAGGGTCTTTCTGTGTGGAGTTTTTGTGTTCTCCCCGTGTTTGCGTGGGTTTCCTCCGGGTACTCCGGTTTCCTCCCACAGTCCAAAAACATGCAGGTTAATTGGTGACTCTAAATTGCCCGTAGGTGTGAATGTGAGTGTGAGTTGTTGTCTGTCCCTATGTGTCAGCCCTGTGATAGACTGGCGACTTGTCCAGGGTGTACCCCGCGTCTCGCCCTGTGTCGGCTGGGATAGGCTCCAGCCCCCCCGCGACCCTGCAAAGGATAAGTGGTATAGCTAATGGATGGATCAATGAAGCCTCTAGAGGCAGTGTAGCAACTTTCACTAGGATTGGACTCTACCCTAGACCATATACTTAAAGTTTCATTTAAACCAATCTGTCAAGGCAATTTTAGAATATCTTTGTAGCATAAGCCATAATATCTCTTTTTTCAGTGAATGCCTAAAAATGTTTATTTGGAAACTACAAAAACCTGTTTAAGGGGGATGAGTGGCATACAAGAACTCCATCACCAGAGAATGATACATATTTTGCAGTTATTCGGTTACAAATAATCCAGAATTTGGCTGCTTGTCTCCTCACCCACACCAAGTCCAACGACCACGTCACCCCACATCACTGTTGTTTCCTACCCTACACTCCATTTGTATTGTTATTATTGCTGCTGAATTACTTATATTTTGTTTGTAATTTTCCCTTATCTACTTTAAGGTGACCCTGAGTGTCTTGAAAGGAGCCCTTCAATAAAATGTAGTATTATGTTTATTATTTCTTCTCTATTAACTGACTCGAAGCAGCATAATAATAAAGCAGATGATGACTGGCAGATAAAACAATAATTTTCTACGATAATTCTTTTAAAAATGGTTCTAAAAAGTCTTAGCATTTGATAGATTTAGAGTGTTTAATTAAATAAGTCGACAGAATTTAAGAATATTTAGAAATTTGCCCTGCACAAGTGTGATTTACAAATGCTTTCAGGGATTTTCCTGGCTCAAAATAAGGTGGAGGTAGGCTGGGTTTGCCAAATTTTGAAATCCCTGGTAGCCTTTAGGGCAGGTTTAGAACAAATTTCACATTAATATCTGTCAATGTATTCCAACTTTAATATGACAAGTACCTTTCCGATAATACATTTCCTAGCGGACAAACAACTTGTTCATTCCGTGGTCAAAGTTTTTCCTCCAAATCAAAAGAGCGGAAAAGACGAATAAACGAGGGAATTTTATTTCACTTAGGGGATCATTTCTGGCAGTCCACTGGACAGGGTTTTGGTAGCCCGATGGAAAAACTTGATTGTCCTGGGACGTCGGGCTAGCGGTTTTGCAAGCCCTGACCAGGTTGTATCATCCTGATCATGTGTATCATGCCTTTAACTTGCTCAAGCAAATAATAATAATAATAATAATAATCTTTATTTGTATAGCGCATTTAATACAACAAGTGCAGCTCAATGTGCTTCACATAACAGAGAATACCCCCCAAATTTTTTTTTTTAAAACATCTAAATTTAAACAAATAAAAAATATGATTGAAAATAGTAGAACTATGATTGTAAAACATCATAAAATTACAAAGTATTTAAAAAACAATAATTATAAAAATAATTTAAAAATAAAAATGGATAAAATGAAAAAAAAAATTATTTAATAGCTTAATTATCACACATCTACCTTTAAGTATAAATATGCTAAAAGTTAATGTTTAATTAAAAGACTTATTGAAAAGGTGCGTTTTAAGATCCTTTTTAAAAGCAATGACTGATTCAGTCTCACGAATATGGCTCGGAATGGAATCCCACAGTTTTGGGGCCAAATAGCTGAAAGATGCTTCTCCGCTCCTCTTGTAGTTCACCTTGGGTATTACCAACAAAGAAGCATTGGAGGATCTAAGGGCCCTGCCAGGTACATAATCAACGAGGCAGTCTCTAATATAGGTTGGTGCCAACCCCTTTAGTGCTTTAAAGACCATTAAAATGACCTTAAAATCTATTCTATGGGATACAGGTAGCCAGTGGAGGCCATAGAGAACAGGGGAGATGTGCTCTCTATTTTTAGTCCCAGTTAGAACTCTAGCTGCCGCATTCTGAACCATTTGAAGTTTTTGAATTGATTTGCTTGGTGAACCTGAGAACAAAGCATTGCAGTAGTCTAAACGACTTGAGATGAAAGCATGCATTAATGTTTCTGCATTTTTTAATGATAGAAATGGGCGCACTCTAGATATATATCTTAGATGAAAAAAGGAGACCTTTCTAATAAGATTTATATGGGATTCAAAGCAAAGCTCAGAGTCAATAATTACTCCTAGGTTTCGCACCTCACTGGTGTACTGTATATTTAAGAGGCCCAACCTTGCCATAATGTGTTCCCTCTGGCACTTTGGACCAAACACAATAACCTCGGTTTTATCATAATTTAATTTAAGAAAGTTCTGGGACATCCAAGATTTAATGCTTGTAAGACAGTTTGTTAGAGGGGAAAGACAATTTGGATCTTCTGAGTCAACAGATATGTACAGTTGAGTGTCATCTGTGTAACTGTGAAATTTGACGCCATGTTCCCTGATGATTTGTCCTAGGGGTAACATGTAAAGCGAGAAAAGAATTGGCCCACGGATTGAACCTTGCGGTACACCGCAGGTAATCTCTTTTAACTCAGAATTATGTTCTCCTAAGGTGACAGAGAATTTTCTCCCTGTTAGGTATGTCTTAAACCAATTTAAAACAGTGTGTGATAGGCCGCACCAGTTTGCCAGACGATGCAGAAGTATTTCATGGTCTATGGTATCAAAGGTATCACTTATGTCTAAAAGAAGAAGAACGGTAACTTTTTTTGAGTCAATGTTTAATTTGAGGTCATTTACTACTTTAAGTATGGCGGTTTCTGTGCTATGGCCAATACGAAAGCCTGACTGAAATTTCTCTAGAGTGCAGTTTTCCTGCATGTGATTGTAAAGATGTTCAAAAACTGCTTTTTCTAGTATTTTACTTAGGAAAGGTAAATTAGAAATCGGTCTGAAGTTATTGAATACGGTACTGTCTAAAAAAACCTATTTTAACAAGCTACGTATTTTGTCATTCTAATAATTATATGATTGAAGACAATTAAAATTATTGGGGTGTCCTAGTGGTTCGTTGGGTGCACACAACTAAGGCTAGTCATTAATGTAGCGGCTTGGGTTCGATTCCAGCTCAGGCCCTTCTGCTGAATGTCTCATTCTCTTTCTCCCACCTTTCCTGTTTACCAACTGTCCTGTCAAATAATGCAAAAATGCCTCCAAAACAATATAAAAAAAAAAAAGAAATATATATATATATATTGGTTGGCCTCCTCCAAGGCTGCGCTTTGTCACCTATCCTGTTTGTGGTATTTATGGACAGGATCTCACGGCGTAGCCGCGGGGGAGGGGGGCTGCGGGTTGGTGGGCAGAGGATTGCATCACTGCTTTTTGCAGATGATGTGGTCCTGATGGCATCATCGGTCTGCGACCTGCAGCACTCATTGGATCGGTTCGCAGCCGAGTGTGAAGCGGCTGGGATGAGGATCAGCACCTCCAAATCTGAGGCCATGGTTCTCAGCAGGAAACCGATGGATTGTCTACTCCAAGTAGGGAATGAGTCTTTACCCCAAGTGAAGGAGTTCAAGTATCTCGGGGTCTTGTTCTCGAGTGAGGGGCAAATGGAACGAGAGATGGGCCGGAGAATTGGAGCAGCGGGTGCGGTGTTGCAGTCGCTTTATCGCACCGTTGTGACGAAGAGAGAGCTGAGCCAGAAGGCAAAGCTCTCAATCTACCGGTCTATCTTCGTTCCTACTCTCACCTATGGTCATGAAGGGTGGGTCATGACCGAAAGAACGAGATGGCGGATACAAGCGGCGAAAATGAGTTTCCTCCGGAGGGTGGCTGGCATCTCCCTTAGGGATAGGGTGAGAAGTTCAGCCATTCGTGAGGGACTCGGAGTAGAGCTGCTGCTTCTTTGCGCAGAAAGGAGCCAGTTGAGGTGGTTTGGGCATCTAGTAAGGATGCCACCTGGCCGCCTCCCTAGGGAGGTGTTCCAGGCACGTCCAGCTGGGCGGAGGCCGCGGGGCAGACCTAGGACCAGGTGGAGGGATTATATCTCCACACTGGCCTGGGAACGCCTTGGAATCCCCCAGTCAGAGCAGGTTAATGTGGCCCGGGAAAGGGAAGTTTGGGATGCCCTGCTGGAACTGCTACCTCCGCGACCCGACCCCGGACAAAGCGGATGAAGATGATGATGATGATATAACAAATTTGGGAAAATTCTAAAATTGCAGCTCATTTCTTTCCACTTCGTAATTCTCTATGTAGGAAATATCCTGGCTTTGGCTGTTGTTAGACCATATGAAGTAAATGCAATAATTTGAGGTGCATTTAATTTTACAAAATGTAAGAATACTATTATTTTGAAATGGCTCATCAATGAGTCATTAACAGAGGAAGCGAATCAGTGAACCATTGACAAGTGCACATTTCTTCTGAAGAGATCTTCAGTTCTCCTATACTTTACCTTCCACAACTGCAGCTCTGTGTTGTAGTCAGTAGAGATCCTGGTCAGAAGTCGGCCCAAGTTTCTGTCGTTGATGGTATATCTTTAACAAATAAAAAATACATTTTTAGCTATCTCAAATCATTTCAGTTTATGGCCTGGTATAACATAAGTAAAACATTTTTGCAATCTGAACTGAGCAGCTGAGTAAGATAGCATAAATAGCTTGCTTTTCGTCTGTGTATGATCAGTCAAGGGACTCCAGTGCTGGTTCAGTTGAGTTTAAAGGCGGTAGCATGGGAAGTAAATTGCGTTGGAGTTAATGTGAATTAAAACCAGTTTAGGAACAAACAGTTGGCAAGTTGATTGGGGACTCTCTAGTTCCAGATATACATTTATATAAGATCAGTTCACAATAAGACAACTAACTGTAGTAGCACATGCACAACAGTTGCTGGAAATGTGTGATGTGAAAAGGAATAGCGTGGACCAGAGCAGTAAAAGTATAGTTCAACACACCAGTGTGAATAGATTAAATTCACCTTTTGACAAGGTAGTCCCAGTTCAGTGTGACCCAGTCCCAGGCCATGTTCTTTCCTAATGGATTGACAGATACATATCGAAGCACTGTGAACAGATCCTGACTCCTTATCACATTCTCATCTTTTGAGGCCTCCAGTAACCTGTAAAAAAAAAAAGTTATATAAATTACAAATATTTACAGAGTAAAATGTAATGAGATCTATGCTGTTTTTGAAGGAAACAAATTGGGGAAAAAGTTGCATACCTTCACAATGAAACTGCACCCATCTGATTCATTTTCTACTGGATAATTTCAATCAAATAGTGCAGGGCAAAAAGTGATAACTGCATTGCTCAGGGCACATTGGCGGTAGTTAAGCTTACCTGTCAAGAAGGGTCACGTCAGCCACAGATGCTAGTCCATACAATAGCTTGTCCTTCTCCTGGGCCAAGGTTGTATTTTTGTACTTCTCAAATACTGTTTCCCATTTTTGTTTTGTGCCTGACTTCTGCATGCCATATCGATACACCAGCAACCTCAGGTTCACTCCCACACTGCTGGAGATTAAAAGGTACATTTTGAATGTCATGAGACTAGGCATCTTCCCATAGCCGAGTGGCTAAGAACACTGTCTTTCGTACAGCATGGCATTTATTGGACGCTGGCTCAAGTACAATCATGCCAAGAGTCAACACAACTTGACTACAATGCATATTTTTTTTACATTAATTTATCATGTTGCACACTTTGCTGATTACTAATCATAAGGAAATCTACTTAATTGTTTCTTTGATCCTATTAAATTACTAATGCGGAAATGTAGGCCGAAATATAACTGTTTTATATTCCCTAATTATAAGATACTGTGGAAAGTTCAACATGAGACATTAAACTGATGCAATACAATCTTATTTTTATGCACAAAATGTCATGGGTATTCCTACATAGCAAACTGACCATCACAGAGTGCAGGCTTCAGTAGCCTGCCATTGCTTTTAACAGGATGTGTTCCGAAGTAAATAAATAGATACAATGTCCTCCACAATGTCTTAAACACAAGTTAGGCCACATATATAGATTAGGCAATGCTATAATTTATCATCTTACAGATACTTTTAATAAAAAAATTAAAATCCAAATTCTTTACTCTATTTCCACAATTTTAACCCCATGATGTACAGCAAACGCAGGCATCTTCTTCAGGAAATCTATATTTTGTAGCTATTAATAATATATTAAGAATAATATTTTAGGCACAGCTTTTTTGTGTTATTACTACAATCCCTCTGACATTATGGGCCCTATAAAGTGTAAAATTTTTAGTGTAGTTATGGAGTTTTCTACTTTTTACTAATAAATCTTTAATTTATGTGGGGTTTACATTTCTTTCTGAAATAACAAGTTCATATTTACCAAGTCCATATGTTAGCTAAGAGGATAAGCATGAGTTGAGAAAAAAAAATTGTGACATTAGCCGCAATATCTTGAAGTAAACGTCTTTTATGGCCAGTAATCAGTCTCTGACATCTGTTTTGGGGGATATTTGCCCACTCCTCCTTACATGATGGATTATGGCTCTTCGGGGATATTTTTAAAGGGTGTCTACTTCTAGGCAGAGTTGTTGTTGGATTAAAATATCTGAATTTGTAAATGATTTGCCTCAGACTGATGAATCGTTTGGAAATGATTCAGACTGATACATTATAATTACCCTCCTCTCCTAATGTCATCTGATATCGAATTTCCTCTCTGCATGGTCAGTTTTGCATTCGCTGCTATGGGTAACACCAAACTGACCATATTTCTTGTATGTATTTATCAGTCAGGCGACCCCCGCCCAACTCTTTCCGGAAGTACTATCATTTGTTTTGTAATTTAGTGCCCAATTATTGGCCAACCAAATTTTACTGTCAAATCAAACTGCTTGATTTAACCAATGAAACTTGGGGTTCAGTTACAACTAGACCTTCACTGATTCCTTTTTAATGTAGTTGTTCTACTACACTCAAGATTTCCTCTAATCCAACATGTGGAACTGGTAAATATAAACCTATCATTTCAGATAAGAAAGAAGAGTTTCTGATTGATTAAAGATTACAATGTAAAAAGCAGCACTCTGTGTCATTGGGGTTTTAAAGCAGTCACTTTCTTGTACTGTTTTGTTGAATTGAGCCAAAAACATTGTTGGAAGGTTATACTCGTAGCTCTGCCATTTTAGAGCCAGTAACCTCTATGTCTCAGCATGGCCTTATGTCAAGAGTATTTTTGTTTTATTCTATTATTTCCCTACTTTATTCTTGACTGCAAGTAGTACCTTCCCACTCAGTACAATTTATAAAATGTTGCATGGTATAAATTGTAAACAGGTGACATTTTTTCTCTCTCATCCAAATAACTACCTAAGTGATCCAGAAACCCACTGATCAAAAATACGAGAAGCTTCACCCAGCACTTCCTGATCTCCCATTTGACAAGCAATGCCAAGAACGGTCTCACGAAGCAACCTGCGCAACATTTGACAGAAAGAGGGAGCAAAGATAGTTAAAAGACGTAAATGGTCAAATATATAAGAAGGTATTTCACCATACATTTGGATTATATACATTTATAAAATGTACCTCTCTGTTTGTGGGCCCACATCATCCCATCCCAGTTGCTTGGAAATAGCTTTGACATGACCACCGAATAGTTTCTGAAGGTTAAGACACAAATTAATGAAAAATGAACCCCTACACTAACGCTCCATTTATTCTTACCTTCAAAAGTGTAATTTAAAATATAAGAAACTGCTCAGAGGGTTGATAACATAAAAAAGGCTTGTTGTGTGTCACTAGAGGGTGTATGTAGTCCACAGTCAGACTATTACCACTGAACTCACTTGAAATTTAGGATAAAGAACCATGTCATCTGACAGCATGTCTCGTAAATAAGAAATAGAGGAGGACACACGATCCCAAACGATGTAGCTTGTTTCATTTGTCAGGTACTTTGTCAAGTTGAATGCATTTCCATAATCAACTATATCTGCCCTGAGAAAGCAAAAAATTATCCTTTAAAGTGAATTGTTACTCTTTTAATCTGATGGGGTTTCAGACTTTTATAAAAAAAAATAAGTAGAGTATACTGGAGCTTACCTCCCAAGCGCAAATACGTCGTCGATATAACTACTACGGTCAGCTGCATCCAACTCCTATTGAAAACAAGGGTAACGGTTTATATTGAGGTCCTTGTAATAAGAGTTAGTAAATACGTAATAATGTCCTTTATAAGATGGGTATTACCATTATCATGTGTTAATAAGACTATTTAAGTGTTAATGATAGCATCATAAACACGTTTATTGTTAGATAGATTATTATTCTAAGACATTTATAAGCACTTATAAGCACGTATTAACAATTTATAGACAGCTTAAAAACGTAAATGGAGGCCTTATGATTTTCTTATAATTGTTTATGATAGCTTTACAAACTCATTTGAGTCTTATTAACTTACCTTATATTTAATTGTAAAAAATTTGTTGCGTTAACATTTTTGAGCTGTCTATAAATTGTTAACAAGTTTCTTATAAGTGCTTATAAATGTCTTAGAATAATAATCTAACAATAAATGTGTTTATGATGCTATCATTAACACTTATTTAGTCTTATTAACACATAATAATGTTAATACACATCTTATAAAGGACTTGTAATAAGCGCTAGTTAATACTCAATAATGCTCTTATAAGGACCTTAATATAAAGCGTTCCAAAGCAAGTTGTTAATAATTCTTTCCATGTCTATATTATAATTGTGTTAACACAATTACATGTAGGTCTTTAAAGATGGGACATAAAAGGCATCCAAAATCAAACTATCTTATAGACTAAGGACCTCGTTTTATGTCTTTTAAGGCTAAAAATCAGGCTTACTTTAATACACGGGTTTGGGCTGGCTGACATGAAATATAACACCTAACATCATATGTTAAATTACATTCTGTGATTTGCAATCTGTTAACCAAATCAGCTTCTATAGCTCGTATAGCTTGGTTGTTCATTGATTGTCTGGTAACACGCAGGGCAATGAGGCCATGTGTTCACAAAGGGGTGTGACGGCTGTGTTTGTTAATGATTTTGCTTGAGACTGAGACACAAGATAGATTTGAATTTTTTTTAAAGCGAGACACAAAAAAGAAAAGCACAAAAACACTGTGTGAGGGTGGATTAAGTGCCGCTGCCTGATACAGCTAGTTTTTTAAATGTTAAAACAAAGTGATTCTGGTGTGGTAATACTAGTGTGATGGTCTGGTGGTAAGTCTCCAAAAAGGGAAGACATGGGGTTGCTTAGCAAATACAATTTACAGACAGTTTTTCTATGGCCCAACTTTGCGTAAGAATGAAAAATAGATGATAGTCCACAATGAGATGGTCAGCAAAAAGATCAAAGCTGCCATGAGAATAACATTACCAAGTGGTTGGTTTGGAGCAGCTGACTTATTTCATTCCACACGCCGTCATCGTAATTGACTCTGTAGAATCCAATGTGATCACTGTTGACCTTCAGAAGTCCATCCGCTGCATATGAGTACTCAGGAATACTTAGCTCTTAAAATCAAAAGGATATTGACATTTGACTAGTCAGTACTTGTATCTGGATTTTAGAGGTCACTGTAGGGAAACCAATCCCCAAACCATCCCCCTCAGGCCCAAAATGGTCGCTGAGGAACATTCCAGAGAACCAAAGCATGGTCTCTCAACACAAAGGGTCATAAAACCTTAACTCTATTCCAGCAATTCCAACTGCAACTGTAAGGATTAATAAATTGGGATTAAGAAACTGTTGCCTAAGGAACATTCAAGGAAATTATTGGACATTGACAATAAGAAGAAATTGTAACATTAATCGTTTGTATTTTCTAATAACATATATATATATATATATTGTGTATTGTTTTTCTAGTGAACTGACATAGTCAGCCTAGTCATGTTTGGTATCAAAATGTTCACCATGACATTTTGTAAGCTTTGCAGACGTAATATAGAACATATTCCAAGCATATATGCATAAATAGAATCAAAATGATTTGAGCTAAGCAAGCTGGCAACTGTTATCTCGTACAGTGAGATAGGGAACACCTCTGTCCACTGGCCTGTGGCCAGTCAGGTGACCCCAGCCACCTTTTGGACACCCCTTCTTAAACTATCTTAAATAGAGTTTCCAACCAGGAAACTATCGCTTTTTAACATCTGCAAGATCGGGGTTGGCCACCTCGTTCTAACAGGATAAAAATTGCACCCCGCTGTTCTTGAACCACGCTCCACGAACAACTCAGAACAAAGGAAATAGGCCTTGGACCTCAGGCCGGAAAACTCATTGAAACATTTTCTAACGTCCCCACGTCAGAGCAAAGAAACCTTTGTTCAAACCCACGTTTCTTTTCCACGTTTATTCAAACAAGGAACTAATTTTCAGAACTTTCAAACTTCACAACTTCCAACATTTCTTTAAACGAGTCAGAACTTTACCAAAGAAACCACGGATTTCTCAAATTTGGTCCAGCCGGAACAGCAGGCCTAAGACCAATCGTTCAGTGCCACAGCTCCGCCTTCCTTCTCACAGTAACGTAAGCTCATGCTTTTCATAACGTTGAGCGTTTGGATGCTAGAGACAACTTTACTGATGTGTACCATAATTTGTCAACGTTTTAACTGTTATACTGTGTATGTTTAGATACTAACCACTTTAGTTTATCAATGTCATCATTTAGTCATTCTTTGTAGTACCGTAATTTTCATGTGTTTTTAGACTAGTAAATAAATAGAATTGCTTTGCAATCAAACCCAGCTGTGTCATATCTTCGTTTTCATACAATCATTTATTCTCGTAACATAGAACGTCACTGCTTCAGAATTGAGATTAGAACATGAACTATTACATTATTAAATGAATGCTAAATTGATTCGGTTTCCCGCAGGGCCGTGCTTAGCCTAAGCTAAAATTCTGTGTGGTGGTGCTCTGTATACTAGGTAATTACCCTTCATCACCTTGATCGATTATAATATTAATTTATGAATTAATTGATAATCTACAAAATTGATAAAGAGTAATTTACACACAAGAAGTAGTAACCAGTCACCCTACACCACCAATATTAGGAACTGCTAAAATATTCATTATTGGCTTGCAAAAACAAAAGATTTGACAGCAAAACAAAAAAAAAAACTTTTTAATTGCATTGTTTGTCCAATCTGCACAAGGGTTGCACATTTTCAGAAATTTCCATTATCGATTAGTCGCTCACATTATTGAACAATAGTCTTTGGTTAACAAAAAAGTTAAATATACAGCATGATTTTATGCATAATTTTTCCCGCAAAGCTTTATTTAAACATTTCCGAAAATGTTAATGTCGCACTTACAGTTGAAAACAGCAATATTAAGAGGTATTCCCTCTCGAGAAGAGTTCAGGTTTATAATGCTATCAGCAACCTAAAACATATATTCAACCCGCGAATCAGGGGTCAGGGATGAGTTGTGTGCGTAGCTTGTTTACAAGGCTAGCTGCTGAAAATACCAGTTCTGATGGAACTGATGTCACCGGTATTCATAGTAATGTCAAACGACTCTTCTACCGCTGCACCATCGAGAGCATACTGCACAACTGCATCACAGTGTGGTATGGTAATTGCTCCCTAGCTGACAGGAAAGCTCTGCAACAGGTGGTGAAAACCGCCCAACACATCATCGGTGCCCCGCTCCTTGCCATCACTGACCTCCAGCATATGCGGTGTCTGCGGCGGGCTTACAGCCCTCACACCCCAACCATGGACTGTTTGCCCTCCTCCCATCAGGGAGGCGGTATAGGAGCCTTAGATCCCGCACCAGCAGGCTCAGGAACAGTTTTTTCCTCAACACCATAACCATGCTGAACTCTCAAACCCAGCACAAGCCCACTCCCTCTCCCTAGTCATAACCTCCGAACCACAGACTACCCCACTCCCCTTTCATATTCATGGACTTCAACTCACAGCACCTCATACTCATGGTCCTACATTGCAAATACTTATTCCATTGGTTCTTAACTTACACATGCTTTAACCCTTGCACCTTATCTGTAAATATGACCTTACTTGTACTTTCCTTCTACATCTGTTGCATATTTATACAACCATATATCCCATATTTTAACCTGTATATATTGTAACCAGTATATACTGTATGTACACACTGCAAAACCTTATCATCTGCACCTTATCTACTCGTTGCACTTTCTGGTTGGATGCTAATTGAATTTCGTTGTACCTGTACTCGTATTGTGTGCAATGACAATAAAGTTGAATCTAATCTAATCTAACCTAATGTCAAACTACTCGTTGAGTTTGTCAGAACAGCGTTGCAGTGGTGGCAAAGCCCTTTTATCGTTTTTGTGTGTGAAATTTACCCACACTGGACTTCGTTTTAGCTCTTTTCATAGTTGAGCAGCTCACCCTTTTAAGTTCAAGGTTAACATCGCGCATGCGCCTCTATAATATAATCGTGCACTGTAAATTTCAACCAAAAGAGGAGACTGCAAGTTGTTCAATTTAATTGTCGAATTTGAACCCCTCAAATTCTTAATGAAGATCAATCGATCATGGATAAATCATTAACAACCCTAATCTGCGCCATTGTTTTTGAAGTAAGATAAAATATAGTTCTATTACAGTCAATATGTTCGACTCCTTTCTATAGAAAACCCTCTTAGAGAGTGCACCATTCACTGAACACTTATACCGCAGCGCCTTGTAATCAACAAGTCTTGTGAGACTCTAAGGGTTACGCGCACTCACATCAGCTACTCTATAAATGCAGTAGCAGACCCATCTCACTCCAGATTTTTATCATTCAGCCAGGTGTGATTAAAGGTGTCCTCCTGTCTAGTGAACCTTATCTTTGGTGAAGACGCTGTTTGGTCTGAGGATTTTCTCCTTGCTATCATACTAAAAGGTTTTCTCTTGCCTTCGCCGTTTCTTCTGCTTTCTGTCGCACTACTTAATGTAGCACCACAGCAAAAGAGGTTTCTAGCTGCCGGTGGCGAGCTAGTTCCTTTCCACCTTGCCTGTTAGCCACTTCGTTCCTCCTCTGAGTTTTCGTTGTGGTTTTTCAGCACGGTTATTTCCTTTCTGTTTGTTAGCAGCTCGTGCTCCATTTTCGAACGAGTGCCTTGCTGTTTTCTATCAGTCCGAGTGTAGTCGGCAACGTGGTTAGTGTCCCCCATTTTGCCTAAGGGCCTGCAGGGCATCGCTAACCGCATAGCTAGCTACTGCTAAGCTATTGCTAGGCTACTGCTAAGCTAGCGCCCGTGTGGTGGCTAGCTAGCAAACAGCCTCCTCGGTACCTCACCTCCTGTTGCTTCGGTAAGCTCGTGGGGTGTTAGTTAACAGCCAGTGCCCCGTTTTCGAACGTGTGCCTTCCTGTATTCTGGTTATAGTCGTAAGTGTGGTTAGTTTCCCCCGTTTTGCCTACGGCCTCTGGGGCATCGCTAACCGCTAGGCTACTGCTAAACTAGTGCCCACGTGGTGGCTAGCTAGCGAACAGCCTCCTCGGTACCTCACCTCCTGTTGCTTTGGTGACCTCGTGGGGTATTAGTTAACAGCCTGGGCCCCGTTTCCGAACATGTGCCTTGCCGTTTTCTATCGGTCCGAGTGTGTAGTAAGCGAGGTGGTTAGAGTTTCCCCGTTTTGTCTGCGGGTCTACGGGGTACCTCTAGCTACTTAGCTAGCTACTTCTAAGCTAGCACTCAGAGCTAGCTAGCTGCAGCTGCCTCGCACTGTCCACGACCTTGTTGCTCTCTGACCTTGTTGCTACGCTTGTCCTCCATGTTTGTATTAACGAATTCCCGCTAGCGCAGAACTGTGACAAATGTCGATCGAAATTGATGTAAAAGTCGCATGGATTCCGAATTGACTGTTCAGACTGAAGTTGTATTGCAACAAATCAGACCTGTATCCCATTTAGTACCACATATGAAACTGCGCCAAATCCGAATTGAAAAAATCGGGTGTGATTTGCGCTGTTAACACTGTTCTGAAAAAAACAGACCTGAGTCACATATGAGCAAAAGAAAATTGGATTTGGGCCACTTTTGCCTGCAGTGAGAGTGTAGCCTTGGATAGCATCAGTTCTTGGGACTTCTTTTAGAGCTGGTGGGGGCATTTTCCTGGTGGCTGTATAATGTTCAATGACAAAAGTGCTCTTATCTAGCATCTTATCTTATCTTATGCTAGACAAAGTTTCCCAGCTTCGAGCTTCGTCAGACGGGGCAGTTTTGGCAACGTGACCCCACAACCAGGAGTGGCTTCTCCGATGAACAGGATACCTGCACAAACTGAATGGCCATGGCATGAGTTGTTTGGCGACCATTGGGTGTGAAGACAACAAGATCAAAATGATCACCCCAACTGTGGATAGGGCCGATGCGCATCTCCAGGCCGACTGCGCGCAGGTACTTATCTGGGTCCTCAGAAGCAAATTTGGCAGCTGCACTGGCAGTTCCAAGGGGTGGCAAGGGGTAGCAGCTGCCACCCCAGTTGCCACCCTATTTGTAGGCAATTCATATTTTTTAAAAAGAGCCGTATTAAAATGTCATATCTCTCTGTAGTTTGTGTAAAAGTCTTTAGGCGCAAGTTTAGAATTCACTTCACCCCCCTGAAAAAAAAAGAGAAAAATGGTTGCGCCTGCCACCCGACCCAGGAAAATCAATTCACGTCACCGCTCATCTCACTGACTCGCTGCTGCTGCAGCAAAGGTAAGGTGTTTTCACTTGTGTATCATTGCTCTGTTTAAAATGTTTTTACAATAATTTGACGGTTTGAAATATCTGTGATAGTGCTCAATTGCATGTGTCTCAACCAGGTTCCACCCCTCAACTGAAAAATAGTTAGTCGCCTTCCCCAGTGCACTGCAAGCATCAGTCATCACAGAGAGATGACTCGTTTGGGCAGCGTCATTACTGAGAACTGAGCATTAAATATTTTTCTTAAATTGTACATTACCCCATTATAACGATTTAATTATTAATTGCTAAGAAAGATATCTAGTGACTACAAATACAGTACTGTGCATACGTTTTAGGCAGGGGATGCTGTTTTGAAGGCGAAGGGTGGTCACACCAAATGTTGTTTTGATACCGATTTGGTTTTCCCTCACTTTGTATTTCATGAATTTATAAAAAAAATAAAAAGAAATCACATTTATATATATATATATATATTTTTTAATAACTTTAAAGACTTCACACCTGCCTAAAACATTTGCACAGTACTGTATGTTCCGACTTTTTTCTTAGATGATTTTCCAGATTTGGTGGTGAAGAGGGAGGCTTAGACATGAGAAGACATACAGTATATAGTTGGATGGTACAACAGCTGCAAGTGCTGTGAGAAGATCCAAGATTGCAAAGTCGTAGTTAGTTAGTTAGTCGTTAGTATGTTAATTTAAATTACATTTAAAATGTACAAATTCAGTTGTGAATATCCCCACAGTTCTAAAGATTACAAGATGTCACGAACGTCATGAACTCGACATTAAAGCCCCTATAGGCAATTTTTTTGTATTAACATATTTTCAATACCTTTCAACAGTTTGCACATTGTAATGTCAGTGGGAGAATGAAATGATCAGTCCTCTTGAAGTCTCAATATTTAACACAAATTTTGTCTGCCACTAGTTACGATCTCCCGCGAAACTGTTACAAATTGCTTTATGGCACAAGGAAGTGCAACACTAAATCCGGAAGAGATTCCCAAACTTGGATTATAGTCGTTGCTCACGCTAGCAATATGCAGTGACCACGAGCAATGCATTTCTTGTTTGCGACGGTTAGGGAAAAGAATTACACTAAGCCAACGGTAGGGGTCGCAAATCTCATCAAGATACCTACAGCCACTTTAAAGTATTGTTAATCAGGACAACATGACATCATCATATGCTCTAGACTAGGAGACATTAACCTTGGTTAGTGTCCACGTCAGCTTAGAAAAGTAAACACTAGTAGGATTGTCGCAATTATTACATCATTCAAATTTTGTTTTAGACAATCGCCATTATTTTAAACCTTTAAATCAACCAAGCACATTGAGATATGTCAGACGGAATTTATCAGCTTTGAAAATCCCGATACTAAACACAAATAAAAAAAAGGATGTTTCCTTGAATTTAAGCCCAGAAGGATCAACAGTAAGTTCCGATGTCTTGGGACCGCAAAGTACCACAGTGGTACAGCGATATCCTCTGAGCTAGGGCTATACGATAATTGGCTAAAATTCATATCCCGATTATTTTATGTGAATATTGTGATCACAATTATCTCAACAATATTTGATTTCTGAAAAACAAAATAATGTAATAAAGAAACTATTAATATTTGTTCATAACAAAATACATACAAAATGAAAATGACTGCACACCAGAACACAGGTATTTAATATAATATAGCTATTCCACCAATGTTACTAGCCTAACTCAAATAGAGACTGTACCTGGCGTAAACAATGTCTGCTGTACTTCCAAGTTATTACTGAATTGGTAAAGGAAAACACAGGTAGCTGAACTGCAGAACACCAAGTAATGTTAACGTAACTAGCTTGCTTTCAATGGCTATTTTGTCATTTATTTTTTTGGTTTGGAAGTGCTCTGCAAACATCTGACTGCTGATGCGTAACTGAGTTGCCCAGAGTGTAAACATTGTCCACGTTTTACACATTGATTAAGTCTCTCACATGTATAACACTAATTATTGCTCATTGTTTTATGTCCTTAGATTAATCTGGGTAACTCGGATGTCATGGTGGAGCGGCAATATTGTCACATTTGCTTGTTTGTTCTCCATGTACAAATGCAATGAAAACACACTGAAGTAAAATATGCTTTGTATAATTTTCAATTTATATTCCTTTTCCATGTTACAAGTTAAAATACGTGCACAGAGCAAAGTCCCAGCCCAAGTATTTAGATTCCCCATGTTGTGAGCGGAAAATGACCCTGTGCTGTTTTTATAAGCATGGAAAAATAAAGTTTAAACTTTCATATTAAAGTATGTATATATCAAGAGTGTACTTTAGTCACACTAGGAATACATTTTAAATTTGCTATATACTTAAAGCAACTTTAAATGTAACTTTAAGTGTATTTAAAAAATACACTAGCAACATATTAATAATACACTCTAAATATATTGTGCGTATAATAAAAATACTTCGATACTACTTAGCTTTAAATATTACTTAGTGTACTAGAAGTAGATTTTTGATATAGTATGAATATACTTTAACTATACTAATAAAGAGCTCGGTCATACTAGGGTAAAGAGCTCGGTCATCCGGAGGGAGCTCGGAGTAGAGCCGCTGCTCCTTCGCGTCGAAAGGAGCCAGATGAGGTGGTTCGGGCATCTGATTAGGATTCCTCCTGGGCGCCTCCCGTTGGAGGTTTTATGGGCACGCCCTAATGGTAGGAGATCCCGGGGTAGACCCAGAACACGCTGGAGAGATTATATATCTCGTCTGGCCTGGGAACGCCTTTGGGATCCTTCAGGAGGAGCTGGAAATCATTTCCTAAACCCCGCCCTCACGTAATTTTTGTGCCAAAAAGAAAAAAATCAAAAAGCAAAACCACTGATCCACAACCCAAAAAAAAAACTCATAAGAAAACAGCGGATTAAAATTACTAAACTAAAAACCATAAGAAACAAATATAGATTTGTAAGATTTAACTTCAAAATATTTAGTTTAGCTTTTTTTTTCTTAATTTATTTATTTTTCTTATATTTTTCTTTTGGATTTTAGTTTTCTTTTGGATTTTCTTTTTTTTGCTTTTGGATTTTAGTTAGGGATCTTTTGGATATCTTCTTATTTGTTTGTGGATTTTGCTCTTACTTTTGTAGACTTTTTGCACAAATCTCATTCCATAAAAGTACAAAGGGGGGTTTGCATCTTAAGACGTTATCTAATTGGCCGGCATCAATTTCTGATAGCCGTTTTCTCAAAATCGTTTTTTTCTCTTACTCTGACTTACTCCGAGTACAAAATATCCACTTCAGTAGCATACATACACAAAACTTTCCAGTTTTATTCCTATCTATATTCTGACGGCCTTTTTGTACGTATATCATTCATAGCTTTATTTATATAACATTCTATCCCTAAAAACATGGCAAAAATAGTTTTTTTATGGCTGTTGGCAGTATTTTCAGATTTATGGAATGATGAAAAGACATATCGAAAAACCCTTCCGTAAAAGCCTTTGCCTCTAATATGTCAACAAAATGAAACAATAATTATAAACCTGGCTTTATCCAATGTTCAAATTTTCTTTCTGGAAATGTAGGCTATGGAAATTAGCACATATTTCATCAGACAATGCCTAATTTGCATATTGAAACATACAATTTCTGAAAACTTGTAATACAAAGAAGTATTGTCTTAATGTAACTAATCAATTGGGGAAGTTTCATGGGGATATCTATTAGTTACAATTTTTACCCTATTCACCTGTGGTGTTTGGCCTTAATACAGAAAAAGTACACGTTTCTGGAAATGCTTTAGTGTATCTTAAGTCATGCTTAAGTCAGGCTATTTTGGATCAAATTAGTAAGTTGTACTTGGTATACTCAAAGCGTAATAAAGATGTGCTAAAATATGTACACTGTTCAAAAAAATTAAAGGAACACTTTTTAATCAGAGTATTGCATCAAGTCAATTAAACTTCTGGGATATTGATCTGGTCAGTTAAGTAGCAGAGGGGGTTGTTAATCAGTTTTAGCTGCTTTGGTGTTAATGAAATTAACAACAGGTGTACTAGAGGGGCAACAATGAGACGACCCCCAAAACAGGAATGGTTTTCCAGGTGGAGGCCACTGACATTTTTTCCCTCCTCATTAGGTGGTCGGTTGGTACAGCCGGGCAACTATTGTAATCGTTAGTATTATTATTCTTAGGTGGCCGGCTGGTACAGCCGGGCAACTATTGTAATCGTTAGTATTAGTATTATTATTATTATCATTATCATTATTATTCCTCATAATATCCTACTTCCCATGGTTAACAATGCACCAAATTTGGCACACATGTCCAGGTCTTCTCAAAACTACAACCCATGCCATGCCGTCTCATTGTTCCTGTTGGTGGCGCTATAGCAGCAGTTCAAAGTTCGGACGCCGCCAGGTTGCACCTCAGACGTTATGCTGCCTGTAACATCGTTCAGCATGACCGGTTGGGGGTTGGTCAGTGATGGTCTGGGGAGGCATATCCATGGAGGGACGCACAGATCTCTACAGGCTAGACAACGGCACCCTGACTGCCATTAGGTATCGGGATGAAATCCTTGGACCCATTGTCAGACCCTACGCTGGTGCAGTGGGTCCTGGGTTCCTCCTGGTGCACGACAATGCCCAGTCTCATGTGGCGAGAGTATGCAAGCAGTTCCTGGAGGATGAAGGAATTGATACCATTGACTGGCCCCCACGCTCGCCTGACCTAAATCCAATCGAACACCTCTGGGACATTACGTTTCGGTCCATCCGACGCCGCCAGGTTGCACCTCAGACTGTCCAGGAGCTCAGTGATGCCCTGGTCCCGATCTGGGAGGAGATGCCCCAGGACACCATCCGTCTTCTCATTAGAAGCATGCCCCAACGTTGTCAGGCATGCATACAAGCACGTGGGGGCAATACACAGTACTGAGTACCATTTTGAGTTGCTGCAATGGAATTTCAGCAAAATGGACTAGCCTGCCGAATCATTTTTTCACTTTGATGGAAATGAAAATTATCAACCTACAGAGGGCTGAATTCAAACGATGTGGCATCCATTCGTTCCAAACACATTACCCAGTCCATATCAGTATAGATATCCAGCATGATTGTTTTTACCATTGAGATCTGATGTGTTTTTAAAGTGTTCCTTTAATTTTTTTGAGCAGTGTATAACATTTTATTCCTAAAATAGTTTTTTTATGGCTGTTTGCAGTATTTTCAGATTTATGGAGTGATTAAAAAAGAGATATCAAAAAATCATTCTGTAAAAGCCTTGGCCTCTAATATGTCAACGAAATTAAACAATAATTATGAATCTGGCTTTATCCAATGTTCAGATATCTTTTCTGGAAATGTATGCAAATTAGTGCATATTTCATTCGATAATGCCTAATTTGCATATTGAAAAATAATATTTCTGAAAACATGTAATACAAAAAAGTATTGACTTAACATAAGTAATTTATTGGGGAGGTTTCATGGTGATATCTATTAGTTATTTTTTTTCACTATTCACCTGTAGTGTCTGGCCTTAAGTGACTGTTAAGCAAAAAATCACTGAAAAAATGTGCGCGCGTGGAGTTAATATTTGCAAAGGCAGAATGAAGATTTGAAACTAATTTAGCTCCATACATATGTCACCACAAAAGTGGAGATAGGTCTGGCATCGCGAGCCTACAGCCTTAATGTCATTTGCTGCCCCCAGTTTAAAAAAGCAATAGAATGGGCCTTTATCTATTATGGAAACGAAAACGAAAATTTGCTGATCATGAAATAGATATACTTGCTTCTTATTCACTCTCTTTTACTCATATTTAAATTAACCAGTGATACAATAGTTATTATTATACATTCTGCCTGTTGGTGATTAATTTGTAATGTGTTGCTTCATGACTTCTTTTTTACTCAATTGAAGAAGAGTAACTATTGTGGCAAAAATCCTCTTAACACATCTCCTTGGCTGGCCTGTGTCTTTGTCTTGCTCGGATGACTGTTGCAATGTTAACTGAATTACACTTGCTTTTAAGAGGCAGTAATACTCGTTACGTAATGTGTTTTACTGTTAAGTTTAATATGTTGACAGTGTGTCTGTTGGAAACTCATATTTATGTTTTTATGTAATTTCATATGTTAATTTGTGCTGCTGCCTCATGCCCAGGTCTCTCCAGGTCTTTTATGTGCAGAGGGAATAGTTGGAAAATAAGATATCTGGAAGTAGAGATATTTTATCTACATTTTGTCAAAAAAGCTAAAGCTCTTGTTAATTGTGATTAGGATCGTACGTGTCCTCTAGATCTCAGTTCCAATTTAACAGTTCTTAGGACCAGAGAGTGCCACAGGTCAAAGTATTTACCCAAATTAATTTTTAATACACATAAGGCTACAATATTACCTGGGTTGCTTTTGAGGAACATTGTAGAGAAATTTGTGTTAGTGTTCACAGCATGACATTTGAGAGGGATGTTCCATCTGTACCTGAGGGTGAAAAATGTGCAATTAAACTTATATATAAGCAATATTAACAATCAAAATTACTGTGTCTTATCTCTTCTAATGTTAATTAGGAACTGCTGTGTTTTTTAACCAATCAACTAGATGGATTTGGAGGAAATACATTCCCACTTGTAATTCTACAAAAGGTGAAAAAATGTATGACAGAAAGGCCCTGACCAAAGAGGTGATGGGGGTTGTGTAGGATCTGCATTGGGGTCCAAGAGGAATCTTTTCTGGGTTACTTTTGCCACATTGCTTGCAATGGAGAGGTCAAGAACTGGGTAGCCCATTTGTGTGGTCCATGTATCCATTATATTTGCGATTTGCAACCCGCTCACCTGTGGATACCCAAACATTTTAGAGATCAGGTATTAAGTGACAGGAATATAGTATGCAGCACTTAATAAAGTAGCTTACATTAGCAAGTGCCTCCCAGAAGTTTGCAGTTTTTGCGTTGTTGTAGTGGTAGTCCTTCAAGTACTTCTAATACAGAAAACCAACCAGGGCACATCAAGTAGTTTGGTAAGTCTTTAATAGTGCTGCTTGTAAAGTAAAGAGTAAAGAATTTTAGAATAATTAATAAAGCATGAAACTAAAGAAATGGTCTCTCACTCTGCAGCCATCTCTAAATTTGTCTCTGCCCATCCAGTCTTCTAGCATCCTGAGAAGAGAAGCTCCCTAGAAAAGGATGTTTAATTGTTAATACAATCTGATTTATTCTTAGTCCTTTCCGTGCAGTAGTTAGATGTTCTGGTGATAAGTATTTTAATCATAGAACAAGATACCAAGTGTTATGCTAACTAGCTAGCCTACATATTTTACTCACATTGTTGTTCCCATGCGGAGGTCAAATGTGATCATACCTTTTGATATTATTTTATACAATTTCATATGAATAATCATTTAAAATATAAAGGTTATATATATATATATATATATATATATATATATATATTAACACATACACATACACACATACACACACACACACACATATGTAAACAGTACTGTGCAAATGTTTTAGGCAGGTGTGAAGTCTTTAAAGTTATAAAAAAAAAAAAATATGTATAAATGCGAATAAATATTTTTTTTTTTTTAATCAATTCATGAAATACAAAGTGAAGGAAAACCAAATCGGTATCAAAACAACATTTGGTGTGACCACCCTTCGCCTTCAAAACAGCATCCCCTGCCTAAAACTTATGCACAGTACTGTATATATATGTAGTGCCTTGAAAAAGTATTCACCCCCCTTGGCATTTTTCATGTTTTGTTGCCTCACAACCTGGAATTAGAACGGATTGTTTGAAGGTTTGCATCATTTTATCCACAGAACATGCCTACAACTTTGAAGATGTGATTTTGTTTTTTTATTGTGAAGCAAACAACAAATAGGACAAAATAACAGAAAACTTCAGCGTGCATAACTATTCACCCCCCCCGCTCTTTCATGTTGGATGGTTTCCGCTTGTGAACAGCAATCTTCAAGACTGACCACAGATTCTCTATTGGATTGAGATCTGGGCTTTGACTAGGCCATTCCAACACATTTAAATGTTTCCCTTTAAACCACTCGAGTGTCGCTTTAGCAGTATGCTTCGGGTCATTGTCCTGCTGGAAGGTGAACCTCCGTCCCAGTCTCAAATCATAGGCAGACTGAAACAGGTTTTGCTCAAGAATATCCCTGTATTTAGCACCATCCATCTTTCCCTCGACTCGAATCAGTTTCCCAGTCCCTGCTGCTGAAAAACATCCCCACTGCATGATGCTGCCACCACCACGTTTCACTGTGGGGATGGTGTTCTTGGGGTGATGGGATGTGTTGGGTTTGCGCCATACATAGCGTTTTCCTTGGTGGCCGAAAAGTTCAATTTTAGTCTCATCTGACCAGAGCACCTTCCTCCATACATTTGGGGAGTCGCCCACATGCCTTTTGGCAAACTCAAAACGTGCCATCTAATTTTTAACACTAAGTAATGGCTTTTTTCTGGCCACTCTTCCATAAAGCCCAGCTCTATGGAGTGTACGGCCTATTGTGGTCCCATGCGCAGATACACCTGGCTCTGCTGTGGAACTCTGCAGCTCCTTCAGGGTTACCTTTGGTCTATGTGTGGTGTGTGTGTGTGTGTGTGTGTGTGTATATATATATATATATATATATATATATATATATATATATATATATATATATATATATATATATATATATATATATATATATATATATATATATATATATGTATATATATATATAGTACCTTTTTTATTTTAAATTTGAGCAAAATGTTACCCTATCAGACAGGGCACCTGAGTCAAAAAAGATACAACATTTGTACAATAAAAATTAGACTATATTGCCAGAAAGAATTATTTGTGCTTGCTGCATTTAAATTTCTATGGTTTGTCACAAACTGGATAGTATGTGTACATATGGGAATATCTGTTAACACCACATGCAGGTGTGAGTGTCAGTGGTGGCACAAGGGTTGGTGTCACCCAGTGCGGTGACTCTTTATAGTATCCGCACCCCCCACCCTCCATGTAGGGTCAGGTATGGAGTTCCTTTAGCTTACAATATGTTACAAGGCCACTGATCAGCCAAATTCCGGTGGTTGGAAAAATACGTGAATTTCACTTTCATATGACCCAAACTTGTTCAATATCCATCCATCCATTAGCTTTTACCGCTTATCCTGTACAGGGTTGCGGGGGGGCTGGAGCCTATCCCAGCGGACACAGGGCGAGAGGCAGGGTACACCCTGGACAGGTCGCCAGTCTATCACAGGGCCGACACACAGGGACAGACAACAACTCACGCTGACAGTCACACCTACGGGCAATTTAGAGTCACCAATTAACCTGCATGTTTTTGGACTGTGGGAGGAAACCGGAGTACCCGGAGGAAACCCACGCAAACACAGGGAGAACATGCAAACTCCACACAGAAAGGCCCTTGGGTCAGGTGGGAACTGAACCCAGGACCTTCTTGCTGTGAGGCAACAGTGCTAACCACCAAGCCACCGTGCTGCCCCCTTGTTCAATATACTTACTTATTTTAGCCTAAACAACAACGTAGACTGATCAGCCACAACATTAAAACCACCTGTCTAATATTGTGTAGGTCCCCCTCGTGCCGCCAAAACAGCTCTGACCCGTCGAGACACGGACTCCAAAAGACCTCTGACGGTGTCCTGTGGTATCTGGCACCAAGACGTTAGCAGCAGATCCTTTAAGTCCTGTAAGTTTGCGAGGTGGGGCATCCAAGGATCGGACTTGTTCTAACACATCCCACAGATGCTCGATCGGATTGAAATCTGGGGAATTTTGAGGCCAAGTCAACACCGTGAACTCTTTCTCATGTTCCTTAACCCTTCCTTAACAACTTTTGCAGTGTGGCAGGGCGCATTATCCTGCTGAAAGAGGCCGCTGCCATCAGGGAATACTGTGGGCATGAAGGGGTGTACTTCATGGAACAATGTTTAGGTAGGTGGTACGTGTCAAAACAACATCTACATGAATGCCAGTCCCAAGGTTTCCCAGCAGAACATTAACTAGAGCATCACAGTGCCTCTGCCGACTTGCCTTCTTCCCATAGTGCATCCTGGTGCGATCTCTTCCCCAGGTAAACAACAATAAATAAAACGTCAATAGCTTAAAGTTTGATCAACGGAAGCCCCACCTCAATTTTTTTTTAAATACTTTAAGGATCTGCTGCTAACATATTGGTGCCAGATACCACAGGACACCTTCAGAGGTCTTGTTAAGCCAATGTGTTAATGAGTCAGAACTGTTTTGGTGCTACGAGGGGGACATAGGCTGGCAGGTGGTTTTTATGTTGTGGCTGATCAGTGTGTTACTATAATACACTGCTCAAAAAAATTAAGGGAACACTTAAATCACACAGTGGATCTTGATGAACGAAATATTCAAGTTGAAAATCTTTATTGATAAACATTGTGCAATAATGACGTAACAATGGTCAATGGAAACTCCTCAAGCCATTGAGGGCTGGATTCAAAATCACACCGAAGTGAAAAAATCTAAATCCTGGCTGATCCAACTTGTGTAAATTCCATCATGACAGCTCATAATGTGGCTCAGTAGTGTGTATGGCCCCCATGTGCCTCTATGCACTCCCAGAAACGTCTGGGCATGCTCCTGATGAGACGGCGGATGGCGTCCTGTGGGATCTCCTCCCAGACCTGGACATTAGTGAGCTCCTGGACAGTCTATGGCGCTACTTGGTGTTGTCAGATGTGCCGATTCATAACGTCCCAGAGGTGCTCAATTGGATTCAGTTCTGGGGAATGTGAGGGCCAGTCAATGTAATCAATGCCGTTGTCATCAAGGAATTGCCTACACACTCTGACCACATGAGGCCAGGCATTGGCCAGGAGGAACCCAGGGCCCACTGCACTAGCGTAAGTTTTTTTTTTAAATGAATATTTCTTTTAAAAACACTTTATGTGCGCACGTGTGTGAGTGAATGAGAGACAGAAGGAAGACACGACGGTGCCTATTTGTTAGCGCTGAGTCACACAAAAGTCTAGATATAGGCTACTTTTTATTTGAAATATTTGAAATGTTGATTTGGGACACAATATGCCCCTTTTTTGATTTGAAATCACTTGCATCCGAGCCTTTACATGCTCGAAGTGAGCCGCCGCTGCCTTTTCAAAATCAAAGCAGTCAAAGTCATTGGAGCTGCTTGCGATGCGCATCAGCCTCGTTACTTCGCATCAGCCCTCCAGAAGCCGTGATCTTGCTGCAGTCTTGTTTTAATAGAGAATCCCCTTTCAGCAGGCACACTGGAAACAGGAATAAATAAAGACATCTTTGCTATTTTAAAATGTATGATTTTGCAATGTTTTATTCTCTCTTGGACATGTGCTAACAGAACCTCTATCACACACTCAATAAAATCGAGTAGAATGTAAAAACATATATATTACCGTGTCATTGTTAATAAAAAAAATTCTAAAGACATTAACTATCTGGCTGGTTTTCCTCACACCCTTTCCCTTGTCTGATCATAGTATTATCCAGTTCACCCTTCACTCTAAGGCTACACTCATACCGCATGCAAAAGTGTCCCGAATCCGATTCTTTTGCTCATTTGTGACTCAGGTCTGTTTTTTTTCCCTAACAGAACAGCCCAAAACACATGGGATCCAATCTTTTCATTTCGGATTTGGGGCACTTTCACATATTGTACTAAATCGGATGCAGGTCTGATTTTTTGGCAACTGCGAAGGAGATAGTCAGCGGAGGGACAGTGAGGTGTTAGACCTCATAAGTATTTGGGGTGACACTTCTATAAAAGCACAACTTGAAACCGTAAATGCTGACAACAGTGGCCTCCATGTGTCCTTCCGTGCGACAGCGTGCTGCGTGTGACGTCTTTGTAATTGTTCTTTTGCGCATGCGGGACAGTTCAGGCAGGGCCGGCCCTGGCATTCTTTGCGCCCTAGGCGAGATTTCTAAATGCGCCCCCCCCCCCCCACACACACACACACCCCACCAAACACACACACACAAACACAAACGGGAAAACCCTGAGCTTTTATTTTAGTCTCTCAACAATAAGAAACATAGCATGAATTACAATTAATGCCGTTCAAACAAGTGAAAAGAACACTGCAGAGCATATTACACATAAACAGTATATTTATATAGAAAACGCTCATTTTTCACACCAAACACGTGCAACCCAAGTGATGATCTATTGTCAATTGTTAGACCATCTTCCTGACTGCAAAAGTCCTAAAACTGAACTCGCCTAGACTTTCTGGAGGCAAAGTCATCTACGATATCATCATAAGACCACTGCTTGGAGACCACATTGTTTATGCTGATCATTGACAGTCCACAGGCGGTCTACTACCATGGTGACCTAAGGTAAGTTTTAATCAACTTTAGTTTAGAGAAGCTCCATTCTCCACTAGCCACTGTCACTGGGAGAGTGAGACAGATCCTGAGCGCAACCCACATGTTAGGGAAAATTTCACTAAGCTTCTTTTCATGAAGGAAGTCCAGAAGCGCCAGTGTGGTCATGTTGCCTGCTGGCAAATCCAGTATACTTCTCATCTCCTGGGCCAGTTCCCTCCCATCTATATCTGATTGTTCACCACAGCTTAAGGTGTTGCTGAGTATTTCACACTGTTCTATTAGTTCCTCATTGGACCACTTGGTGAAGTTGACCAACACTCCAAACTTGTCATTCACCTCTCCCAAGGTCTTAAACCTCTCCTCAGTGATCCACAACTCCTTTGAAAAATGCTGTTTCCATTTTTTTCAGTGCATTTGTGATGGGATCATCTGGGGACTCATAGGCAAACTGTTTTTTTGTGAGTCTCAGTCTGTTTTGTTTGAGCATTGCCTCTACATTCATTTCTTCACACGTCTTTTGCAGTAGACTGTGCCGCAGCACAGCCTGTTTTTCTGTAGCTGACCAAGAATGCCTTGGTTATCATTAACAGATCAAGTGCCACGTCAAGCTGCACAGAAGGGGACTGCATTAGCTTACTTACATGTTGTATACTGTTGAGGATGTCGTACCACACCACATATGGAGAAATGGTACGAACCCACCTCTTCAGCCAAAGATTGGGCCTCAATTTTGACTTATCAAAATCTGTAGCGTTTTCTCTCACCTCTAGAAGTGCTTCTCTGATTTGTGCAGCCTGGTATCTCACTGGCTCTATGCTTTTTATCCTGCTCTCCCACCTGGTGTCTGACCATGATTTTAATGTAATGTTGATGTGACTCTTTAGGATTGCCCATCTGGAGACAGAAGCTGAGAAGAGAGTGAATAGTTTCTGCAAGAAGCCAAAGTAAACAAAGGCATCTTGGGAGCTTTTTGAAGCATCGGCCACCACCAGATTCAGTGTATGGGCACCACATGTAACAAATAAAGCTCTCTGATTTTTCTGAAGCAGGCTGGCTTGAACACCTTTATTTTTGCCTTTCATGTTGGCACCGTTGTCGTCAAATGGGATGTTGAGGTCTTCCAGGTTCCTCAAAATGAGGGATGACAAACTTTCCCTGGAACTTTCTTCTGCAACAAGGAACCCCATAAAGTGTTATTTTATTTGTGGCTGTCATGTCTCGTCAACTTTGTTAAATGTTATGTGTTTGTGAGGTTGAGTTGTGTACTGATCTTCCCTCTCGTTTCAGAACCTGACTTCTCCCCTCGTGTGTTCCTCGTCCGGATAATTGCCTGCCCCGCCCCTTATTGGTGTCACCTGTGTCCACTTACCTCCTGTATAAATAGTCCTTGTTTTCCATGTCCTGTGCCAGTTCGTCTTTGTACCATGTGTCAAGCGTTCCCGCGATTTATGATTATTCAAGTGCCTTTTGGTTTTGACCCCTGCCTGTGCCATCGTCCCTGTTTTTGCCTTCTCCATATCGGATTGTCTGCCTGGTTTTCTGACTGCCTTCCTGTGTACCGAACCTCGCTTACCAATAAAACGATCTTTGATACACCTATATCCCGTCTAAGGAGTCCTGCATTTGGGTCCAGCCTTCCAGTGGTGCCACCGGGCATAACAGTGGCTTGTCCTTGAGCAAAGCAATCCTGAGAACAACCGCTAACTGTTCTTTGTGACTCAAATCAGGGGTGCAATCCAAAATTAATGAAAAATATTTAGATTATTTTATCTCCATCACCATTGTCTCAATGATTTTTCCACTAATGAAGTCGATCAGCTTGAATTGCTCATTTGGGATGTTCTTGCCAAGGTAATGGGTGTGACTGCCCACTCCACTTTCCACCCTACTTACATGCTGCTTCATCACAGGGTCAAACTTGGCCCTGAGCTCAACTTCTTTTAAGAAGTTGCCATTATCCGGTTTAAACAGTGTGTCTGTGGCTGCTCTAAAACTAATATTCCATTCAACCAGAGATTGAATTATAGCCACCAGCCTTGTCAGAATATCTCGCCACCTGTTCTTCTCAGCCTCAAGAAGTGCCATCTCGTGTTGGTCTATCGTTTGTCCCTTTTCAATCCGTACTTCCAATTCCTTCCATGCTGTCATATGTCTCACATGTTCTCCATTGTTCTCATGGGCTTTGAGTAGAACAGAAGCATTCTTCCAGTCATTAAGCCAATTGTTAATCAATTTGTATTCATTTAGTGAAAACAGCTTACAACAGAAGCAAACAAAGACAGTTTTTTTTCTTGGAATAGATGAGCCAGCTTCTTTTGACTTTTTCTCCATTGACTAATACTCTTTTAAAGTTGTGGTGGTGGCAACTTCTTCCATCCTCATTTTTGGGGGAAATAAAACCGTCTTTCATATGATAGGGTCCTCTACGAACAAGTTCAGTCCTCACCTTATCAGTAAGGTTGGCTGGCCAATCAGCAGGGTCTATGGGTGCAGCCTTGATGTTGTCACCAGCAGCAGTCGGTGGCATAGTCGAGGTAGATAGACAGATTGATGTTGTATCACCAGAGGTAGAGGGTGTGGTTGGTGCCTCATCTTCACCTGTACCAGCAGGCGTTGGCAGTGGCACAGCAGAGGTAGAGGGAACGTCTTCGATTGAAGCAGTGTTTTCTGGAGTGCTCCTTTGCCCTCCAAAATATTTTAAAAGAGCCCCGTGAAAAATAAATGAAAACTGATCAAAATTGTGAGCTTGATTTGTGAAACAGAATAATGAGTTTAAAGTGGCATCTGGCCAATAGAGGGCGCTAGGATGCACCTTCCCTGGTGGAAAGTATTGTTTATATAAATTCTTAAATCAAACAATAGTTCTGGTCACTTAGAATGATTTTAACTAATGATAATGTAGAAAATGTAAGATTTTAAACTCCACATTCATTTGTGGAAGGCTTAATTTGTATTTAGGATGGAAAAAGTTAGAACCTTGGGCGATAGGATCATCTATCAGTCAGCGCAGCACTGGCTAGCTTACCTCTATTTTGGGATGACTTTTTCTCCTCTTCCCTTCTCCTTTTTCTCCCCTTTGTGCCTTTTTGACATTGATAAGTACATTTTTCTTTATTGCCTTTTTCGAAAACCTTTAACATTATCTGAAGTAATTATTGATCTGATACGTTGATAAAGACAAGAGACAATCTCAAATAATTTACCTTAAATAGCTTAATATCTTACTCACTGCTCTGTGGTCTGTGATTCAATTCGTTTGTTAGCTGTAACGTCAGCTGGACTGTAATTAATTCCCCTGACCATAGCGTTTGTCACTTCACCTACCTAACGTTTGATCGTCAGACATCTTCAGACGTCCTAAATTCCAATGAGAGCAGTAAAGAGACTGACTCCGCTTTTACGATAGTTAAGGTAAAGGCTCACCAGACGGTTGTGGAAACAGTAACTAAGGATCGAATTTGTGGCGAGAACCAGCGAATGGTGTGTAATGTTGTAGTAATGTTTCAACGTAACCTTAGATCTATCAGGGATAATTCGTATGTAATGCAGCTGACCGCGTGCAATGTTGTTTACAAGTGTTGTCCCTGTAGGTGTGTGTGTATACAGTGCATCTGAAAAGTATTCATACCCCTTAACTTTTTCCACAATTTATTATGTTACAGCCTAATTCCAAAATGGATTAAATAAAAAAAAATTCTCAACATTCTACATACAATGCCGCATAACGAAAAAAGTGAAAAAAGTTTTTTTGATTTTTTTGCAAATGTATTAAAAATAAAAAATCACATGTACATAAGTAGCCCTGTGATAGACTGGCGACCTGTCCAGGGTGTACCCCGCCTCTCGCCCTGTGTCCGCTGGGATAGGCTCCAGCCCCCCCGTGACCCTGTACAGGATAAGCGGTAAAGTTAAGGGATGGATGGATGTACATAGGTATTCACACCCTTTACTCAATACTTTGTTGAAGCACCTTTGGCAGCAATTACAGCCTCAAGTCTTCTTGAGTATGATGCTACAAGCTTGGCACACCTATTTTGGGGCAGTTTCTCCCATTCTTCTTTTGTCCGATTCTTAGGACCGATTGTCGAACCTCGGATCCAGGAGGAGCAATGCGGATTCCGTCCTGGTCGTAGAACAGTGGACCAACGCTTTATCCTTGCGGGGCTGTTGGGGGGGTCATGGGAGTTTGCCCATCCAGTCTACATGTGTTTTGTGGACTTGAAGAAGGCCTACGACCGTGTCCCCCGGGGAGTCCTGTTGGGGGTACTGCGGGAGTATGGGGTACCGGGGCCGTTGCTACGAGCCATTCGGTCCCTATATAACTGGAGTGAGAGTTGTGTCCATACACTCGGCACAAAGTCAAATACATTTTCAGTGGGTGTTGGACTCCGCCAGGGCTGCCCCTTGTCACCAATCCTGTTTGAGATTTACATGGATAGAATCACAAGGCGTAGCCTGGGGAAGGAGTGTGTCCAGTTCGGGGAGCTCAGAATTGCTTCACTGCTCTTTGCAGATGATGTGGTTCCGTTGGCTTCTTCAGACTGTGACCTTCAGCATGCACTGGAGCAGTTTGCAGCTGAGTGTGAAGCGGTCGGGATGAGAGTCAGCACCTCCAAGTCTGAGGCCATGGTTCTCTGCTGGAAAACGGTGGAGTGCTCTCTCCAGGTTGGGAGTGAGTTGCTGCCCCAAGCGAGGGAGTTCAAGTATCTCGAGATCTTGTTCACGAGTGAGGGAAAAATGGAGCGTGAGATTGATAGGCGGATTGGTGCAGCATCAGCAGTAATGCAGGCGTTGTACCGGACCATCGTGGTGAAGAAGCAGCTGAGCCGAAAGGCGAAGCTCGCGATTTACCAGTCGGTCTACGTTCCAACCCTTACCTATGGTCATGAGCTTTGGGTAGTGACCGAAAGAATGAGGTCACGAGTACAAGCGGCTGAAATGTGTTTCCTCCGTAGGGTGGCTGGGCTCAGCCTTAGTGATAGGGTGAAGAGCTCAGTCATCCGGAGTGAGCTCAGAGTAGAGCCGCTGCTTCTTTGCGTCAAAAGGAGCCAGATGAGGTGGTTCGGGCATCTGATTAGGATTCCTCCTGGGTGCCTCCTGTTGGAGGTTTTCCGGGCACGCCCTACTGGTAGTAGACCCCGGGGTAGACCCAGAACATGCTGGAGAGATTATATATCTCATCTGGCCTGGGAACACCTTGGGATCCTCCAGGAGAACCTGGAAAGCGTTGCTGGGGATAGGGATGTCTGGACTACCCTTCTTAGTCTGCTGCCACCGCGACCCGGTCCCGGATAAGCGGCGGAAAATGGATGGATGGATGGATGGAATATAAAACACTTTAATATTAGTAATTAAAGTAGATATGGGTAGTGGGGCCAAAAATGGTAAATTAATGCTATTCCGAAGTGTGTATGTGGTGCCGCAAACGCACGCACACGCTTGTACTTCATGCCACCCCTGCATAAATAAGTGCCCCACTTGGGCCACCCTTGTTAAATAAGTCTGGACACACACCTGAAATTACCCCAGTGTGTGTTACAACCTACCCCGGTAGTGGGGTAAGTTGTAACAAAGGAACAACATGTATTGGACATAGACTCACGAGTTCTGTAATATTCTTGTAGAGGTTTGAATAGGTGCCATTTCTAGTTAACAAATGTGGGTACTTTGTATAAAGGTTTAAGAACTCTAGCTAAACAATTCAGTGAGTAATAGGTGCTAAAGCAAAAAGTGTTACAACTATACCCAGTCTCCCCTGCAATACATTTTGATTTGATTTTTATTTGATTTGAAGGGTATACCTGTGTAAAGGAATCACACCCGTGTAAGTGCTAACGCTTCTTAAGCTCAAGGTAAGTGTTTTAGCGCTTGTCTAAGTCCTGTTCAAATACCTGTTAAAGGCTGTAAAAGCAAAATTTCAATTGCGTAAATATGCCAGAGGCACAGTTGGGAAGTGCTTGTGTAAGAGCCAGAGTTAAATCCCTGCCGAGTATAATTAGAAGGACACCAAATTGGTTGTGGTTTGGTCATGAGAAATAGTGCAGTTACGTTAGTCATGTAACACGTATGATTACAAATTCACATAGCCAGCTGGTTGAGTCTGCTTGTTGGGGATCGATGTACGTGTACTCCAAAATCTAGCAGACCCAACCATGCTAAAACTGATTTGTTTATACATTCAATAAATGTTTAAAGACTGGTGAGTTTGATTGAAATTAAGCTCTCAGCTGAAGTTCTGGCAGATAACTCGAAGTCTGCGCTGCTGTCGTAAGCCGTCAAGCAGCACATGCTACACACGCTAATCACTTGACACACCTGTTCACAATCAAATATCAGTTCATGAGGAAGGTGGGAGATAATTATATGACTTGATGTCAAAATTTGTTTCTGTGCTTGTTGGATGAGGTGATAGGAAATGCTCCCTCTTCCACCACAACTGCCATCTTGGGTCTACTAATATGTTCTGCTGATGTGTTCCAAACGTAAAAGGGGAAGCAATGTACGTATGTATATGTTGTCCCGAATATGTACAGCAGGGAGCTTCAAAATGTAGCAAACCCAACCATGGTAAAATGGATGTGTATTATTAACATTCAATACATTTTTAACGCCAAATGAGTTTGTCTTTTTTCTTTTTTTCTGGATTTTCCAAGCTGATATAGAGTGCATCAGGTTACAGATATGGTAAAGGTGAAGGTTGGCCGGTATATAATTAGTGTTAAACCCACAAATTTACCAAAAGAACCTACTAAAGCTAAAACTTGTGAAGTTGTTTATATCATGGTTGCAGAATATGTTAGGGTAAATAGCAATTGTATTTTACCTTGCTGTAGGATATGGCATCAAACACGGATGTTATCTCAGCAGGAGTTGACACATTGACAATGATTGGATGGGAGGAAAGAAGAGCATCATCCAACATTACAGGCAGTACGTCACCGATGATCATAATGTCACGCTGTTTAACATGGACAAAGAGGTTCAATGTTAGTAGTAGATCAATTGACTACCAGTGAAGTCAGATTAGAACTTACACGCTGTATGCTAACTTAGCACATATTGTGAGCATGCACGCATTGGTTTCAATTTGTAGAGTTGTATTAGCAAATTGACAGTTGTATTTGCAAATTGATTTCACAAAATTATTTGAAACGTGTCATTTTGATTCAGCTCCCCAATCTTGTATATTATAACTTAATGTTACAACCCTTCTGGTGTTATGCTTGTCTGGGGTGGAAAGGCCAAACACAGTCCAGAGGGGGGGTTTGCGTGGCAACACAATAGACAAAACACGTTAACCAAAATCACAATTGTTGTTTTAACTACATCGTCACAGGGAAATATGGGAACTGAGAACAATGAAAAACTGAGAAAAATAATAAATTACTTGTGCTCCACAATGAACCAAGAGGCTCAATAACTTGGCAATAATAACAATTATTTATTTAAGGCATGGACTAGTTCATTCTAGGGACTTATGAGAATTTTACTTTTAACAACAACCTATAACCATACCAGGAACGCACGCTAAACAGAGCGTCTGAGTTTACATCTATTGTTGCATCAATCTAAATCCCATCACCCACATCATGTACACTACACACATGAATACAAGATCCAGGCTGTTCTTGCATACAAATATAACTTGGACAGTTCCAGTTAACATTGTTCTACATGACTAGCCCTTCAGTAACTGGAAGACCAATTGCAGGTCCTTCCACCTAATATGCAAAGAACTTGATTCTGCCAGCTCAACACTGATTGGATAAGTTTCCTACGAAAGGAGGCAGATCACTGTCTAACTCTTGCCTCCCTTCCCCTTGTGCCTGATTCCTCACAGCCAGTGCAGTGAGTGCAAGCGTAAACACAGTCTCAACCGTACAATTTTTGTTAGCAGGTGGCCCAAGAGATTGCATTTTTAGAGAAAAACAAGACACACAAGTAATATTATTAATAATATATTATTAATAATATATATATATATATATATATATATATATATATATATATATACAGTGGCTTGAAGAAGTATTCATACCCCTTGAACTTTTCCACATTTTCTCACGTTATGACCACAAACATGAAAATATTTTATTGGGATTTTATGTGAAAGATCAACACAAGGTGGCCCACAATTGTGAAGTAGAAGGAAACTTAAACATGATTTAAATTATTTTTTACAAATGAAAACCTGAAAAGTGTAGCAAGCATAAGTATTCAGCCCCCTTTCTCTGAGTTCAACCAATTGCCTTCAGACGTTTCCTGATGATTGCTGAAGGATCCAGTGTTGACCTAACGATTAAAAAGAGTCCACCTGTGTGTAAACTAATCTCAATATAAATACAGCTGTTCTGTGACGGCCTCAGAGGTTTGTTAGGAGAATATTGGGGAGCAAACAGCACCATGAAAGTCTAAGGAACACACCAGACAGGTCAGGGATAAAGTTGTGGAGAAGTTTAAAGCAGGATTAGGTTTTAAAAAGATTTCTGCAGCTTTAAACATCTCACGGAGCACCGTTCAATCCATCATCTGGAAATGGAAAAAGTATGGCACAACTGCAAACATACCAAGGCAAGGCCGTCCACCTAAACTTACAGGCCGAACAAGGAGAGGACTGATCAGAGAGGCAGCCAAGAGGCCCATGGTGACTCTGGAGGAACTGCATAGATCCACTGCTCAGGTGGGGGAATCTGTCCACAGGACAATCATTAGTCGTGCACTACACAAATATGGCCTTCATGGAAGAGTGGTAAGAAGAAAGCCATTGTTGAAAGAAAGCCATAAGAAAGTCCGTTTGCAGTTTGCCAGAAGCCATATTGGGGACACAGCAAACATGTGGAAGAAGGTGCTCTGGTCAGATGAGACCAAAATTGAACTTTTTGGCCTAAATGCAAAACGCTGTGTGTGGCGGAAACCTAACACTGCACATCACCCTGAACACACCATCCCCACTGTCAAACATGGTGGTGGCAGCATCATGGTTTGGGCCTGCTTTTCTTCAGCAGGGACAGGGAAGATGGTTAAAATTGATGGGAAGATGGATGGAGCCAAATACAGGACCATTCTGGAAGAAAACCTGATGGAGTCTGCAAAAGACCTGAGACTGGGACGGAGATTTGTCTTCCAACAAGACAATGATCCAAAACATAAAGCAAAATCTACAATGGAATGGTTCACAAATAAACATATCCAGGTGTTAGAATGGCCAAGTCAAAGTCCAGACCTGAATCCAATCGAGAATCTGTGGAAAGAACTGAAAACTGCTGTTCACAAACGCTCTCCATCCAACCTCACTGAGCTCGAGCTGTTTTGCAAGGAGGAATGGGCAAAAATGTCAGTCTCTCGATGTAAAAAGCTGGTAGATACATGCCACAAAAGACTTGCAGCTGTAATTGCAGCAAAAGGTGGTTCCACAAAGTATTGACTCATGGGGGCTGAATACTTTTGCATGCCACACTTTTCAGGTTTTCATTTGTAAAAAAAAAAAAAAGATTAATGTTTAAGTTTCCTTCCACTTCACAATTATGTGCCACTTTGTGTTGGTCTATCACATAAAATCCCAATAAAATACATTTATGTTTGTGGTTGTAACGTGACAAAATGTGGAAAAGTTCAAGGGGTATGAATACTTTTTCAAGCCACTGTATATATAGATTTTTACACAGCATTTGTTTCTTTTACCCCTTCAAAATCCACTTATATATATATACTTTTAGAAATGCAATCAAACATTCAGTCAAAGCATGTCCATGGCACCAGATAGGCCTAAAGAAAATTAACAGTTCGTAAGTAGCAGAGCCATATAGAGAGAGACGGCTCTGGTGAGTAGGCAACTATCACAGCACATTACGATTGAATTCTAATTCTACTAGTTCACACCACTGCAAGAACTGTATCTATTGATGTTAGTTTTGACCTGTAATATTTGCGCTACACTCTACTAGCGAACCATGAATAGCTTTCTTAATTGCAGTTATCAAATCGATCAACTATCACGGACTTTCTGAGTTTAACTTTGTCAGTTAGAACACAACCGTATGTCATAACATGACAACAACAAAAAAACAAAATCACACTCAGAACTTCATAAATCATTATTTTGTTTGAAATCCTGACTTGACTGGGTAGACCAGTAATCATTTTGGGTAGGCCCAGGCCTACCTGTGGCTACGTCCCTGGTCTGAATTATGTTCACATTTTCTGGTCTGTGTGGTTCCAAATGCTTGATCTCCAGTTTCTCATTTAGTGGTAGAGTATAGGCCTATATAGCTTAATTCTGAACAAATAATCCACATTTGAATTTGCATGATATAACGTATGTTGGCTATCGAATGAATCAGCTTCGTAACTAGTGTGATGAAATGTAATGTCAGCCCAAGTTAGTTACGTTACATTGTTTTTATTTTTCTATTCACCTGTTGCTAAACAGAATTCATAGGGGCAGACACAAATTTGCCCCACCTGTTAAATTTATCTTGTGGTAGGGTTTCTCTGCACACGCTTATACGTTCCCATAGCAATGGTGGGACAGAGTAAAACGGATGCCCTGCTTGTTGGATCAAATGCCACTCTGTCCAAAGCCACTGTCCCTAACATCATGATCGATGGCTTCCCTGTACCCATCTCCTCCCAAGCCAAGAGCCTCGGAGTGATCCTTGACAAAACTCTCTCCTTTGCCCCTCATATCAACTCCATAACTCGGACTGCATTCTTTCACCTCCGCAACATAGACAGACTTCGCCCGTCCCTGTCTCAATCAAGTGCTGAAGTCCTGGTCTACGCATTTGTATCCTCACGGATTGATTATTGCAATGCTGTTCTTTCAGGCCTCCCCACCAAGCTACTAAACCGGCTACAAATAGTCCAGAATTCGGCTCCTCGCATCCTCACCCTGATCACATCACCCCAACTCTCATTCAACTTCGCTGGCTCCCTGTTCAATACCGCATTCAATTCAAAACTCTCCTGCTCACCTTCAAAGCCCTTCACAATTTGGCCCCCACATACTTATCTGACCTCCTTCAGGACTATACCTCCACTCGTTCCCTTCGCTCCTCATCATCTGGCCTTCTGACCATACCCCCCTCACGCCTCAGCACCATGGGTGCTAGGGCTTTCAGCTGTTCTGCACCCAGGCTCTGGAACTGCCTTCCCCCACTTATCCGATAGTCTGACACTTTATCATCCTTCAAGTCTCAGCTAAAAACTAATTCATTCAAATTGGCCTACTCACTGTAATTGCTCCCTTGTACTGTGCCTGACTGTCTCCCCTTGTTTATCAGTGCTTTCACTAATGTGTCATTATGGTTTCCATTGTTGATTCCTACCCTACACCCCCTTTTGTATTGTTACTGTGATGCTGAATTACTTTAATTTTATATTTCATATTCATTTAATTGTATATTGTTATTGTAATACATACTGTAAGGTGACCTTGAGTGTCTTGAAAGGCGCCCTCAAATTAATTGTATTATTATTGTTATTCTTGGTTACAAGCATCTTGCACAACAGCGCCGCCTGGTGGGGCACTGCCCCAGCTGCCCCTAATGCAAAATTGCCACAGGGTGCAGGTGTAGTAGATATTGGTTGACCTTGGTGTGTGTAAGTGTGTCAAAGAGTTCTATTATTATGTGTGTGTGTGTGTGTGTGTGTGTGTGTGTGTGTGTGTGTGTGTGTGTGTGTGTGTGTGTGTCTGTCTGTACCTGTGCCTATGTAGCCCCTGTCACTGAGTTTACATGTGTTTTAGAGGGGGCTCGTCCATAGAGGACGGAGGATTGTCCTCCCCAATAATGATAATAATAATAATAATAATAATAATAATAATAATAATAATAATAATACTAATAATAAAAAGATTATTTTAGAGTAAAAACAAAATCACCTTCAAATTAATTTCTAAGCATCTAGGATACGCAAATCCCTATTTCCAATGTGAAAGCCTCAACAGAATTGTCCTTGAAGTCTAGCTCATAGTTTCTTATCAATGTTTTAGATTGACATGCTAATATAACGCCACCCCTCACCCAAAAATAATATAAAGATTTTTCTTTTTCATATTGGCTCTGCACTATGGAGGACGCAGAGTGTCAAGTGAAAAAGTAATATGGTGGTTCCTTCCCTTATTATTAATTAAAATTTTAAAAGACACATTTAAAAAGCAGTTTATAAAGTCAGGTTTAAATGGGTGTATTTAAAATCGAATTTACAAAAAGATTAATGTATTAATAAAACTATTAACAAAGTGTTTTATGAATTGTTTTTTAAATAGATTAATTCAATATTTAATTAACAAATCAAAACATACATACAGTTAGGGCCAAAAATATTTGGACAGTGACACAAGTTTTGTTATTTTAGCTGTTTACGAAAACATATTCAGGATACAATTATATAATCAATATGGGCTTAAAGTGCAGACTCTCAGCTGTAATTTGAGAGTATTCACATCCAAATTGGAGCAAGGGTTTAGGAATTACAGCTCTTTAATACGTAGCCGCCTCTTTTTTCAAGGGACCAAAAGTAATTGGACAATTGACTCAGAAGGCTGCAAAAAAAAATAACAACGCTGCATGGGCTCTTCCCTCATTAACCTGTCATCAATTAAGCAGTTAAAAGGTCTGGAGTTGATTCCAGGTGTGGCGTTTGCATTTGGAAGCTGTTGCTGTGAACACACAACATGCGGTCAAAGGAGCTCTCAATGGAGGTGAAACAGACCATCCTGAGGCTGAAAAAAAGAAGAAATCCATCAGAGAGATAGCAGAAATGTTAGGAGTGGCCAAATCAACAGTTTGGTACATTCTGAGAAAAAAAGAGTGCACTGGTGAGCTTGGGAACTCAAAAAGGCCTGGACGTCCACGGAAGACAACAGTGGTGGATGATCGCAGAATCCTTTCCATGGTGAAAAAAAACCTCTTCACAACATCCACTCAAGTGAAGAACACTCTCCAGGAAGTAGGTGTATCAGTATCTAAGTCTGCCATAAAGAGAAGACTTCATGAGAGTAAATACAAAGGATTCACCACAAGGTGCAAACCATTAATCAGCCTCAAAAATAGAAAGGCCAGAATTGACTTTGCCAAAAAACACCTGAAGAAGCCAACCCAGTTCTGGAACAGCATTCTTTGGACAGATGAGACTAAGATCCACCTGTACCAGAATGATGGGAAGAAGAAAGTTTGGAGGAGAATTGGAACAGCTCATGATCCAAAGCACACCACATCTTCTGTAAAACATGGTGGAGGCAGTGTGATGGCATGGGCATGCATGGCTTCCAATGGCACTGGGTCACTTGTGTTTATTGATGATGTGACAAAAGACAGAAGCAGCCGGATGAATTCTGAAGTGTATAGGGATATTCTTTCTGCTCAGATTCAGCCAAATGCAGCAAAGTTGATTGGACGGCGCTTCACAGTACAGATGGACAATGACCCAAAACATACTGCAAAAGCAACCCAGGAGTTTTAAAGCAAAGAAGTGGAATATTCTGCAATGGCCGAGTCAATCACCAGATCTCAACCCAATCGAGCATGCATTTCACTTGCTCAAGACAAAACTTAAGGCAGAAAGACCCACAAACAAGCAACAACTGAAGACCGCTGCAGTAAAGGCCTGGCAAAGCATCACAAAGGAGGAAACCTAGCGTTTGGTGATGTCCATGGGTTCCAGACTTCAGGCAGTCATTGCCTGCAAAGGATTCTCAACAAAATATTGAAAAGTAACATTTTACTTGGGGTTATGTTTATTTGTCCAATTACTTTTGAGCCTCTGAAATGAGGAGCGTTTGTATAAAAATAGCTACAATTCCTACATGTTTAATCATATATTTTTGTTCAACCCCTTGAATTAAACCTTAAAGTCTGCACTTCAATTCCGTTGTAGTGGTTTCATTTCAAATCCAATGTGGTGGCATGCAGAGCCCAAATCATGAAGATTGTGTCACTGTCCAAATATTTATGGGCCTAACTGTATGCTTTTTAAACACATTCATGAATAAATCCAAGCACATTGCTTTTCAACGTCTCTGATCGACTCCATTAGTGGAAAAACAATATATACTATACAGTACTGGATAACAATGACAAACACAGCATTTGATTAAAAATGACTAAATACTTTTATACGCAAGTGTATACACAACTACTTAATTAATTGTTTGAAAGATAAAGAGAAGGACCGCAAACTTCATCTGTAGAAAGCTATCAGAAAAATTATAAAGTTGACCCAGGAGAAAAATATCCTAGGTCGGTTTTGTGTTACACTCAATCCCTTGTGGGCATTTAAAACGGATCTAAGATCTGTGGCATTTTAGCGCTTTGTGGTATGGGTTTTGTAGTTTTTACGACAGTATTTTCAACATGTGAGGCTTGCAACTGCCTACAAACTAAACAAACTAACTACACTGTAAAAAAATTCACTGAAATTGACAGTGAAATACTGTGAAAAGTATCCTTTTCTGTTGTATAATTTACAGATTGCTGTATTTTAAACACAGAAACACTGTAATACTAAAAGCAATACAACACTGTTAAAATTACAAAATGCCAGTGTTAAAATAATGTTTTATGTCAGTTAGATTTAGTTTTAAACAGAAAGAAACCGTATTACGTTTTACAAATTCATATGATGTTCCTTTCAGATAGGGATGTGTATAAATACAGTGAAAGTATGTTAATATGAAGTTTTTTTTAAAAAGCTGGTGTTGTGTCTTGCTTTACTTAAAGTATTTTTATAGCTTCCCTGATAAAATAACTCATTATGAGTGTGGCTAATAGCTAATGGACTTGTAAACATTTGAGAGTAATATTCATTCAAATGTTCCTTAAATCCTACACTTTCTTTCCTTTTTATGTTCCCTGTAGAAGTATTCAATCTTTGTTGAGAAATACTTGACAATTGTACAGTTTATATTTGAGATTACTATTAGATAGAATTTGTAGGAAATAATTTCATACATTTATATTGTAATCAATACCTTTTACAGAAATTTAAATGGCAGTATTTAGTTGCTTTCACTGTAGAACCTTAGTCATACATACTGTAGCATCCCAAGGGCAGGGGCTGCATTTGCCATAGAATTTGCTGTATTACTATTGTTCATTACATATATTTTTGCCCAGTCTTTTGGGTTGTTTTGATAATTATTATCGCTGCTTAGTTTAGTTAATAATGCAAGTTGGCTGACATTAGGGTCACCTTGAGTGAGAATGTCTATGGGGAGGGCCCGTTCACTGGACCTTTTCAGGGGCCCTGCCATTTCTGTGGGCCGGTATGGTTATCTATACAAACCAGGGACGCTCTCAAATTGTGCCAAGTGCATTAAGGTCATACAAGCTTCATCATACTGTATTTAATGGGGTGATAGCATAGTAAAAAAAATCCTACCATTTCCCATGTAGGCTCAGCATGCTCCACACCGACGTACTCAAAAAAACTAGCAAAGCCTTCATTTAGCCAAAGGTCATCCCACCAATCCATTGTCACAATGTTTCCAAACCACTGTTGAGGGAAAATACATACAATATATGTATAAACACTGTAAATTCAAGGAATTGTCAGGCATGAGATGCTTAAACCATATATGTTCAGCACATTTCTGTGAAAATGTTTTCTTTTAATTTGAAAAACATGAAACACTGATAGTCAACAAGACTTTGGAATTACCTGGATTACTGCGTATGTACATTGTTAATAAAATGTTATTATTATTGTTGTTATTATTATTATCATTATTATCTACGTATGTCACAAGAATAGACAAATAACAGTTTGCTCAAATAGCGCACACATTATTTAACTTTTTGTCCATATGGAATACGTCTTTTTAACATTAAACATTTTTTTGTTTGACATTTATAAGCGGCTTTATGTAAATCATTACTCAAAGAAAAGAGATCTCAGAGGATATTAGATCAAGAATTGTTTACAGTAATTAAATCGGAAAGTGCACTAAAGTATATCTAAATGCCTACATCTTCATCAAAAAGAGTAGAAGAGCACTTGGCTAAATGCTTAAAAAGGTTCAGAATAATGCCAGCGTAAACTAGCTTATTACAGAAATCTCCTCAACTTGCAAACATGACGGTTCACAACTCACTGGAAATGAATAGTGTGCATGGGAGGACACCACGGAAGAAGACACTGCTGCCCCGACCAAATATTACTGCACCTCAGAAGATCGCTAATGTAGTGCAAATGGGTCACTAGCTCTTGATATGTGTAAAGGTATTTAATAAACACGATCAATATTTATAAATTATGAACTAATCATATCATAAGAACATCTAATATACCCATATACTATGCATACATCTGCATATAAATGCATACATACATGCATATAAAGATACCACACATAAATAAGCACAACTATACACTCAGACCCTTCAATATGCACATACATATATACACCCATCTACACACATACATACCACAGATATTGTACATTTCATCCTTTAACATCTACTTATTGCAATATATCTAACAGAAACTTGATCTTTGTACATATTTTTAAATCTTAGACTACAACAATTTTTTAAGCTCCAGACTATTCCATCGTTTCACTCCTTGAGCTGAAATAGCTATCCATTTTTGTGTTGTTGGCACATGTTCATTTTCAAACATAATATGCCCTCTTAAATTATAATCACTTAGGCGTTCCTTAAACAAACTGGCAGTAACTTGTTTTTGGCCTTGTACATGATTTGGTTGGGCTCTTGGTTGGAATCTGAGGAGTGGATTTGACTTGGAATTGGTATTGAGACTTCTGCATAATCATGCTGCTACTATCACAACTAGCACCATAAACAGCTATACCACTTATCCTTTGCAGGGTCACGGGGGGGCTGGAGCCTTCCCCCGGGGTACACCCTGAACAGTTAACCAGTCTATCACAGGGCTGATACATAGGGACAGACAACAACTCACACTCACGTTCACGTTCACGTTCACGTTCACACCTACGAGCAATTTAGAGTCACCAATTAACCTGCATGTTTTTGAACTGTGGGAGAAAACCAGAGTACCCAGACGAAGCGAACACGGGGAGAACACGTAAACTCCACACAGAAAGGCCCTTGGGTCAGGTTGGGATTGAACCCAGGACCTTCTTAGTGTGAGGCAACAGTGCTAACCACCGAGCCACCATTCTGCCACTCAGCATTGAACTGTTGAATTGTAGTAAGTCATTAAACTTAAACTAAAGAACTCGTTCCATTATGAACAATTTATTTGTTGGTTCATTATATTCTGCTTTACAAATTATTCTTTTTGCCCTTTTCTGTATTATACTTATTAGGTGGCCGGCTGTGCAGCCGGGCACCTATTGTGATTGTTAGTAATATTACAATTATTATTATTATTATTATCACTGGCTCATTGACTGGGTCATTGAACAATCCTCATCTGAAAAATATATAAATATCCCAACATTGATGACATGAAGTGTGCAAAATCTCAGATCGTTATCTTAAAAACTGCATTTTTAATACATATCAGAGTTTTGTAATTGTTTTGGTTGAACTTTACTCTTTGACACATATCTATTTCAATCAACTCCTCCGAGGCCGTAAAACCAAATTACACAAAAATCACAGTATATCATCCTCAGATGGTCTACTACAGAAGAATTGGGGATTCTTGATATTTAACAAAAGTAGCTCACAGGGAATCAAAATGTATTACTGTAAACAGTACTGTACATTTCGATTTTTAACTGCTTCAATATTGGACCAGTTCATATTATACTTCTATACAATATTTGTATTACGATTCGCATCATGATTTAAAGTTTTAAAAAATTTACCTTGAAAACAGAATGTTTTATAAATAGCCAAGTTTAGTTGTTTATTGGTTGGATTTGAACTGACTCTGAAACCATAAAACCAAATTAACTCAAAATTGCTGTATATCATCCTCAGATGGTCTACTTTACACACAAAACCAAGCTTGGCGATACAGTCGTGATTGAGCTCACACTGCACGTGATGTTTTCTCATTCACCTTTCAAGGCACACAATTATACACACGTTTACCACAAGGTTTTGCTGTCACCAGGCTTGTTTAATCATGCATTAAAAGATGTGTTACAGAAACAGAGAACATTGAACAGCCTGCGTAAATTACCAAAAAGCTGCTGCCCCGTAATAAAGCTGGTCTGGTCTGCGTCTATCACTGCATGCACAACCGACCATAGATAGAACCTTGGTTAAAATTTCATAGTTGCGGCAGAGCAAGCTCACAGGCCAAAATGACTCACACTTCAGAGGGCCGTTTCCCTTCTTGAGAAGGACTGAAATCATGGCCTTAGTCATTGTAGAGGGGAGTGATTCACGCACAAGTGCCTCAGCATACATATCTTTTTGAAGAGGGGTTGGTTTGCCTAAGAATGTTTTGAAAAACTCAATTGGGAAGCCGTCAGGCCCTGGAGCTTAACTGCTCTTCATCTTTTTAATTGCCTGATCAATTTCAACTGCTGAGATACTGCTAGTGACCACCATAATCAGGTATCAGAAATTACATAATAGCAGCCTGACTAGAAGCAGCATGGTCATAGAACATCCCAAAGAGTAGCAATTCTCTGCATAAACATTGTGGAGTTAGTCGATACAGAAAGACGTGAAAAATAAGAAAGCTAAACGACAAGACATAAAACACACCATCCAGAAAACCCCATATCAAAGCTTATCTAGTGAGACTGAGCCTTGCCAGAACTATATGAAGATCAAAATCAAATGTTGCAGCTAAACTTAACCGTAGTCGAACATAAAACACCACTGATTAAATTTCCAAACAAGAACCAAAGTTATGTCCCACTTTATAGAGTGCGGACGGTCGGATGGGGTCCGCACCTACGCCTGCGTGCTCGAAAGCAGGCACTAACAAATAAACACTATTATTTGACATATTGAAACATTTTTGGCAGTAAATGTGAAACTTTTTTTGTGTTGCTTTAGTGAAATAATCAGAGTCTGTCAATTCCAACTATACAGTATCTATATTCAGTAGGAACATACCACTGCACGGCCAAAGCAATTTACAGACAGACAATGCCAATATCCATTGTTAAACAAACTCTCGTCTTTGCTTCAAAATCATTTTATTTAGTTTTTAGATCCATTTTGACGTTTCCTACCGTTGCACGATGACTAGCTGGCTCACAATAGCTAATGATAAAGATATACTATTTTTGAGTTAAATTATCATTTGTTGTAATTTTTTTATGTCTATATAACTATATAGAACAAGAAAGTGTCCGTTCCTAATTTCCCCCAAGTTTAGTAAATATGAATAATTCATAAAGTTATCCCATCACTTAAATGTAAAAAAAAATCTATACTCTGGGAAACAAGTAAAATTTTGATTGAGAATGACTTACTGCATTTTTGTTTTTCTAAGGTCTACCCGCCCTCCCTTGCGTAACAGCAATACATTTTTGCACTAGTGTTTAGTTCCCTTGTGACTTATCTTTCCAAATTGAACCATAATTGATAACAACGTAATAAGATTGGATGAACTTTAGCCATCGGTGTGAAATGTTGTGCATAATTATGCAAGTATTTTTGTTTCCTCCTAATAAAGAACTGATTCACCTTTAACCCAGCAATATTAAAAAAGATAGTTTGGGATATGAAAGCCGGACAAAGGTTTTTAGGCATGGTAAGTATCCTACCTTTTAGTGGGAATGTTGATAATAGGCAGTTTCTCACCTGGTGTACAAGTTCATGAGCAATTACGCTGGCCACACGTTGTTTATTGTCTGAAGATGACTCATTCTCATCGTAAAGCAGATTAGTCTCTCTGTAGGTAATCAGGCCCCAGTTCTCCATTGCACCTGTGCCAAAGTCGGGGATGGCAATTTTATCTAAATAAGGAGAATCATTTTATTATTTAGGCAGATACTTTAATGACTTGCATGAAATCATTTAAATCTTCATATTAGAGATAATTAAAGTTTACAAAGTTTTACAATTTAACAATTTAAGGCAAGGAATATGCACTTGTAAGATATGATAACAGAGCTAGAGTTTATCTACCTAGCTTTGGAATGGAGTAATTCATATTGAAGTATTCTTCAAAGTAGTCAAAAATGACTTTGGTTGTGTTAGCTGCGTATGTTGCTGTTTTGATTTGTGCAGGCTGTGCATAGATTCTAAGCTGCAAGGAATGAATGAGAGAAAACACAAATTGCTTCAGTGAGTATTTATGCAAATTGAGTAAGAGCATACGAGAACACACTGATTTCTCAGTAAACTGCACTGGTTGCATCCAAATTATATTAAATTAGGCATGGCATTCAAGACTGTCTCAAACTATTCGTTATACTTGCAGATAACAAACCTCTAAATAAGAAATGAAGAGAGAAACTTACAGGAATTCCTCGAGAAGATTTTCTTTCCACATATTGAAACTGGTGCACAGCAAAACAAACTAAATAGGTACTCATTGGAACAGACTTTTGAAAAGAGGTTTTAACTTTATTGCCAGATAGTTGTTGTGGAGGTCCCTGAAAAAGAGTTAATTAAGATATCTGTCATGCACAGGGATGTGGTTGAGGTGTGTGCCCCAAGAACAGAAGAACAATATTCATGTATCCTTCAGTATTCAACTCGTTCAATTTTCTTTCTTTTTTTAAATTCCGATAAAATATAGGATAACCTTTGGGGAAACGGGACATATATACTGTATATACAGTGGGTACGGAAAGTATTCAGACCCCTTTAAATTTTTCACTCTTTGTTTTATTGCAGCCATTTGCTAAAATCGAAAAAGTTCATTTTATTTCTCATTAATGTACACTCAGCACCCCATCTTGACAGAAAAAAACTGAAATGTAGAAATTTTTGCAAATTTATTAAAAAAGAAAAACTGAAATATCACACGGTCATAAGTATTCAGACCCTTTGCTGTGACACTCATATTTAACTCACATGCTGTCCATTTCTTCTGATCCTCCTTGAGATGGTTCTACTCCTTCATTGGAGTCCAGCTGTGTTTTATTAAACTGATTGGACTTGATTAGGAAAGGCACACACCTGTCTATATAAGACCTTACAGCTCACAGTGCAAGTCAGAGCAAGTGAGAATCATGAGGTTGAAGGAATTGCCCAAGGAGCTCATAGACAGAATTGTGGCAAGGCACAGATCTGGCCAAGGTTACAAAATAATTGCTGCAGCACTCAAGGTTCCTAAGAGCACAGTGGCCTCCATAATACTTAAATGGAAGAAGTTTGGGACGACCAGAACTTTTCCTAGACCTGGCCGTCCAGCCAAACTGAGCAATCGTGGGAGAAGAGCCTTGGTGAGAGAGGTAAAGAAGAACCCAAAGATCGCTGTGGCTGAGCTCCAGAGATGCAGTAGGGAGATGGGAGAAAGTTCCACAAAGTCAACTGTCACTGCAGCCCTCCACCAGTCGGGGCTTTATGGCAGAGTGGCCTGACGGAAGCCTCTCCTCAGTGCAAGACATATGAAAGCCCGCATAGAGTTTGCCAAAAAACACATGAAGGACTCCCAGACTATGAGAAATAAGATTCTCTGGTCTGATGAGACCAAGATTGAACTTTTCGGCGTTAATTCTAAGCGGTATGTGTAGAGAAAACCAGGCACTGCTCATCACCTGCCCAATACAATCCCAACAGTGAAACATGGTGATGGCAGCATCATGCTATGGGGGTGTTTTTCAACTGCAGGGACAGGACGACTGGTTGCAATTGACGGAAAGATGAATGCGGCCAAGTACAGAGATATCCTGGAAGAAAACCTCTTCCAGAGTGCTCAGGACCTCAGACTGGGCCGAAGGTTCACCTTCCAGCAAGACAATGACCCTAAGCACACAGCTAAAATAACAAAGGAGTGGCTTCGGAACAACTCTGTGAGCATTCTTGACTGGCCCAGCCAGAGCCCTGACCTAAACCCAATTGAGCATCTCTGGAGAGACCTGAAAATGGCTGTACACCAACGTTCACCATCCTCATCCTCAAGAAGACTCATGGCTGTACTAGCTCAAAAGGGTGCTTCTACTCAAAACTGAGCAAAGGGTCTGAATACTTATGACCATGTGATATTTAAGTTTTTCTTTTTTAATAAATGTGCAAACATTTCTACATTTCTGTCAAGATGGGGTGCTGAGTGTACATTAATGAGAAATAAAATGAACTTTAGATTTTAGCAAATTGCTGCAATGAAACAGAGTGAAAAATTTAAAAAGGGGTCTGAATACTTTCCATACCCACTGTATATATACACACATATATACAGTGTATATATATATATATATATATATATATATATACTTATCCATACTCATGAGAGTAAATCATTTTCTTGAATCTATGTATCTGGTGAAATAAAAACGTTAGCATTGTAACCTTTTGCATATGTGTATTGTAGTAGGAATTATATTCTAATTGTTTATTCTTTGTCCAATATGTTGTTTCAAAATGTTCTGCTTTGTACCTCGACTGGCATGTTGGAGAGAGCTCCGTAGGCATTGTCATGGGTAATGGAGATCTTGTATGTGGCCTTTTTGTTGGGTTCATCAAAACAAGGGAATGATTTTCGGGCATCTGTCGGCTCATGGTCAGTTGCAGCAATTTTTCTGGAATGGAAAAAACAAATGAGACAATTAATTGGTAAACATACGTTTGAATATTTTTAGTCTGTTGTTGTGCAAGGTGGAGTTAATACGGTAATTAATTTACTTTTGTACTTGTCAAAATTCAAATTAAAATGCACTATTGTGGCAATGTAATCCTGAGATTGCCATCTCACACTCGTATATTCAAACATCCTTGTCATAATGAAATTTTTTAATAAGTATTTGAACTGGCGAATGCCAATAATTTGAGACAAAACGAAAATTCAGCAACTGACATGCTGTGAAAGAAGCCAAATTAAAATGTATTCAATTGCAAGGTCATCTGTCAGCCATCCCATCAGGCTGCGACTAAATCTGTGTCAAAACCCCAGAAAAAATATATTAGTTGTCTATCGCAGTGTGAGGAACCATCATCGAATCAAACTAACTCTAAGTCAAGTCAAATGTATTTATCAAGCACATTGAAAAACAACTCAGGTTGACCATAGTACTATACAGACCACAGCAGACAGTAAAATCACAGAAAGACAGATTAAAAAACAAACACCTACAGCCGTACTCAAATCATTTGTTACACTTACTGCTCACTGAAATAATGCTTCATTCCTCCTGAAAGTGATGAAATCAAAATCTAGTTTGTGATGTATACTTGTATGCCTTTGGTATGTCATAGAATAAAGCAAAGAATCTGTGAAAATACGAATTATTGCTTATTCAACAAAGATATTCTAAAATGGTCTGGACACATTTGTTGGTACCCCTTAGAAAATAAAAAAAAATTGGGATTATAGTGATATTTCAAACTAACTTGTATTTTTAATTAGCATGACACGTCTCAATGCTTGTATTTTAAATGGAGAAAAGTAGTCACTGTGCTGTTTGGTATCATCGTGTGCACCATATTGAACATGGACCAGAGAAAGCCAAAGAGAGAGTTATCTGAGGAGATCAGAAAGAAAATAATAGACAAGCATGCTAAAGGTGAAGGCTACAAGACCATCTCCAAGCAGCTTCATGTTCCTGTGACAACAGATGCAAGTATTATTAAGAAGCTTAAGGTCCATGGAACTGTAACCAACCTCCCTTGGCACGGCCGCAAGAGGAAAATTTACCCCAGACTGAACAGAAGGATAGTGTGAATTGTAGAAAAAGAACCAAGGATAACTGCCAAAGACATACAAACTGAACTCAAAGGTCAAGGTACGTCAGTTTCTGATCGCACCATCCGTCGCTTTTTGTGCAACAGTAGGCTCAATGGAAGAAGACCCGGGGGACTCCACTTTTGAATGAAAAACATAAAAAAAGCTGGACTGGAATTTGCTAAAATGCATTTTGACAAGACACAATCCTTCTGGGAGAATGTCCTTTGAACAACTGAGTAAAAACTGGAGCTTCTTGGCAAGTCACATCAGCTGTATGTTCACAGACGAAAACATTGAGCTTCCAAAGACTGCTCACACAACAGGTTTGAATTGGGTTGATGCTCTGCCCTTAGCCCTCATGTCAGTCCGATGCTCCGTAAACCAGGGAACAGGGTTCACCCCATTCGAATTAACCAGAGGCCATCAGTTTCCAGGTACCCTGGCAGGCATCAACATGGAGGGGTACCACGTTGACCATGACCAGCCAGCCAAAGAGAGTCCACTCAACCAGATAGAAAGGAGAGATTTGAATCAAGAGTCATATTTTAATCAGCTCCGAGCGCTTGTTCTTCATTTCTCCAAACAGGTGGTGGAAGCACGAGAGTGGGGGATCTGTGAAGGAGAGTCCCTGCCCACCGCGAAGTGGGTACTGCTAAAGGTCATCAAAAGAAAGTGGCGAGAACCCAGGTGGACGGGACCCTGGAAGGTGCTGGAACGAACGGAGCACGCCGTCCGACTAAGGGGAAAAGGTGACAACTGGTATCACTGGAGCCAGTGCGCGGAGGCACTGGAGCCAAACAGGTCTCTTGTAGAGACAGGGGTAGACCTCAAGAAGGGAGCAGAATAATCTCCTGGTCCACCCAGCTTGTCGGGTAGTATAACCCCGGCGAGTGAAGACCCAACTGCAGCACGCACACACGCACACACACACACCATAATGTTGTGGGGAATGGGGACAGGGATAATAGTATGGAGCTTGCTCCTGGGGATAGTTACCGGGGACACGTGCATAAATAGGTATGGGGGAATAGAGGTAACATACACAGTGGGCACCACAGTGGGATGTTTGGGAAATGGAAAGGTCTTATAATGTCTATGTTTGTTGGTATTGCGGTATTTACTGCCATTATTGTAACCTGCAGATGTTGTTGCATACCATGTATAAGGGCTCTAATCGTTCGACTAATTACTGCCACGGTAGAGAAATCCTCCCCAAACACCAACATGCAGATGCCCCTCCTGCGTAGACAGGACAGTGACGAAGATGATGAGGTAGAGGATGATGAGAGAGTGATCGGTTAAAACCGATCAAAAGGGGGAATTGTGAGAAATGTAACCATATAATCAGCTAAGTTAGACCCGTGTGCTTAGCTAACATAAGAGGAGCTAAAAAGGAAGAATAGAGAAGTGTCTCAGGCAGAGTAGCAGCTGCAAACAGAACAACTCCCCCGCAACAGTCTCAGGCAATCTCTAGCCGCCAGTCTTCGGTGGACTCTAGATAACGAAGTGCAACAAGGAGAGGTAGTTAGTAGAACAAGATGTGCAGAAAACTAGGGCAGGACAAAGGGAGTACAAAAGGGCCGTGGGAAAGGAGAAAGTCAGAATCTGCGGGGAGAGCTCTTCCATAGACACATTCTCGGTTACAAGGTTCTAGACTGAGTAACCTTAATATAATCATTGCTGACGCTTGCTTATTTGATTAGACTTGAATTGGGTGAGACTTAAGAAAAGTGATTGATTGACACACTGACTCCGGATCTTCATTCCATCAACGGACCTGGGTGTCGAGTGAGCAGAGGACGAATCTCGACAGATGTTGCTTTCACAGGTTTTCCATACCCAGTAATTTCAATCACATAATAACCAAGACCGTCGGTACAAACGTAACAACATGCAAATACATAACATCAACGCTAGATGGCGGCATATGACCGTGAAATCTCTCTCCCAGTCAAAACCATCTCCCCATTAATTTCAATACAAAAACCGATAAAAAAGTATAATAAAAAATATAACACATGACCCGATCACTTAGCTGTATGTAAGCGCAATGGACTGCAATACCCAAAACATGTGGACACTGGAAAGGAATCTATTGGGTCAAAACCGCGGGCGTTGATAAGGCGCCAAAAACAGGCCTAATAATAATATGACTTTCCGGTAACAGTGTGTGATTGCATGATGCAATCACATAAAAACCACATCAGCACAATCCAAACGCTAAAGAATAAAAGTGAGTTTTGAGCATGGACTTTAAGGAATCAATGGAGGGAGCAGACCTGATAAAAACGGGGATGGTGTTCGAAAGTTTAGGGCCTGTGACAGAAAAGGCACTGTGAACGGGAGTCTAAGGCCCTGATCACACAGAACGCGTTTTTTGCTGTGCTTTTTTGCTTTTTGCAGGAGGCGTCTTTTTCCAATTGTTGTATATAGGCAATAAGCGTTTTGAGCGCTGCTTATGAGTGCTGTGCGCCTCACTTTTTTATGCGCCCGCTGCGCCTTGCTTTTTTGCAGGAGCGCTCTGAACACCTCAAGTTGAAAAAACCTAAACTCAAGGCAAAAAAGCGCCCAACGTCATTTGCGGTTTTTCCCCATTGTCCAATCAGATGAATTGAGAGGCGGGACTTCCCTGGTGCTGACGGCTAAACTTTACAACCGACTCCGCAAACAAACATGGAGGAGAGATTGGTTGTTGCTGTCGCTGGATACCTTGAGCTGTACGATTTCACTGATCGCAATTATCACAATGTAACAAAAAAATATCTGGGCCGGGGGCAAATTGGTGCGTCACTTTAGATGTCTGTTTACAAACGGCAAATGACTTCCGTGTTCACCGTTAGACTGACAGTTGGTCGGTTGGTGGTTACCTAGCAACAACATAAAAAAAAAAACGCGTCACCCTGCTTTTTTATTAGCAACAAAAAAGAGCAGTGCAGCGCGCTTCGCGTTTTTCAAGCTGCAAAACGCGTCCTGTGTGATCGGGGCCTAAGGCCCAATCCCAATTGCCTATTTTACAGCCCTTGGCCCCAACCCTCCGTTTTGTGCGTTCACGCGTAGGGCTAGGGGTATCCTAATTCTCTTGTGTTAAAGGGTTAAGGGCTAGGGTTATCAGTTTATAGCCCTCAAAACAGAAATTTTCCAGAGGCACACTTGAAAGCAAGGGTTACGAGAATTCACCCAGAAAGCCTTGCGAATCACCGGCAATATGGTGGCAAACTTCACCGGTAAAAAAGAAAACCACAAATGTAAGTATTTTCTTTTTTATTTAAGAGTAAAAAATTACGATAACCCTCGTATTATCTTAGTTTAATATCGTTTCAATGTATTATATACCTTTTCTTTATAACAAGCATAACAAAAAGATCGCTAGCGTTTCAGCAGTGTCACGCTGATTTGTACATATTTCCATGTTGTGTTTCCCCACTATGATGGCATATCGATATGAAATATGCCCGAAATTAACTTATGTCCTGCAGCGAAGTTGCTGAACTTATTTCTGCTTATCTAAGGTCAGTGCAGACTGGCAGGGTAAGACCAGTATAGTAGAGTTTACAACAGCACTGTTTTGTGAAGTGGCTGGTTATGAAGCAGTGTTCTTTTTTATTTAATGACTTGTTTGATTGGTTGATAGCGTGAAACATATGTTTTGAACGAATCGTGAGCGTTCATGCTTTTCTATCTCCATCAGATAACTGGAAAATGTAATTGTGGTAACGCCATCAATGGCATTGAAGGGAGGTAAAGCAAGAAACCCCTCACCTGAACACATGCTATTTTCAGTATGATTCACCTGTCCTCCATGCAACAAAATTAACATACCTGTTATTTTAATAATCTGGGCTTGTCACCCTTGTAGTTTGCAGTTATTGCAAGCAATAGCGTTGGTTGGTTTGTTTTAAATCTGATCAATCTGAACAAACACCTGGCATTTTATTGATTATTGATCTTTTGATATGAGAATGGACACATCCTTGTTTCACAGAAATAAAGTTAACATAGTTAACATGTAACACATGGCCATATCATCCAGTTCTGACATATAATATAATAAATTCTCATATGTTTTGTTTTCTTTCAGGATATTGTGTAGTTTACAATGAGTGCTGGCACCAGAGCCAGACCCCTCCACTTTGGGCACATCTTCTTCATGGCAGCCTCTCCCATTTCTACCCCAAGCCCCCCAACCCCTACACCGAAAAAGAATAAGAGGAGGAAAACAAATTTTATGGTGGATTTTCTAACACAGGAAAGTGCTAAAGATCAGAAGCATCATGAGGAGAGTGAGGCATAAACAGAGTGGTTCTTAGGCCAGTTTGAGCAACAAATTGATCAAATGCCAAACACTTAAAGGGTCCTATTATGCTTTTTGGGTTTTAGCCTTTCCTTTAGTATGCTATATAGCTTCTTGTGAATGTAAAAAGTCTGAAAAGTTACAAGGCCCATAGTCCACGTCAAAGGGAACTACTCTCTCTCACAGAAAACACTGCTCCTGAACTGCCTGAAACGCCTTGTTTGTAGTCCGGTGTTTTATTATCTATGTCACTAAATCACACGTTTGAATCATGTTTGGCACGCCTTCAACCAGGGCCAGTCAGAGTGGAGGCCATGTGGTTTCGGCATATCGAGAAAACGCTGTTTTTGTCAGCGCAAAGGCAAATTCCCTTCGTTTGGCCAGCTGACCAATCAGAGCTGAGCTTGTTGGGGGGGCTTAAAGAGAGAGGAGCTTAAACAGAGTGTTTCAGGCAGAGGGAGAATAGAGGTGCTGCAGACACAGGCAGTTTGAAATAAAGAAATTGTTTATTGAACATTAAAACGCATAAACCTATTCTAATAGAACTCCTAAATAAAGGTATGGACCTGAACATTTGCATAAGGGCCCCTTTATGGCTCGTAATTTAAGTTAAATTGTATTAAGTTTCCAATTAGTTATTATGTCACACTAATGTAATTATAGTTTACCCAGTGCTTTGTTTCTGAATTAAATATATGACGACAGCTAACTAGAGGCCCGTTGGTTAAGTTATAACCATGGCTCTGTGTGTCAGCTTGCTCGTTAGCGAGTCATCACCGGCTACTACTAACATTACCACAATGACGGCTCGAATGTATGCATCATAATGCACAAACTTTTTAGCTATTCCCCCCAATTTTCCCTACATATTCCTTTATCAGCATTGCAAAACTAGCTAACTATTTGACATGCTGGTGAAATATCAGGGCCAGGCGGCATCAATATTATCTAGGTCATATGTGGTTATTGGGGCAACGTTTCAGCGGAGCTAATTTAAATAAGCAACTCAGTCAGCAGCATTTATCCACGTCACAAGAATTAAACCAATCACACATGCTCACTAGTTGAACATGGTCTTCTTAAACCTCAGTTCTCTCTCCACAATGGCTCCTACAGCGCTCCATTGCTAGTTGCTACACCACACTGGCTCTTTGCTCCTGTTTGCTGCTTAGCACCCACCTCATCCCCAGTCTCCACTTACTTTCGGGTCTGTTGTTCATTATCTGCCAGGGGATTCTGCAGACATCTTCTCCCTACCCATGGTTCACTGAGTGTTGAGCATGACCATGGGCGGGAAAGTAATTCATAACAGCAGGCCCTTGACGCCAAACCAATGTGTTACCGTGTAACTGCAATAAACACTTAAACTCACGTAAGTTGTCTTGACTGAATTAACTTTTTCCATTGGTTTATGTGTCCTCCTTTTTGCAAGCCCAGTTAAATTATTACCGCACCACTGTTTTTGCAAGTTTTATAAGAAACAAACACTTTGTATTCATTTATTTATACAATGTACTTGATGCATTCATGTAGTTTTAGCTGATTGGGTAACTGAACAATATTAAACTCCCATCATAAGTGTAGTATGCATTGTGTCTATTTAAATGTCAGAGGTCTCCTTTATTTATCTCAGATTTCATTAGTTGACATGAGCAAGAGGAAATCATGTAACATTCCATCAGTTTTTTGGCATTGAAAAAAGAATAGTAAGTTGAGAGTACTAAGTCAGAGATGATAATACTCTACATATTCAGTGTATGCATGGCATCAATTGTTATAAAATGCTGTAATTTATGTGCTGTTGTATTAAGGATACAGCTTAAGAAAAATAAAAAGATGGCTGGGAGATCATAGTTCAGTGGAGGTGAGTGAGAAAGGAGTCTGCACTTAATGGTATTTGCCGTCATGCCAGTTTGGTGGACATATAGTACTACAGTGCATCCGGAAAGTATTCATACCCCTTCACTTTTTCCACATTTTATTATGTTACAGCCTAATTCCAAAATGGATTAAATAAAAAAAAATCCTCAACATTCTACACACAATACCGCATAATGACAAAGTGAAAAAGTTTTTTTAGAATTTTTTGCATATGTATTAAAAATAAAAAAATAAAAATATCACATGTACATAAGTATTCACACCCTTTACTCAATACTTTGTTGAAGCACCTTTGGCAGCAATTGCAGCCTCAAGTCTTCTTGAGTATGAATGCTACAAGCTTCCCACATCTATTTTGGGGCAGTTTCTCCAATTCTTCTTTGCAGATCGTCTCAAGCTCCATCAGGTTGGATGGGGAGCGTCGGTGCACAGCCATTTTCAGATCTCTCCAAAGATGTTCAATCGGGTTCAAGTCTGGGCTCTGGCTGGGCCACTCAGGGACATTCACAGACTTGTCCCAAAGCCACTCCTTTCTTATCTTGGTTGTGTGCTTAGGGTCGTTGTCCTGTTGGAAGGTGAACCTTCGCCCCAGTCTGAGGTCCAGAACGCTCTGGAGCAAGTTTTCATCAAGGATCTCTCTGTACATTGCTGAATTCATCTTTCCCTTGATCCTGACTAGTCTCCCAGTTCCTGCCGCTGAAAAACACCCCCACAGCATGATGCTGCCACCACCATGCTTCACTGTAGGGATGGTATTCGACAGGTGATGAGCAGTGCCTTGTTTCCTCCAGACATGAGGCCAAAGAGTTCAATCTTGGTTTCATCAAACCAGAGAATTTTGTTTCTCATGGTCTGAGAGTCCTTTAGGTGCCTTTTGGCAAACTTCATGCGGGCTGTCATGTGCCTGTTACTGAGGAGTGGGTTCCGTCTGGCCACTCTACCATAAAGGCCTGATTGGTGGAGTGTTGCAGAGATGGTTGTCCTTCTGGAAGGTTCTCCCATTTTCACAGAGGAACACTGGAGCTCTGTCAGAGTGACCATCGGGTTCTTGGTCACCTCCCTGACCAAGGCCCTTCACCCCCAATTGCTCAGTTTGGCCGGGTGGCCAGTTCTAGAAAGAGTCCTGGTGGTTCCAAACGTCTTCCATTTGCGAATGATGGAGACCACTGTGCTCGTTGGGACCTTCGATGCTGCAGAAATTTTTTGTACCCTTTCCCAGATCTGTGCCTCGATACGATCCTGTCTCGGAGGTCTACAGACAATTCCTCGGACTTCATAACTTGGTTTGTGCTCCAACATGCACTGTCAACTGTGGGACCTTATATAAACAGGTGTGTGCCTTTCCAAATCATGTCCAATCAATTGAATTTACCACAGGTGGACTCCAATCAAGTTGTAGAAACATCTCAAGGATGATCAGTGGAATCGGGATGCAGCTGAGCTCAATTTTGAGTGTCACAAGGCTGTGAATACTAAATACATTTGCAAAAAATTCAAAAAACCTTTTTCACTTGGTCATTATGCGGTATTGTACGCAGAATGTTGAGCATTTTTTTTATTTAATCCATTTTGGAATTAGGCTGTAACATAATAAAATGTGGAAAAAAGTGAAGGGGTATGAATACTTTTCGGATGCACTGTATATACACTGAAATTATACAAAACAACCATAGCCTACTGTTCCCAGTAAACATACTCTTGCATTTACAAACTGCTGCACGCATGCCACCCTCAATTAAATTGTCTAGAAACCCGAGCTCGCTCTGGAGAAAAAAAAATGTGAGGTTATTCGCATGAAACTACTGTTGTGGCAACGATCATGTTAAAATATAAATTTCATGAATATATCTAATTATTATATTAAAAACATGATCTAAACAGTGTGTAATTTACTTATTTAAAATAAAATCAGCATCCCCGGCAAAAGCAGTCCAGGGCTCAGTACTGCATACTGAAGCCTTTCTGGATTGTGAAACCGAGCATCTCCCAGAGAGAAACATGTGCTTGCAAGACCCACGACAACTTTGATTTTAAGATCAAGAAGCTTTACCAGCATGGCATTGTTGCAACCCCATCTACAACAACTAACATAGTTGAGTCTCGTGTCTGCAGCACAAGCAACATGGAATGTATGTTCAGATGGTGTGGTAAATGCAAATCTGGCTGAAGTCACTCAAGCCTGGTTTATACCTATGCGAAGGAGCACGTAAACGTTTCTGCGTAGATTGCAGAGCAGGGGTTTCTGGGAAAGCGTAGCTCACTGAGGCCCGCCGACATGTTAACTGGGAAACCTCCCAAAGCCCATTTCGCAAAGCGTCTTCTCAGTGCGTCAAACAATCGCTGATTGGTTGAGCAGGGTAGGAAGCAAGTAGATATTCGCTAATATTTTGGCTGTATCCAAACAAATTAAAACGCAGGTGACACAATGAACTGGAGCAGATTTTCAATAGCCTTCTAATTATATTAATGGTTTTCTATCTATGCACTTAGCTTGTACATAGTATAGCCTATGTATATATGATATATGTTACAACTGTTTTCTGTATTTGATAAACTATGTGAAAATATTGTACAGCCCTTTTGTCAACTCTGCTTGTTTTAAACGTTTTCTATAAATAAACTTGATTGGATTGATATAAGAAAATATGAAAAGCATCTCTTTGCAGTGAGCAACCTTCGGTCTCTTTGTTTATACATTCGCGGGACATGAGGTTTCGTGTCTGTGTTTCTTCTACGGTTTTCTGTACATTCGGGATTACTGAATGCGACACTGCCACCTAGTGGGTCCGTTAAACTTACGTTGAAGTATGTAGGCAAATTACTGTGCGAACGTTAGTGCCAAATGAACGTTTACATTCACTCACGCAGAAGTATAAACCAGGCTTCAGGGAGAGACTGACTGAGAAGAATGTGGTCGTCCACATCGATTACAGTGAGAACAAGTAATACTAGTAATAACAAGTAATAATCTGCTGTACTACAGCTGCAAGTACTGCAGAGAAATCAAAGTTAATCGTTAATTGGTCTTTCATTGGTCCCGGCCAGTCTCCTTCTCCTGTCCTGCCCCCTGGTTCACTCCTGCACTCCGGTCAATGAAGGCTGCAGGCCGTCAGCTTGAGAGGCTCTACAAAAGAACTGGCTTCACTGTACACAGTGAGGCCTTCAAGGATCATATGCTCAAATACAAAAATGCTCTGTCCCAGACCAAGACTCATTACTACTCAACCCTCATTGGCAACCAACAACACAACCCAAGGAAGCTGTTCACTATCATAAACCGGCTGCTCCGCCCCCCTGATGCATCCCCCCTCTCTGATGACCCTGATATCTGCTCAAAGTTTCTGGAATTTTTTCAGACCAAAGTCAACATCATCCACCAGCAGCTTCAGGTCTCTGACCCCTCACCTTCACCTCACTTAAAAGATATGGTTCCCTCTGCTCGCCCTTTGCGAGAGTGCCGCCTTTTCTCCTTCTCCCCGGTTGACATTACACTTGTCACTAATCTGGTTTCACTAGCCAAGTCTTCCACCTGTGTGCTGGATCCAATGCCCACAGTGTTGGTTAAAACTTGTCTACCCTTACTCTGTCCCTCCATGGTGGACATCATACATTTCTCCCTGGAGTTTGGCACTGTCCCCTCCAGTTTTAAACTAGCAGCTGTCACACCCATCCTGAAAAAGCATGGTCTGAACCCAAACGACCTTGCAAACTACCGGCCAATCACCAACCTTCCCTTCCTCAGAAAGATTCTGGAAAGAGTAGTTGCCACTCAACTCCACCAACACATGTCAAACCATGAGCTCTATGAACCTCTTCAGTCCGGTTTCAGAACCCACCACAGCACAGAGACTGCCCTCATCAAGATCACCAACGACCTCCTCATTTCCTCTGACGCTGGTCACATTAGGATCCTCATCCTTCTGGACTTCTCTTCTGCCTTTGACACTGTCTGCCATTCTCTCCTTCTGGACCGCTAATCGGATTATCTTGGACTCACCGGTACTGCACTCACCTGGTTCCAGTCCTACCTCTCCCTCCAATAGAAAGCAATTCATCACTATCAATAACTCCAATTCCTCCACAGCCCATATCAAACAAGGCGTACCTCAAGGTTCAGTGCTTGGACCTCTCCTTTTCACCATCTACATGCTCCCACTTGGTCAAATCATCCGCCACCACGGTCTCAGCTTCCACTGCTATGCTGATGACACTCAACTCTACCTCAGTACCAAGCCCTCCTCCTACCCCAGTCCCTTGTCAACTGCCTCCTTCATATAAAATCCTGGATGTCCTCTAACTTTCTGAAACTCAACAGCAATAAAACAGAACTCATGGTGGTGGCCCCTAAGGCTCAGCTCCGGAAGGTTGGGGACCTTCTCATCTCTATAGACGGCTGCACCATCTGCCCCTCCACTGAAGTCCGTAACCTGGGAGTCATTCTTGATTCCACCCTGTCATTTGAAACCCACATCAAATCCGTTACCAAACTGGCCTTCTATCACCTCAAGAACATCACTAGACTCCGTCCTTCTCTCTCCGACCCTGTGGCAGAGACCCTCATTCACGCCTTCGTCACCTCCCGCCTGGACTACTGCAATGGAGTTCTATTCGGGGTTCCTAGTAAAACCCTGAATAGGCTCCAGTTCGTTCAGAACTCAGCTGCAAGGGTTCTCACCCGCGCCAAACCCTGGCAGCACATCCTCCCCACTCTCATGCACCTATACTGGTTCCCTGTCAGGTTCCGTATCATCTTTAAAATCCTTCTCCTCACATACAAATCCCTTCACACCCTGGCCCCACGATATATCTCTGACCTCCTACTCCCCAGCATCCCCTCCCGGAATCTCAGGTCTTCAACTAGGGAACTGCTCTCCGTCCCTCACACCAGGCTACGGACATATGGGGGCAGAGCATTCAGTGTGGCTGCCCCCACCATTTGGAACACCCTCCCCCCTGAGATCCGTAACGCAGAGTCCCTGGACACTTTTAAAAAACTTCTTAAAACATATATTTTCTGTCAGGCTTTTAGCTCCTCCTAACCTCTTCTTATTGTTGTTGCCTACTGATTTTAATATACATTGTAAAGTGTCCTTGGGTTTTAGAAAGGCGCTCTTAAATCAAAGTTATTATTATTATTATTATTATAATTTCATCAATAATTGATTTACATGCTACTTATAACACATTGAGTCTTGTGTGACTGAGTCCAATGTCCGAGTAGAATCTCATCCCCAAATACTATTTATTTTCTGCCTATTGATCGTTGACAGACAAAACCAGGGGTTACCCACACCCAGGAAGTATCTTGCTTTTGTGGCTGAGTGTGATTGCGTTCCCCCGAAAAAATTGAGAGAATGTGACATTGGAGAAAGAAGTGTTTTAGAAGTGGGAAAGTGGGTCCTGGTAGAATATGATACAGACCTGTGCAAGGTGAGTTGTGCTGGAGAGAACAAATGATATAAGCAATAGAAGTACAAATGTTCTCCTATAGTTCTTTTATAGATCTACAAAAAGTTTCAGATTTTGTCATGGTGATGGTTTGTTCTGCTTTACATATATTGCATCTTGCATCTTGTTTATGGTATTGACTATTTTTAACAAAACTTATTACATGGAATAATACATACAGAATTTAACTAAACCTATTCAGTTTAAAGCTGATGAATCATGTTTGTGACTTAATTATTTTTATAATAATAATAAAGTTATGAGCTGCGCTGAGCTAATATTTTTATTTCACATTTATTCAGTTAAGGTGATTAAATACAGGTTTCCTTGGAATTAGTGAAATTATCTTAAATAAAAGCAAGAATAAAAAAAATATCTTAGTCTAGTGTAGGGATGTCACAATACCAGAAATTTTCAAGTCGATACCAATACCAGTGAAATTCCACAATTCTCGATACCCAATTTGATACAATAGTAAAAAGCTAAAACAATACATTCAATCCCATATACTTCAACATACACATACATACAATATTTAAACATTACATAACAGTGGCATGTAGCCTTAAAGCAAAATAAAACAAAATAAGACAACAATTAACATTACACAAAATAACAGTGGCAATTCAACTATAAAAAAAATAAATAAAGTTTTTAATTACTAACAATACACTTTTAATGAAGGCACATCATTTGAAAGAAATAACTATTAACATTACAAAAAAGAGGCCTATGTATGTAATAATCAGAAACATATACGTGCACAGTTATGACACGTTCAAGCGAGATCACAAGGAGAGTCAAATGTTCCCCTGCTGCATTGGGATGTAAACTACTACAGCTAACTCACGGGAAAAGTTAGCTTTCTGAAGTATACAGGGCGGGACCCAGAATATAGCCTACTTCAAGAGAAAGCACATTTTTCCTGTTTGTTTTGGTTCTTTTTCGATTGTTCGCCGAGGCTGTGATGAAGGCCTATTTGTTTGTTTCTGATTTGAGTTCACAGTAGCTTACAGCAGGGGAGCCAAATGCCCTACGGATTAAGCCAAACTCTTTAAGGATTGCGACTAAACATTAAGGGTGGTTAACTCGGGGGTTCTTTAAGCCTTGGATAAATTAGCTAAAAAAAATGGGCTGCGCAGCACCCCGCGGACGAACAACCAAAGTGACGTCTTTCTGCTGGTGTTTGTTCGCTTTTTAATTGCAGGCCCAGTACCTATGGTACTGTAGTAAACAAGTACCGTCACGTTTTTAGTATTTTAGCATTGACTTGGTACCAGGTATCGGTTCTCGTGACATCCCTAGTTTAGTGTATACTAATTCTCATTACCAAAATCATCAACCTAATTTCCGAAACGTGTCTCATACCACAGGTACTATTTGACAGGTTAATTAAAGCAGCTGTATGTAGTTTCTGGTTTTGGGAACCCATTCCGTTTGCTTGTGTAATTATTTTCCCTAACCGTTGCAAAGAAGACATGCAGAATGCTCGCGGTCACTGCATGTTGCGAGCACAATCAACGACTATACTCCAAGTATGATATTATCTTCCTGATTTAGTGACGCACTTCCTTGTGCCATAAAGCAATTCGTCACAGTTTCGCGGGAGATCGTAACCACTGGCAGACAAAATGAATGTTAAATATTGAGACTTCAAGAGGACTGATCTGAATGGCGATTTTTTTTATTTTCCCATAGACATCACAGTGTGCAAACTGTAGAAAGTTGTTGATAATCCGTTAATAAAAAATAAATGCATATTTGGCTTTTGAATTGCGCAAAGAAAACGTAGTGTTACTTCAGTTTTGCAGCATTTCTTTTAAAATATATCTAGAATTCAATAAATAAATTTATTTCAAAAACAAATTTAACTCTATAAAGGACTGGTAATAATTCATTCAAAAAAAAAAATCAAAACAATCTTGGTTTTCTAAATGTTTCAGGAGTTTTGGAACAGAGGCATCACACACCCAATTTTTTTGAGGGGGCACGATTCCACAACTCCGTTTACTATATGCCACTTTAGCGTATATACACATTACTACGGATTTGATTTCAAACCATTGTCTCAAACAAAAGAGGGGGCATGTGTCCCCTCAGCATGAATGGGCACGACGTCTCTGTTTTGGATAATTGCGGACATATGGTTTTTCAATGACTTGTTTGGTGAAATGTGAAAAAAGTGATACATCTTCAATATGTGTTTACAGATTAATAACCAGGATTTCATGAGAATGACCCATACAGAAATCAATGCTGCAGAAGTCCCATTTAATGTGTCTAAGTATAGCAATTATTTATCAATCTGCAATAAATCCATAACTTCACCAATACTTCTAGTCATTTTCTAACTGGTGGATTAGGAATTCAGAGTTTAGAGCATCGCATACAACTGTACACACAGAACTTACTTGGTGACCGCTCCCTCCTGGTAAGTGACTCTGTAGAAGCCCACCAGGGACCCATTGAGCCAGCCCTGGAAGTCCAGACTGAGAACATACATTTCACCAGGTTTTGTTGTTTCCAGCATTTCCTCGGCCTCCACAACTACATACTCCTGAGGCTTGTACTCAAAGCACCCTTTCACTGCCACGGTTTTCTGGCCTGAGTCGCTCTGCAGCACAAGCCTTGGCAAAGCACTGATAAAGGTCTCCCGGATGTGGAGCCACAGATGGTTAGTAGGCTGGCTGATTTCCAGATGGATGGACACACTGCCGCTGTAAAGGTCAGTGTTGAGGTCAGGCTCCAGGTGTAGGTTGTAGTGCACAGGCTTCACATAAATGGGCAACCGAAAATCTTTCCAGCCGCCGTTGGTGTAGTTAGAGGATTTACAAGGCCCCCGGTCTTCTGCTGGAGGCAGGGGGCTGCTGGTTGGCTTTGGGGGTTCTTTGGTAGGTCCTGGGAAGTTGTCTGGATAGGTGAGGCCTACCCCTAGTCCCACAGCTATGGTGCATAATACTAATGTCACGCAGATGATGGCAACATGCTTGGTGCTGATGCAGTGGCGTTTTTCTTGCTTCTCAAAATCAAAGCGCTCTTCCATGGTCAACTAGAGAAAGCCTTACTGACCCTAAAATACTCCTTCAGAGGAAAAAACAATGTTTTCAGTTGCAGACTTCAAGAGGAAGCAATCTAGATAGGCTAAATATGAGCTGCTCTGACCGCAGGTTAGAGTAAAAACTAAACTGTTAATTAATGTAACCGCTCACCATGAGAAGTGATCTAAGCGCTCACTGTTGTACTCCTGGAAAAGTGGAGAGATTAGGGAAGGAAGGAGGAGGTGTCTATCTGACAGCAAAGAAGAAATCCTGCACATTGAGTAGCAGTCTTGGACTGTCCATCAACAAAATACCTCATCGCTATTCATAGTCTCCTCTGGTTAAACATCAATCACTCCCTGTAAATCAACAATTGGCAGGCAAAGGTTATGTTTTATTTGAGTGAATGCATGTGTGCATACGTGTTTGTGTACCCGGTAGGTGTTTGCAACAGGTCTGTTACACTGGCTAGATGTTGCATTGTACACTGCTGCAATAGTTTATAGCACAGTAAACAATGGGCTTATGTCCCAGGTCACAGCGAGAATGGCTCGTAGAAAAAACTGTAGAAAGTACTCTTCTTTGCAGCCAACCATTCCACTTATAGTTATTTATGGGTTTCTTTAGCTCTTGGGAAATTTAACTATAGGTCCTAACATGCATCAATTTATTATAAAACGCTAACACCAATTAACACAATGTTATGGTTTTAAATTCCCCCCATTAATGAGGTATATGAAGAGCTGGAGTCTTGTCTAAAGATTGTTCTAAAGCAGCCTTTACACAAAGAAATAGCAACTAGCTTAAACCCGAGCCTCTTAAAATCTCTTTGAATCTTTACTACCCACCTTGTTGTTAAGAAGATTATAGGTGCGATAGGTTTTAACCTTTAATCTCCCTTGAAACCAATGCGGAAACAACCTGTCAACAGGTCACATCTTGAATCCCAATCAGTGAAGATCACAATGTATGTAATTACAATGTGTGTAATGTATAAAATTATACTATTTTAAATTTAGAGTCAAATGAGATTTTGCTGTACTTGTTACTTACTGTGGCCTTGAGATATCCATCAAACTGAATTTAAACATGGCTGGCAATTGTTCCCTTTCCTATAACAAATCATTATGGGTTACATAACTTACATAACATACATTATTTAATACAAATACATTACATGTTATTAAGTTATTTTAGGAAATAACTACCCGTGATCACCAAAAACAACTACGTATTTTGAAACAAATCTCCAATATTTTAGGACCTAGGTTATACGTTGTTCAATTTCATGCCATGGAAGTAAATGGATGGACATACTATCTATATAGTGTGTGTGTGTGTGTGTGTGTGTGGGGGGGTTATGGATGGACATACTATCTATATAGATAGTATGTCCATCCATAACCCCCCCCACACACACACACACACACACACTCAAATTTTCCAGGGACCTTTCTTAATACTAGGTTGATAGCTTAAGGTATTTCCTGTTCAAATTCATAACTAAGGAGTGAAAGTACCACAAGCGTAAAAGAAAGAGTGTTGCTTCAGATTATTTTCAGTTCACTTCTATATTTTTGCTGTTTAAGATGCCGATTTTTTGTTTTTCTAAGTAACTGGTTGCTTGTTGGATTGTTCTGGTGTTTAGTTAGCTTTTGAACATACACTGTAAAAAAAGTCCCTTAAAAAAGGGTCAAATGACTGGCAGCAACGGCTGCCAAACAAAAACCATAAAATGAAACCAAAATCTCCAAATACAAATAAAGTGCAAAAACAATTACAGATATTTCTTAAATTGTTATGATCAGACACCTTCAATAAAAAGACGGCACAACACATTCAGCAGAGAGACACTATTATTTGACAGATATTTCCCAAATTATTACAATCAAACACCTTCCATAGTGACTGCACTAAAGGTTCAGCAGAGAAAAATTATTTTAAAGATGTATTTGCTAAATCGTTGCGATCTAACACTTTCCATAAAGTGATGGCACTTAAAGTTGTATAAAGAACCACTGTAATTCATTGCCAAAACTTGAAATTTCATCCAATGCCTTTTACAGATAGCAACTAGAACAGTCTTGCAACCAATGAGGTCCATGGTGCTCAAACAACACTAGTGAACTACTTCAATCTTCAATCTTTAAACCCAGACCTAACACATGAATATTACTTGCAATTTTATTTTGAACAGGCCACAATCACATTGAATAGGTAGATTATAATTCTTATCACACAATGCCTTGCTGCAAATCCAGACCAAAATTTAAAGGTAAAAGTATTCATAAATGTAGAACTAAGATTTACCTTAAAACTACAAAGAAAAACATAACATTCTTAGTATGGACATAAACCTTCATATGAGGAGTAACCTATTTATTTTATAGATATTTGTTTGAAATTAGGAAAACTGAAAAAATACTGTATAATTATTATAGTAAATTTTCTGCCAAACAAATACATGTAATTTGTCATTATTGACATGACTGATGCTTAACAGGAAAGTTTGGTTGTGGATTTTGAGATAATATCCACAATTTAACAGTGTTTGGTATACAATTTCAAAAGAGGGCAAACTACTATTAAAATGTTAGTTTTTTTTTTTACAGTGTAGCTGAGGGCTTTTACACATGAGGCAATCTGTACCAGGAAGGGCATCTGTATTTATTTCATTTTTTTATGGTTGATTACACTTTAACCATTTTACACAAGGTAATTAGACTTTGCCTTGCCTCTTCCAATATGAGATACACAAGTAAATAGGTTAAACTAAAGGGGCTACAACCTTACAGTTACTGGTTTGATGTTCCTACGTCACAGCCACCCATATTCCTTAATAATCATTAAATAGCAAGAATTGTCTAACAAAAGAAGAACATGAAACATTTTTGTCAGTCTAATCAAGCCAAAAATGATCAAATTCTCATTTGATTCTCATTCTGTTATGTTCTCATATAACATTTTCTCTCTAACACCCTTGACCTTATTTTATATAACCAATAAAACGTACCCATACAAGTCTTATCAAATGCATGCAACAAAAAACATTAGAAACATTAAATAATATTACAATATTTGCTTTTTCTGGAAAGCAAAGTGCTCCATGGAGAAATGCAGCTACTCTAAAAGTTCAGTAAAGAAAATGCCGTAAAGCTGAACGCAAACAGCTAAAAACAAAACATGTGTTCATCACAATATCTATAAAGAGAAAATCAAAGTTTACAATTTAGAATTGAGAAATACTAGATTACCTTTATTCTCAAACATCCTAAGCAATCATTTAATACATAGTGTTGGAGTCAAGACCACCTAAACCGAGACCAAGTCATGACCAAGACCACCAGAGTGTGCCAAGACCAAGACAAGACCAAGTCAAGACCAAGACCAAAGCAGGGTGAGACCGGGTCAAGACCAGTGCCAGACCCAGACTAGTGAGAGTCCTGCCAGGCAGGGCTAGGGAAAAAAACAAGCACGTGCCAATAAAAGTTACACATTGTCGTATGTTTTATTTTGGAGGCTGCTTTGCAGACAAACTCTTTGTGACTTTGGTCAGTGGTTCTTAACCTTTTTTGTCACTGTACCCTCAATCAAATTTTTACCTGCCAGTACCCCCTTAAGTGCATAATAGGGCTGGCTGGGCAATATGGTCCATAGAGAAGGACTATTTCTTATTCAAATCTTAAGTCTTTTCTTTGTAATACCAAGACATTGCTTAAATAAGTATTTATTAATTCATATCAGAAAACCTCAGACCTCAAGTTCAAACCTCAATATGAACTTGTCTCGCATACACAATGCAAAACAGAAAAAGTAGGCCGACTACTGGCTAATATTTGACCTACTTGTTTTAACCACCACAGGCAGTGTTAATTTTGTTGTTTAGTTTTCGTCTTCATCCCTTTCTGAAAATTGTAGTTGGGTTAAAGTAAGATTTTTGTCATTTAATTTTGTTTCGTTTTAGTCAAGATTTAGTCAGTGGTAGTCAGTTTCCGTTTTCGTCCAATTTTCATAAATGTTTTAGTCCCGACTCCAAAGGGGAATTAACATAAATGGCTCTGGTTTATATATGCACACTTCTACATGCAACCACTTGAACTACACGCGGCGCCCTACGCAAGAGTCCTGACGGACTTATTCAACCTGTCCCTGGCCCAGGCTATTGTGCCGACCTGCCTCAAATCTACCTCTATTGTGCCGATACCGAAACATTCCACCCCAACTTGTCTCAACGACTACCGCCCAGTAGCACTCACCCCCATCATCACAAAGTGCTTGGAGCAACTGGTTCTGGCACATCTCAAATGCTGTCTTCCACCTACCCTGGACCCACATCAATTTGCCTACCGCAAGAACAGGAGCACAGAGGATGCAGTCTCCATTGCGCTGCACTCTGTCCTCTCACACTTGGACTATAGGGACACATACGCCAGAATGCTATTCATAGACTTTAGTTCAGCATTTAATACTGTCATCCCCTCTAAGTTGATCACCAAGCTCAAAGACCTGGGCATTGGAGCTTCCATCGGGAACTGGTTATTGGACTTCCTGACCAACAGGCCCCAGCATGTTAAATTAGACCATCACTGCTCCTCCACTCTCATGCTAAACACGGGTGTACCACAAGGCTGTGTGATGAGTCCGTTCCTCTACTCCCTATTCACTCACGACTGCAGACCTGGACATAATTCCAACACCATTGTCAAGTTTGCAGATGACACCACAGTAATTGGCCTCATCAAGAACAACGATGAGTCGGCCTATAGGGAGGAGGTGGATCGCCTGGCTGCGTGGTGCGGCGACAACAACCTCCTGCTCAACACCAAGAAGACCAAGGAGCTCATAGTGGACTTCAGGAGGAATGCTGACACTCATCCACCCATCCACATCAATGGTGCGGCAGTGGAGTGTGTGAACAGCTTCAGATTCCTGGGGATCCACATCTCACAAAACCTCACCTGGACAACCAACTGCTCCAACCTGGTCAAGAAGGCTCACCAGCGGCTCTTTTTCCTGAGGAGCCTGAGGAAAAACCACCTCTCTTCAGACATCCTGGTGAACTTCTACCGCTGCACCATCGAGAGCATCCTAACCAACTGTATTACAGTTTGGTATGGGAACTGCTCTGTCGCGGACCAGAAGGCGTTGCAGAGGGTGGTGAAAACCGCCCAGCGCATCGCTGGAGCCCCACTTCCTGCTATAAAGGACATCTACAGGAAGCGTTGTCTTAGGAGGGCCATAAACATTAGAAAAGACTCCTGCCACCCAGCACATGGACTGTTTGCCCTCCTGCCCTCTGGGAAGCGCTACAGGAGCCTACGGACCAAGACCACTAGGTTCAGGAACAGCTTCTTCCCCACAGCTGTCTCCCTGCTGAACTCTGCCCCCATGCCCCACCCCACCCCTAACACATATACACACGGATCTGAGCACCAGGACTCTACCAAGTATCATTGCACTACTGTAGATATGCTGTTTATAATGTAAATCATTTTCCCTGCACTACTGTACATACAGTATACTATATATTCTGTAGATTATGTAAATCATCCATTGCACTGTACTGTACTGCACTGTACATACTGTATACTTAACATTCTGTAGATAATGTAAATCACCCACTACTGTACACTACTCATATCGTAATTTATCTATACTGTTACCATAGCCTGTTCATAGACATAGATATAGACACTGCACATATGTATATCTTTTTTTATATCATTTCATACTGCACTTTGTAAATTATGTTATTTAAACACTACTAAAAGCACTTCTGGTTGAGATGCAATCTGTATTTCGTTGCTTTGTACTTGTGACATGCGCAATGACAATAAAGTTGAATCTAATCTAATCTAATCTAAGAGGGCAGTGTCTGATGTTAATTGTAACCGTAATGTTAACCGTAACTAGTTTATGCAATCTGGCTAAACTGAATGATGAATTTAGCACCACTCTGAGGTGAGTGTCACTGCTTCCAAAGCGAGAGCAGGCACTATGATATGGAAGTCTATAGCACCCAAAATTCAAATGAAAAGTCAAACTCGAAAATGCTAAAGCAATGCTGGGATTGCAATTTCGATTTCACGTTGTGTGCGCATCATCTGGGTCATAATTAAAATCCAAATGCAAAAGATGTGTTTGTTTTTTCATTTTCATGTTGGTGTACGGCCAATGTGTGCCACATTTCAAATGAAAAAGAAAAATATGTTAGACATTTAATTTTCAAAGCCATACCCCGCAGTACTGCAGACAGTATTAAAATGTTAATTCAAATTTGAAAATGAAAATGCAATATAAAAAATGTAGCCTAATTTACCATTAGTGCAAGCGTTATTTATGTCACAATTAAAATTAAAATGCAATTCTCTAACAATCTGAAAATGAAAAGGAAAATGGCATTTGTCGTTTCATTTTCAAATACTTTATCTACAGCACTACGCTGTGCAGAGGACAGTATTCAAATGAAATAAGCGAATCAGCACTACTAGTGTATTGCATTTACATTTACAAGTCACCACGCACTTTTGACATCAACATGAACATGTAAATGCGATCTGTCAGACCTCTCATCAAGGCGGGTCTTTAGTTAGGATGTCACAGCGATAACATTTCTTACTGATCGAGTGCTAGCAACAAATTTCTACCGATATTTCAATCTCCAATTTTAAAAGTGCGACCACAAACAAATGCGCAATAAAATCGTCGACATGGAAAACACAACAGAATTATAATAATTACGATAGATGGATGTTATTTATTCACAATCAAAAACGTAAATCAGACATATACAGTGACAGTCCATAGGCAGCAAGTGAGGCTGTGGATTGGAATGGCTAACATTTAGACAGAGGAAAACATTATCATGTTCGTAAAAGGAATTCTAATCACTAATCGCAGCTATGACTAGCGGGTTGTTAAAAATTGAGTTTTAACAATCCCACATATTAAATGCAAGCCTTAGTTATGTTAGCCAGTACAATACAGTTTTAGATTTTTATATTGCAAATTTAAACAACCACGCTGTTATGGATCATTTTTATAAAAAAAAATTAAGAAATTGCATTTAGGGAAGGCTTAGTCTTCGCTAGCCTATGTGACCCACTGTCTATCTATGATATAGTCATACAATAATCCAAACTCAACAGAGTGAACTTGATATGTTTACTGCACACACAAATAATGACATCGGTTTGTATGGCGTAGCGTCAGTGGACTAATTTGCCTATTCTTCTGGGGAAAGTTCCAGTGGTCGAAACGCAGATAACATAGGGCTGCAGGAGACTTTTAGTTCCTCAAAGTAGTTCCTGGGACTAAAAGTTCCGGGGACTTTTGGTCGGAAAGCACATTTATTGAACACATAGACCCAGGCATCTGATTCCAATGACTGTGTGGCAGACAGGTAGCAAAACGTGCACTCAACAAGGGCAGGCATCTGGCACATCCCTAGGGTGTCACTTTGCTGGAGGTAGCCGATTAACATAATCGCTCCAACGGCCTCAAATGGGATTAAAATCGGTCAAATGAACCTCTTAGGGTAAACGTAAATTTTCTCTAGCTTTAGGAGAAACAGGATATCATGCAGCCAGGATAGGAATAAAGGGGGCGGTAATTTCCATAAGAGACATATTTTTCTTATGTGCAATCAATGAGGTGAAGACAATAACATTGGTCTCTATATTTGTCGTACTGACTGTGTCTGGAGGTGTACCAAAGATGACTATATGTGCACGGGGACAAAGGGACTCCAAGATTTTGGACACTATAAAAACATTTATGAATCCAGACAATTTGGGACACAGCCAGAACATGTGAGTCAGACTGCATGGAGATTGGTTGCATCTATCGCATCTGTTATCTAATTTGTCTTGGTAAAATTTGGGGAGTTTAGCTTGGCTGTAATGAAGTCTATGAAGTATCTTGACCTGTATGAGGCTAAGCATAGCACAGCTAGAGGATGAGTGAACAGCTTTTAGATTATTCTGCCTTTCCCCATCATCAGAAAAGGTTGTCTGCAGTTTGTTCTCCCAATCGGCCATTGTCCTATCAATGGCAGACTCGTCAACAGGGGATAGGAGGTTGTAAAAGTAAGAGACATGATCTTTAAAAAAGTCCTTGCATTGAGTATAAGAGCCACGCACCTGGGAGGTGGGAGGCGGGATTTGGGGAAACTCTGGGGAGTGGGGTTTTGCAAAGTGTCATAGTTGGAAAGACCTGAAAAATAAATCTGAGATCCTAAAGTCAAATGCTGCACATAACTGTTCAAAGCTGGCAAACATGCCATCTATATAGAAGTCTTCAAGGTGGTGGAGGCCTTTCCTCTTCAGAGAGGTAAATCTAGTGTCGGCCCTGGCTGGCAGAAATTGATGGTTGTTGCCAATAGGGGTCGCTTGAGGGAGAGTAAGCAACTGAAAGTGCAGCCTAAGCTGTGCCCAGATCCTCAGGGTTGCTTTTATGATGGGATTAGACGTGAATTGTAGAGGGGAGAACGGTAGGGCACTGCACACCAGGGTTTGGAGGGAGGAAGAAGAGTATGAGTCAGCCGCAATCTGACATAAACTGCTCTGAAGCAAAGTGAACCAATGTAGGATCTTGTTAACATTAGCGGCCCAGTAGTAGCAAAGGAGATTGAGTAAACCAAGTCCACCTGGTGACCAACTTCTCTGAGACATAGGTTTCCCAATTTGTTGTTATATCTGAACATTTTTAGGGCCGTAAGGTTTAGTTCTTATAGTGAACGGATGGTCATGGGCAATGTTCCCTCTAATTTATTTCAGAGCTGAGCAAACATTTATCTCTATGAGCACATACTTTTGTGAAACGTGTTCAGGCCCCCATATATCCATTAAAATATGGACTTATATTATTCAACTCATGGAGTCGTTTTTTAATTCTGTTAGCCTACAACTTTAAACAAGTCAACGGGGTGTTTGGCCTGATCACCTAGGTTCTAGGACATCAATAGAGTAGTGCCTTAGCAGGCAGTTTAAATAACGTTAGCTATGTTAATGACCGAATGGCACCTGTAAACTCACCTCAACATGTCGCTAACAGTCATTTTATCCACCATGGGCAATCGAAAAATTTCTGTTGCAAACAGTGAGCAACTTCTCACCCCTATTAAGCAGGGACACACTTTTGTGTAGTCTGGGGTGGAGTGCAATTTTTCGAACACTGCCATGGCGCTGCAGGACACTAACTTTAAACTGATGGACAATGAAAGCGTCAACTGTAAAGCCCGCCCAAAAATAAATCTGATACTTAGCACAAAGAGATACCAATCAGTACGCTCTCTCTGTCATTCTCTTGCTACGTCTAACTCGCACTCTGCATAGTTGCAGAGACCCGAGAGAGCTCTCTCTCCCTCTCGCCACTTCGATCTCATCATTTTACTGATTTCCTCTATATTAACTTTTAAAGTGTTTTCCAGCAAGTACATCACTTAAACAACAATAAGAAAGTACCATATATTTTACCAGCATTTTTTTTAAATTAAACTCATATCAGTGATCAGTTCATATACATTTCTGCGCAACTTGAAAAATCTTGTACGCGGGTCTTTCAACTGATCTGCGCGTCCGCGCGCAGCTCAGAGGCAGCGTTAGTCATGGGATAGTGATGCCTAAATATGTTAAACCAGTTACATAGCTGAAAGGTATTGCAGATGCTGTGTATTCCAGGTTTTGCAGATGCATATGGTGTAAATTGGTTGACATGAAAACGTTCACAGTTTAGGATGTTTAATTTATTACCTAAGAGAACATCAACAGACTCCAGAAGTGAAAGAATGAGGAATACCATATAAAGGGTTGCGCCCATTTAGGAGCATGTCGTCAGCATATAGTGAGACCATATGCTTATGTCGTTGTAGCATTTGTGTAAACCCCTTCAGGTTTAAGGTTAAAAGTTGAGGTCTAAAAATCACAGCAGAATGGTCCAAAACAGTTATTGATGCATACTGGGTGGAAACAATTAATGGGAAAAGTGTTCTATCAATAATGGAAAAATCTGTACCAGCATATCACCCATGTGCAAGAGAAAAACTAGAAAATACATTTCCATGAGAAAATGCAGATGTTATGCCTACAGTGATTGGACTGACCGCCTTACCAGAGCACAAGTGGACTGCGCTACAGACCCCGTTTGTTGACAGAGGTTTTTAAAAACGTGTCTTGGGCGAGCAGCTCACCTACCCAGTTGTAAACATTTAGTGAGTTATTGTAAAGGAGAGTTAGGCTTCTTGTGCGTTTTTTCTGTAAAGAACTAGTAGTAGCCTATTAGTATCCGAAAACACCAATTCCTGACCGATCAAGAGTTTTGTGATTAAGAATTAACCCTCCATGGTAAGGCGTTGGCTCTAGGTGACATACCCATTTTTGGCCTTTTACACTCACACAATACATCCACAATTATAATGCAATACTTTAAAAAATAGGCAAGGCCCTAAGGAAACTAACAACAGTGGTTTAATTTGTGACATGACCAACTGGAATCACTTTTTTGCTGCCTTCTCCACAATGGTTCAGTTTCATCATCTCTCTCCACAAAATTGATATGAAAACATATTTTTCTGTAATTTTACAAAACAATCCACGTCCACATTTTCCTTTGAATCTTTTAACGGTACTCTGTTTAAATATTTTAGATTCAGTGACTAACATTCTACACACTTTCAGAATGGGCCAGCTGCTGGAGATGCTGATGTGGGTTTAGGGGGACACCAGACTGCGCAAGGACAAGGGGCAGAGAGACCCAACCCAACTCAAGTGAGGTTACATTTACAATTCATATTAGTGAGATTGCCAGGAGGCTCCTCTCAAATTATGATGCACGCACTGTCTAAAATATATTCCTTATAAAGACCACTTTTTCGCTGAAAGTTTTGTTTTTCCATCAGAGGTCTTTCACTTCTCTCAGTAGTTTACAATAAGAATCATATGGAAAATAAAAAGCTATGATGAATTTTCATCCACCATTGTCACACCGTACCTATGTTATACCTCATTATGCAAGCTGACATTTTTGGGGGCTGCTTTATTGCCTCTGGTACTGTTGGTGACCTTGCCATTATAAGGAAATCAATGCATTTTATCTTTAACTTTCAATTTATATGGAGGAGTGATAGATATGGGCTAAATATCTTGTCAGTATTGTGTATATTGTGTACTTGTAAGCGTTACACTGCAGCAGTGTGATAAGCGCGTTGTCAAAACCAAAACCCATCAAAGCGAGTGTGAGAGACAAAATACTCAACTATAGGAATGGTCTGGAAAAGGTTGAGTTGAAGTCATAGGCGCCAGCAACTGCCAGATACCAAGGATTTAGACATTAGTTCACACAAGGATATTTAATGTTTAATCATTGTATTTAGTAGATAATCCAACTATATTCAAACTATTTATATTTTCCTTTTATCATATCCAACTACGAGCAACTTTATTGTCAGTGTTATTGATATAGGAAGTGTTTACTTAGAAACCTGACACTAAATCTAATATATGACCAACTTCAATATGCACCATCAAAGAGGTTTATTCAAGTATACTTTATGATTAGTAATCTACATTTCCCCTTCCGTTTCAGGATGGAAATGATGGAGATGACCTTTCGTACCCTGGAGCAGCTATCACCAAAGGTCAAAGTATACTCCTTCTGATGTCCTATGTCCTGAGGCATAACATGACAGGGATCGCTCTGGACCATCTACTACAGATTTTTAATGAACATTTCCCCAGATTGATGCCAGCCACCTCGTATCTCTTCCATAAATCATGTGGTCAATATGGCGAGTATGAGCCTTATGTTTACTGCTATCAGTGTTCTAACTATATTGGAACAAAGGAATGTGGCTTGGCACAGTGTGATATGTGTCAATCAGCATTTGATGTGAACGTTAGCCAAAACATTTTTTCATATTTTTTGGTTGTCAGTTTATCCTCGCAGATAAAAGAAATTCTGGAAAATCCAAATATACAAATCTCAAGACATATGTCTACTCCAGGTTTCATCTGTGATATACAATGTGGAAGAGAGTACAGGATGCTCAAAGACAGTGGTGAAATTGGTGAGAATGACATCAGTCTGCTCTGGAACTTTGATGGGATCCCTGTTTTTAAAAGTTCTAAGTGCCAAATATGGCCTATTCAGTGCGAGATCATTGAGCTACAGCCTGCGCACCGGAAGAAGAACATCTGTGTTCCTTGCCTTTGGTTTGGAGAGAGCAAGCCCAACATCCAGACTCTCCTCACTCCATTTGTAGAAGAACTGAAATAAATAAACGTGTGCCAAAATGAAATAAATAAATATTCCTTCATTAAATATATAATCATATGTATAAATACAGGAATATATATAAATGGATAAATAAATTGTGAAATCATTAAATAATTAAATAATACTCAAACATTTATTATGAAATAATTGGCATTTTCACAATAAAAAAAAACATTTAATTTACTTTTTGTTTCATAATGAATGTTTTATTTTCAAATGGCACTTTTTATTTATTTCACTATGGTACTTTTCCGATTATCACATTTATTTCATAATGGCTCTTTTCATTATGACATGCTCATCTGTCAATCAACACAAATGGCCGGGCGTCGGTCATGGTGATTGGTTGATTTCACCTTAAGACCAAAGCAGCAGCTCAGATTCAAGACCTTGTCAACCTCAAAACGAAGAAGAAACCAAACCAAGGCATGGTAGACAGAGAAAGGTCCATCGCTGATCGCCATACTTAGAGAGGCAGCCAACCGCCTGGATGCTTTGCCTCAAAGACAGTTGTAGCCTGTTTCTGAAGCTGTCCCAGGTCCGAGCTCAAATTTGGTCAAATTCCAAAAACCCCTGTTCGAGGTAAGCCAGGCTAATCTACGTGACATGTTAGTTTTTGTGGGGCTGGGGGATGCTGTAGAGGTGGTGTAGCCCAGTGGTTCTCAACCCGGGGGTCGCCAGATAGTTGTGTAAAGAAGGAAAAAATCAGGCCTTATATATTTTTTTACATTTTACTCGATTTTTGAGTGTGTGTATGAGTCAAAGTGCGCCTGCACTTGAGTTTAGATTGGACACACACACGCGGTACGCGCACACACAAACAAAATAATTTTGGTGCACCAATTGTGCCACAATTTCTTGTAGCCGATTAGTTGGTAGTTAGCTACCTACTAGCAATTACATGGAACAACTATGGAGGGGGAGGGGGGAGAGAAGAGGTCGCGAACACCAACCTGATTATTCTGGGGAGTCGCGACTCAAAAAGGTTGAGAACCACTGGCTGTAGCCGATGCTTATTCGGCAACTTTCAACAGTTAAAACACAGGCCCTACAGCAGCAATGCTAGCTCTACACGTATTTCTGTTTAAAGATTTGACTCATCATTGAATGTAACATTAAAAATGAAGGCAAATTAAGTCTTGAGTCTTGGTCTCGAAGCATGTCACGCTGCATGCCTGGACCTAAACTTGTCACGCTTGTGGTCCTTTCTAGGTTAATGGAGCAACTTTAATGGCATTTTGTGTGTTTTTGTATTGGCTTGACGAGAACAGTACAGCTAATACACCTGTTTACTCATACACTGCTCAAAATAAAGGAACACTTTTTAATCAGAATATTGAATCAAGTCAATTAAACTTCTGGGATATTGATCTGGTCAGTTAAGTAGCAGAGGGGGTTGTTAATCACTTTCAGCTGCTTTGGCGGTAATGAAATGAACAACAGGTGCACTAGAGGGGCAACAATGAGACGACTCCCAAAGCAGGAATGGTTTTCCAGGTGGAGGCCACTGAGATTTTTGCCCTCCTCATCTTTTCTGACTGTTTTTCACAAGTTTTGCATTTGGCTAGGGTCAGTGACACTACTGGTAGCATGAGGTGCTACCTGGACCCTACAGATGTTGCACAGGCAGTCCAACTCCTCCAGGATGGCACATCAATACGTGCCATTGCCAGAGGGTTTGCTGTGTCTCCCAGCACAGTCTCAAGAGCATGGAGGAGATTCCAGGAGACAGGCAGTTACTCTACGAGAGCTGGACAGGGCCGTTGAAGGTCCTTAACCCATCAGCAGGACCGGTATCTGCTCCTTTGTGCAAGGAGGAACAGGATGAGCACTTCCAGAGCCCTACAAAATGACCTCCAGCAGGCCACTGGTGTGAATGTCTCTGACCAAACAATCAGAAACAGACTTCATGAGGGTGGCTTGAGGGCCCGACGTCCTCTAGTGGGCCCTGTGCTCACTGCCCGGCACCGTGGAGCTCAATTGGCATTTGCCATACAACACCAGAATTGGCAGGTCAGCCATTGGCACCCTGTGCATTTCACAGATGAGAGCAGGTTCACCCTGAGCACATGTGACAGACGTGAAAGGGTCTGGAGAAGCCGTGGAGAACATTATGCTGCCTGTAACATTGTTCAGCATGACCGGTTTGGTGGTGGGTCAAGGATGGTCTGGGGAGGCATCTCCATGGAGGGACACACAGACCTCTACAGGCTAGACAATGGCACCCTGACTGCCATTAGGTATCGCGATGAAATCCTTGGACCCATTGTCAGACCCTACGCTGGTGCAGTGGGTCCTGGGTTCCTCCTGGTGCACGACAATGTCCGGCCTCATGTGGCGAGAGTATGCAGTATGGAGGATGAAGGAATTGATTCCATTGACTGGCCCCCACGCTCGCCTGACCTAAATCCAATAGAACACCTCTGGGACATTATGTTCCGGTCCATCCGACGCCGCCAGGTTGCACCTCAGACTGTCCAGGAGCTCAGTGATGCCGTGGTCCAGATCTGGGAGGAGATACCCCAGGACACCATCCGTTGTCTCATTAGGAGCATGCCCCGACGTTGTCAGGCATGCATACAAGCATGTGGGGGCAATACACAGTACTGAGTACCATTTTGAGTTGCTGCAATGGAATTTCAGCAAAATGGACTAGCCTGCTGCATCATTTTTTCACTTTGATTTTCGGGGTGTCTTTGAATTCAGCCCTCTGTAGGTTGATCATTTTTATTTCCATGTGGCATCCTTTCGTCCCTAACACATTACCCAAAAACTCCGCTTTCCTCTCTGCGACCACCACCTGCGAAGGCACAGCGCAATATATATATACACACACCTTTTTTTGTTTAGGTGATCATATGCCGGTCAAACGGTAATTGGACAAGCAACGATCTGTATTAGACCGTTGCAGAGGAGCATTGATTTGGAAGATGTAAGATAGTCATTAAAGATTTGGGAGTTTCTTTTCAACTTCCTTTTAAAAAATGCCATAACTTTATAAGATGGCTAAATACTCAAATAAAACACCACTCTGTGCTGTACATCGGTGCATTGAAGATAGTATGGCAGTTTAAACTAATTCAAATGTGTTTTATCCCATTTGTAGACCCGTGCATCCGTCAAACAAGGACCACTCACAAAATGTCTTGTGTGACAAAGAAATCTACTTAAGTCAAATGAAGAATCATATTATAAATTGCTCATGGTAGGGATGACCCATTTTGCTTTTCAAATGTATTTTATTAGGTCATCACCTGCTCTGTTATAGACAATTATTATTATTATTTCAGCACAATGAACACAAATGTTTTCTATTTCTATTATATAAACATTTATTTTAACCCTTCTTGCAGCTTGCCCAGTGTAGCAGGAAATTTAGTTAATAATCAGAATAGGGAGACTCACAATTCTTCAGCCAGGGCAGAGGAACCTTCCCTCCGTAACAGGAAAGCACAGGGTGCCCAGTTTTCTCATTCAGCCAGGGCAGAGGAACCTTCCACCAGCAACAGGGAAGCACAGGGTGCCCAGTTTTCTCATTCAGCCAGTGCAGAGAAACCTTCCACCAGCAACAGGAAAGCACAGGGTGCCCCGTTTTCATTCAGGTAGAGGAAAGTCACTGGTAGGGCACACTTTAGGTAAATATAGTTAAAGTTGGAGAGTGCTTTTGACTCATGGCTTATCCTGAGAGACTTATTTTAAGTGTTGAGCTGTACACTTATTTTAACATATTTTATCTTACTGTTTCTTTACTCATTTTTATTCTAGGGTGGAAGGCTGAACCTGATCAAAGCAGAGCTGCATGGCTCTATACATCAGCATTACTTTCCCATTATGAGACTGGAAAGGAGCTGGTTCTGAGAATGGATTTAAGAGAAAGTATTGAGGATCAAGAGAGAGCACTCATCTCTTTTTACAAAGCCCCCAAGACGGAGTGGGCACATGCTCTCAAATGTAGACTGGATGGTATGGATGGTGTATTCATTTAAAACAGAAATTGTTCAATGTTTTGTTCACGCCAAGAGATTTCCTTTTTCCACAGGGGATGCTGCTGTTGGACAAGGGGACAACAGATTCTTTTTTTCCAAGACTGTTGCAATTTGGCTTTCAGTTGAATTTTGGTATGTGGAAGCTGAACAAAACACTACATTTTTATGAACGTTCGGGTGTATTGCTTGGCTGGGAATAAATAAGGTTACACCTCTTGCACTACTCACTGGCTTACATAACCAAAGAGTTTAAAATATGTTCTAATACCACTTTATTCATTTTAGGGAACACCGAAATTACAAGATTGTTCAATCGAGAGAAAGATCACCTAATTCCATCCACCTGTCAAACCATGCTTGAGAGAGGTATTTTCTTGTTGGCAGGTAATATAGAGTAAAGAGTCTGCATGCAGGTTTAAATTGGTAATGTCTGTTAATGCCAAAAGGTTTGTCTACATTGTTGATACCTCTGAAGGTAAAAAGCATTTTATTTCTCTCTGTAGGCAGGATGATGGGCCATTCATTTCTACACAATAGACCCTGTGTATCTGGCATAAGTCCTGCTATCATCCATGTCCTGTTCAGAGGACCACCTGAAACTGCCACAATTCAGATTGAGGACTGCCCGGATGTTGATAAACGCAGCACCATTCAGTTGGTATGAAATGTGGTTGTTCGCTATTATCCTTTTACCATGTTCTTACTATTGATAAACAACTATGATTGATGTTGTTACATGAAGACGCTCACTGGTTACATTCAACAGTACACTTGAGAGTGCAGTGTTGCAGGAAATACCTCCTTCAAAACAACATTGCACTTGCATGTTTTTATAGAGGTTCCTTTTTTCTTTCCAGCTTGAAGGTGAAACTGTGTTGACAGAAGAGGAAGAGGATAGTGTCCTTCAACTTGCTCTTTCCTGGGACTTTCCTGGTGTCACTAAAACCAATCGAAGATGCCTTTATGAGCATCTTCTGTCCCATGCGGTGAGTGCTGATGCAGAACAAATGAGGTTGAAATATGATTTCACAAATTTTCTCAGGTATAATAAAACAAACTACATTGGTTAAATTTCAGTGATTTGATTTTAGCACCTAAGAACAGCGTTTGTAGTATCTTATAAACTTAAAAGGGCCATTGAGATTTAAACAACTCATATAACAGTCACATTTCCATACAGCTTTTGTTTAAATTAATCCATATGTGCTAATTTTATGAATTTTTTTGTTTTTGTTTTAGGACTGAAGGTTATTGCACGAACAAGCCGTCAAGTAAAGCAGCAGAGGAAAGAGATAAAGGAGACAATGGTGTGGCCACTTTTGACAGAAAGAAAAGACATCATTCCTCTATTCTTACCAAGGGACTCAGAAACTGCTCCCAGTTCTGAGGTAAATATCACAACCACACTTTCCAAATGAAACAAAATCATAGTTCTTCTTTAGAGACTCTCTCCAACCCAAATATTTTACCGTCGGTTCTACAAAGGATTGTGTGGCCTGGCATAGAAGAATATAAGGATGAGGAAGAATGCCTTTTGGAAGACAAATGCAGAGTAGCAGGACACCTTCAGAGTTTCATTGAGAATGGTAATCTCTACTCTGGAAGCCACAGATTACCTATAGTATTTGAATATTATACTGAAATTGTAGTGACTCATCATATATCACGCATAAAATCATATCATGCATGAATGGGAGGAAATCATACATGAGAATAATGATACATTTTGAGTATCTATTGAATGACCTATGAGTAATAAGGAGGGCCTAAAATCTTTTCGTTTTTGAACCTTTTTATAAATGATTCGATCATGAAAGCGGCCATTTACTGATTTTCGATCTTTTGATGTGTTTTTTTTTTTTCCTCACATACCAATGTTTTGTTTTTGGGATCTTTGAGGGGGCCTGGGAGTATGCCAATCCGGTCTACACGTGTTTTGTGGATTTGGAGAAGGCGTACGATCGGGTTCCCCGGGAGATACTGTGGGAGGTGCTGCGAGAGTATGGGGTGAGGGGGTCTCTACTCAGAGCCATCCAATCTCTGTACTCCCAAAGCGAGAGCTGTGTCCGGGTCTGCGGCAGTAAGTCGGACTCGTTTCCGGTGAGGGTTGGCCTCCTCCAAGGCTGCGCTTTGTCACCTATCCTGTTTGTGGCAAAGCTCTCAATCTACCGGTCTATCTTCGTTCCTACTCTCACCTATGGTCATGAAGGGTGGGTCATGACCGAAAGAACGAGATCGCGGATACAAGCGGCGGAAATGAGTTTCCTCCGGAGGGTGGCTGGCATCTCCCTTAGGGATAGGGTGAGAAGTTCAGCCATTCGTGAGGGACTCGGAGTAGAGCCGCTGCTTCTTTGCGTAGAAAGGAGCCAGTTGAGGTGGTTCGGGCATCTAGTAAGGATGCCACCTGGCCGCCTCCCTAGGGAGGTGTTCCAGGCACGTCCAGCTGGGCGGAGGCCGCGGGGCAGACCTAGGACCAGGTGGAGGATTATATCTCCACACTGGCCTGGGAACGCCTTGGAATCCCCCAGTCAGAGCTGGTTAATGTGGCCCGGGAAAGGGAAGTTTGGGATGCCCTGCTGGAACTGCTACCTCCGCGACCCGACCCCGGACAAAGCGGATGACGATGATGATGATGATGATGATGATGAACAACAGGCTAGCCAGAACAGTAAAGAAAAGTACACGTGAGGCTTCTCATATAGTAGGCAAGACAAACCCATCAGCTACAGTGTAGTCATAACAGAAGCACAATCACGCAGTGGTGAAGAAAATTGCGCTGCATAGCGTTTTGAAACTGTTTGAATCTACCCAAATGTAACATTTTGTTGGTCTGAGTCTTTTAAGTCATTCTAAAGTCAAACTTAGTTTCACAACTTATAAGTGTTTATCTATAGAGCTCTTGCTAATTCACAGTTAGCTTCCAAAGAGCGTAGGTTTTGTTCTTACATGAAATAATCCTCCACTTAACAGTTCAATAAAAAAATATACGTTTTATTTAATATCAAACTATTGACAAACTGGTTTAAGCTTATATTCTTAAAACACTAACAATTCAATCTGTCCATATTTATACTGTTAATATTGTCATATTGTCATTTCAAAACTCTCCTGTTGCATGGTGGCTGCTGCGGGACTTCGTAAGAAATGCTATATTTAGGTACAAAACGGGCACCGCTTTTGCAGTGCACCTTGTCTTCAAGTTAAATTGCCTACCTGTTCCCATAATTTTTCATGGTCAAACTTTGATTCATTTTGAAGTAAACCCTTGTCCGGACGTGACCTTAAGTGGAGTAAGCAATCAGTCAACAATTTGTTATTTAAAATACGTGCTATATACTTTACTTGAGTCGCTACTAACTTTAAACTTTGGCTAGTCCAATGTCTTTGGAAGATTCTCAGAAAAAAAAATCGATCCTAGGCAGAGGAAGATCTGCTCCCTGAAAGTTTTCCGTGCCTTCACTTCATCAGGACAGCGGTAAAACAAACGTCAATCTCCACTATACTAGCTTGCTAGCTAGTTTGTTTTAGTGTAGAATTCAGTCGCGTTGATGGAAATCCATAAAGCAAGACAAATAATAATAATAATATAATAATAATAATCTTTATTTGTATAGCGCATTTCATACAACAAGTGCAGCTCAATGTGCTTTACATAACAGAGAATACAAAAAAAAATCGAAATTTAAACAAATAAAAAAATATGATTGAAAATAGTAGAACTATGATTGTAAAACAGCATAAAATTACAAAGTATTTAGAAAACAATAATTATTAAAATAATATTGAAATAAAATGTCATTTAATAGAATACAGCTTAATTGTCACACATCTACCCAATATATTTTATTTCAATATTTTTATGTTCCATGTATGGTTATGTTTGTTGATTGGTTGTGAATGTAAGTGATGCATTGATAACGTTATCTGTGCCAAGCTAGTTACATTCTTGACTGTTGCGGGGTCATTCTAAGTATCAAGGTAATTAATTTGTTAAGGCTTGTACCTATACTTCTGCTAATAAATAACTTAACGTGCATGATAAGAGTTTGAGGTATTCTATAAATTGCCGTGAGAAAAGTTCGACCTTTCTTTTGATTTTTGGTTTGTTACGTCTACCAAAGCCTTGGTTTCTTTAAAGATTACGTTGAGTGGCATGCCCAGTATTTGTGACCACAGATGCCACTTAAAGGGGCCCTATTATGCAAATTTTCAGGTACATACCTTTATTTAGGAGTTCTACTAGAATAGGTTTACGCGTTTTTCCAAAACTGCCTGGATCTGCAGCACCTCTATTCACACTGTCTGAAATGCTCTGTTTTAGCTCCTGTTTCTTTAAGGTGTCTCCCCCCCCGACGAGCCCAGTCTGCTCTAATTGGTCAGCTAGCCAAACAAAGGGAATTTGCCTTCACGCTTACGAAAACAACGTTTTCTCGACATGGCGAAACAACCTGGCCTCCGCTCTGACTGGCTCTGGTTGAGGGCATGCCAAACATTATTCAAATGTGTAGATAAGTTACGGAAGAAAACGTAGGACTGAAAACGAGGCGTTTCAGGCAGTTCAGGAACAGTGTTTTCTGTGAGAGAGAGTTTGGCGTGGACTATGGGCTTTGTAACTTTTCAGACCTTTTACATGCACAAAAAGATACATAACATACTAAAGGAAAGGAAAAACCCTAGAAAGCATGATAGGGCCCTTTATGCATGCATAAAAAATCAGTGTGTTAAGGAAACAAGATGTATTTATTGGTCAGATGGTTTATTGTCTTGTTTAAGTTTAATGAGCAGACCAGCTACTTCCAAAAGCCGTGTGGAATTACATAGCTAAAAATTCCAGATCATCATCATATAAATTAAATATAATATAGGGGTTTGTTGGGCAGAGCTTTGACTTTTGCAAGATCGATTGGGCGAGAACTGTGGGGGGAGGCAGGGAATATGATAGTATTTCAACGAGAGAATATGCCTGTTTATTACCGCTTTATAGGCTAAATAAGCAGATATGCACAAATAATATTGAGCAATGATCTTGCAATGGGACCTACATTTGACCGAGATGTTTTTTCAGTTGTCGCTCTCTGAAAAACAGGGACACAGCGTCAGCTTGGGTCTCTCCCTCTTACCACTCCACTGAGGGACTGAAGCTCCTTTATAGTGAGGTAGCTCATCACCCCAACCAGCCACAGCTGGTCCATTTGCCTCAGGTGATGGGCTGCCTGATTGAATGATTGGTCCTCTGCCTGGCATTGGAGCTGTTCCTGGTGCTGTCCTCCACCAGGTTTGTAGGGGCAGCAAATGTCTGTCGCTGGCGCTGTCCATGGTGCTGGCGTTTTTTATTGTGGTGAGGTGACCTCAGGAGTCGGTGGTGGCCATGTAGGGGCGGGGCAGTACCTAGGCTATCTGTCGTTTGGAGCCGTAGAATTTTTGTAGCCTGGACCGCGTCTATGTCGTGTGACACGTCCGTGGTTTTCAGAGTACACGTTTTTAATATTTTAGCCTTAATTTAGGTAAACGACCATGTAACTGTAAAGGCATTGAGTTTTTAAATGTATCTGTCGCAAGATATCCATTATTTGTCCCTTGATAAAGAAGTAAACTAATGTCAAAGTTGGCCATAGGAGGTTTGAGCTTTTTGAAGACGCTTGGCTACACAGAAGTATAAACTTGGTAAAATTAAAAACGTTTTTTTGACACTTAAACTTTTAGAAATACTTAATGTATGGATTTGTTTTTATTAATAAACGTTTAGTAAGTAACACAAATTCTGAGCATTCACTGTTTTCACTCGATAAAAAAGAAAAAAACTGAAAACGTGTTTGTCCTGTTGTGTTTGTCATATAAAAGCTACAGTGGAAATGATGTGTGTTTTACCGCTGTCCTGGAGAAGTGAAGGCACGGAAAACTTTGAGTGAGCAGTTCTTCCTCTGCCTTGGATCGATTTTTATAATATTTTCTGAGAATCTTTCAAAGGCCTTGGACTACTCAGAGTTGAAAGGCCCTGACTGACGGATTTACTTTAAGTTAGTAGCGACTCATATAGTATAGCGGAGAATGGCGTTTGTTTTAGCTGTCCTGAAGAAGTGAAGGCACGGAAAACTTTGAGTGAGCAGTTTTTCCTCTGCCAAGGATCGATTTTTTTTTATTTTTCCTGAGAATCTTTCAAAGGCCTTGGACTACTCAGAGTTGAAAGGCCCCGACCGACAGATTTCATTTAAGTTAGTAGCGACTTAAGTAAAGTATATAGCACGTATTTTAAAAAACAAATTGTTGACTGATTGCTTATTTCACTTAAGCTCACGTCCGGACAGGGGTTTACATCAAAATGAATCAAAGTTTGACTGTCAAAAATTATGGGAACAGGTAGGCAATTTAACTTGAAGACAAGGTGCGCCACAAAATCGATGCCGTGTTCTAGTTTAACTGGGGCCTGGATTGTCTTGGGTGAATGCGCTTGCGTGTGCCGGAGCGCTGAAAACTATGGCATGGATTCCAGGTTATCGGGTTAGACTCAGTTACATGCTTTGTCATAACAATAACAGGTTTAAATCCTTTGTTTCATGCACTGACACACACGGTGTGTGCCTTCTGATGTAAATAAACTCTCAGATGGTGTTACATGTTAATGACTACATGCACACTTTTTTTAGCTGATATCTAAATTCTATCTCTTTTTATAAGGTTTTTTCTAAAGAATTGTATAGGTGTCCCTCATGGCCGCCGCCGTCAGTATTGCCAGTATTGCCATGGCAATACTACTTCTCAAACAAGTATTGCCTGGCAATACCACTTTTTTGCAGATCATATGGCGTTTGTTTCATGTAGAAGACCTCAGCAACCTTCAACAAAAATCAAATTTTCTGTAATGAATAAACTGACAGCATTTGCTGCGATAAATAAACACATTCAAACATGATCAATGGACACGATGCGGCTGTAGTGCGCGTGCACTTTGTTTAGTAGTTGCATTGTTCCTCTTTAGTCTCCAGCCAGGCCGCTACTGCCAGAGACAGCGGGAAACAGCTCGGGACGTGACGGTCGTCACCGATGCTCAAGCCAGGCTTCACATGTTATTATTCTACACTGACTGTAAAACAAATCTTTAAATTTACAGTTTACAATTTACAGATTTTTTCTTACAGTGTATTTTATAAGATGTTGCTTTGGAAACATAACAGTAATACATTAAAGCTAAAGGTTGTTGAATGTAATAGGCCTACAAACTCGTAAATAATCACATCCATCTAATTGTAAAGCACTTGTCAATTATGTAGAGCCGTGGCTACCATTGAGGACACCGAGGTCATGGTCGCGATATTTTTTCAAGTATTTTTTTCTTTTCTCCCCGTACAATTTGCCCTGTTACACGCGAGGTCTAGCGGGCTCATTTAAGCTAGCGCGACTCTACTATTGTCATCACATGAAACTACACAACCAGAGGAATACATTGCATCAGGCTTGTTAGACTAGCTTGTTGGCAAGCGGGCTAAACATTGCTCTGAAGTTAGGTTACATTTTGGCTAGAGAAAATGTAAGTTAGAAGGTTAACTCAGTAAGCTATCCAACACTAGTGTTTACTTTCTTCACTGGGGGATAGCGGTTGCAAGATAGGAGACAAAAAGAGAAGGAGAAAGCGAGTGAGAGGACGAATAGAGACAGCAGGTATTTGTGACAGTGTTTCCTCTTTGGCAGTACCTGCTCTTTAAAATATATTATAATTCTTGTTCAAATATAATAATAAATGCATTTTAAATGTAGGCCTATGTAAATTTTGGATTTGCTGCCTATACAGGGTGGATAAACTATTGGAAACACCAGTTTTCCATCAACATTAATCATGCTATTTATTAATGAATGAAAATGCTGCTATTGTGTCCGATGTTGATGATGACACGTTTCTAAATTATACAATCTCCATATATGTAACTGAAAAGGTTTTTCTTATTTAAAATTTTAAAAGAAGAGAGGAGAGTGAGCAGGTTAATACAAGAAGAGAGAGAGGAGGAGAAGATAGCAGAAAGGGAAAAATAGAGTGTAGTGAAGAAATAGACTATAGTAATGAGTTTTTGAACACTTGTCAGGCCAGCCCTGAAAGATAGCCAAACCTGAAAGATACTCTGCTCAATTTGTGCGAATTGTAACAACAAGCTTGTTTGGAGGGTGACGCTGTAAGCAGGAATTTTACCTAGGAGTGTGCACGCGAGGTGATTGACAGGCAGGTAGCCCTTACTCCTTGCAAAAACTCTCCTGATTGGTTGGGGATAGGCAGGCGTCCCTAGATTTTTAAAAAGCTTAATACAGGTCCCACCGCACTCATAAATAGCGCACTTTCTCTCTGCGCATTTGGTTTAGTGATATCCTCCATAAGGTATGTAAAAAAACAAAGAAAATTGTAAAAATTCAAACGTACATACTACACCTTTAATGGGGGTGCATGCTTCTTGGCCACCGCCCAGTGATATTATTCATAATTCCATTAATACATTTTAGTCATTCACACATGTTTCACATTTAAACATACAATAACAGCACAGTACAAAATATGAAGCTTTATGAGTTACTTATCTAATGCATACACCATATTATGGTGATTGGCGAGAAAGTTTGGCAATACTACTTTTACACTGGTGATGGCACCTCTGGTGTCCCTTGAATTATCCAAAAGGGGACTCCTTGTGCCCAAATCCATAAAATCTTACTTGCTCATATTCTTTCTTTTTACTCAAATAATTGATTGCAGTACAAGTCATTGGGATTGACAGAAGCAATGGAGCAGGATTTGTGTATGGGCACTGTTTTTATTATTTTAGAGATGGTTTATGATGGTTGATATTGTGTTGGTGAGCGTAGGGGCTAATTGTTTATCGGGAGACGACAGGGTGTAGCATCGGTAGCATGGTGATTAGCCATTTGTTGAATGGCAAGTGCTGCAATCGGGAGGTGGAAGAGATAATTCCGTCTTTTTAGAAGCCTTAGTACTGCTTTACCTCCATTATATAGTCGTTTTTGCACAAAACCGATTACATTGTTACTCATTTCTTAAATATAAACAGAGGAAATGGTCATGACCCGAAGGCCTAAAAATGATCATGTAGGGGGCGCTTGATGGTTAATAATTATGACTATACCTTCTCGTCTGAGAGTACCGGCTGCAGTTGGACCTTTCTCGATACTTGCTTACTTTAAAATGCGACCGGATGTAATAAGACATCCTGGTATTTTTGGCATACTTTATTTGCCACACTAAGTATTGGAACATACGCAATGTTTTTCTGGCTTACGATATACTATAGTACGCTAGTAGGGGTATTGAGACGTAGCCAAAGTCCTGTGGAGGGCAGCATTATTCTTAACCGTCCAGTCTGTAGTAAATCTGCACGAAGAAGAAGAACGGACGCGTTCGCTAGATAGCAAGTTTAGAGATTAGGGCTGTTTATCAATACCAAGATTCAAGAACGCAAGAACGGACAAAAACGTGGATTGATAAACAGCCTAGCAGTCGATGTGCTATCTCTCCAATGTTGGGCCAAAACATGCCTACACGCAACACCAGCATCGATCACTAATCATTCGTATCTTTTTTTGACGAGGATTTGAGGTACAGGAGACGGTGGCATGCCCCTCATCAACCAAATAAAGTAAGAGAATGACTACGCTTGTTAGCTAAGCTAAAGTTAACCGAACTTGGCTACAAAATAAAGCTAGTATTAGTTAGCCATAAAAAACTAGTTAACTGTACAAGACTTGAGAAAATTAAGTCAGACAACCGTGGCTAATGTTATTTGTAACGGTCAGATTGTACTTGTCTTGTGTGACTGTCTGTCATGTAAAAAGGCAAAAATTATTTTTGAAACACTACTTTTTTAAAGGGTAAGCTTCCTATAACTTCGTGAGCATATGTTAAATTAGAAACATTTTTTGTAGTGACACTGACTTAATTCTTATATTATGTTGTCACATGTAGTAGCCAGGTGAAAGACGTTTTCACTTTATTTAATATTTTGTCATTGTTGTTATTTAAAAAAAATTGCAAAAGTTGCTAAATTGTCAGTTTGTCTAAAAGTGGCAGGTTTAGGTTAAAAAATATTTTATCGAGTTGTTACTTTCGTGTGCCAGGCACCACTGTCTTTAAAGCAGGCAACTCTTTTTTTTTACAATAATGGATTATCAATAAATTTGTTCTGATAGCACATTGTAATGTCTATGGGAGAATGAAAACAAAATCACAGTTCAAATCAGTCCTCTTGAACTCTCAATTTGTAACACAAATTTTGTCACCGGGCATGATCTACCGCGAAACGTGAATTGGAAGTGCATCACTAAATCAGGAAGAGATGCCCATACTTGCATAGTATAGTCGTTGATTGTGCTAGCAATAGCATTCTGCATGTCTTCTTTGCAACTGTTAGGGAAAGTAATTACACTAAGCAAATGGTAGGGGTTGCCAAAATCATCCTCCTGGGTTTAGTAACTAAGGAATCCAAAACATTCTACAACCCACTTTGACATTTGCATACTTTTTTATCGCGAGAGCAATAATAGAAATTTTGCGATAGAAATGTATCTACTACTCTCCTATCCTGATATCTTGAAAAAACAGCCCTAATATAGACTATTTTTTTACCCACGATGTCCTATACTTATAGCAGAGCTTTTCGGTCAGGCAGACCATGGAACGTCAATAGAGCGCCATTGTTCTGGGTCACTGAAATATTAATTTAATGACGTTTCCTGCATTGGCGCTAACTTTTGGCTGCTTCGGGACTCATTGCCAATGGCAGTGAGAGTTATTTCTCCGTTCAGGTCTTCTGATTTAGATTTTTCCCAAACAATGTAGACAGCCTGTACGTCTCAATTAAACATATTGCTATAGCTAGCTAACATGAGCTAAACCAAAGACTGTGTGTGTGTGTGTGTGTGTGTGTGTGTGTGTGTGCGCATACGTACATACAGTTAGGCCCAAAAATATTTGGACAATGACACAAGTTTTTTTATTTTAGCTGTTTACGAAAACATATTCAGGATACAATTATATAATCAATATGGGCTTAAAGTGCAGACTCTCAGCTGTAATTTGAGAGTATTCACATCCAAATTGGAGCAAGGGTTTAGGAATTACAGCTCTTTAATACGTAGCCGCCTCTTTTCAAGGGACCAAAAGTAATTGGACAATTGACTCAGAAGGCTGCAAAAAAAATAACAACGCTGCATGGGCTCTTCCCTCATTAACCTGTCATCAATTAAGCAGTTAAAAGGTCTGGAGTTGATTCCAGGTGTGGCGTTTGCATTTGGAAGCTGTTGCTGTGAACACACAACATGCGGTCAAAGGAGCTCTCAATGGAGGTGAAACAGACCATCCTGAGGCTGAAAAAAAAATAAGAAGAAATCCATCAGAGAGATAGCAGAAATGTTAGGAGTGGCCAAATCAACAGTTTGGTACATTCTGAGAAAAAAAGAGTGCACTGGTGAGCTTGGGAACTCAAAAAGGCCTGGACGTCCACGGAAGACAACAGTGGTGGATGATCGCAGAATCCTTTCCATGGTGAAGAAAACCCTTCACAACATCCACTCAAGTGAAGAACACTCTCCAGGAAGTAGGTGTATCAGTATCTAAGTCTACCATAAAGAGAAGACTTCATGAGAGTAAATACAAAGGATTCACCACAAGGTGCAAACCATTAATCAGCCTCAAAAATAGAAAGGCCAGAATTGACTTTGCCAAAAAACACCTGAAGAAGCCAACCCAGTTCTGGAACAGCATTCTTTGGACAGATGAGACTAAGATCAACCTGTACCAGAATGATGGGAAGAAGAAAGTTTGGAGGAGAATTGGAACAGCTCATGATCCAAAGCACACCACATCTTCTGTAAAACATGGTGGAGGCAGTGTGATGGCATGGGCATGCATGGCTTCCAATGGCACTGGGTCACTTGTGTTTATTGATGATGTGACAAAAGACAGAAGCAGCCGGATGAATTCTGAAGTGTATAGGGATATTCTTTCTGCTCAGATTCAGCCAAATGCAGCAAAGTTGATTGGACGGCGCTTCACAGTACAGATGGACAATGACCCAAAACATACTGCAAAAGCAACCCAGGAGTTTTTTAAAGCAAAGAAGTGGAATATTCTGCAATGGCCGAGTCAATCACCAGATCTCAACCCAATCGAGCATGCATTTCACTTGCTCAAGACAAAACTTAAGGCAGAAAGACCCACAAACAAGCAACAACTGAAGACCGCTGCAGTAAAGGCCTGGCAAAGCATCACAAAGGAGGAAACCCAGCGTTTGGTGATGTCCATGGGTTCCAGACTTCAGGCAGTCATTGCCTGCAAAGGATTCTCAACAAAATATTGAAAAGTAACATTTTACTTGGGGTTATGTTTATTTGTCCAATTACTTGAGCCCCTGAAATGAGGAGCGTTTGTATAAAAATAGCTACAATTCCTACATGTTTAATCATATATTTTTGTTCAACCCTTTGAATTAAACCTTAAAGTCTGCACTTCAATTCCGTTGTAGTTGTTTCATTTCAAATCCAATGTGGTGGCATGCAGAGCCCAAATCATGAAGATTGTGTCACTGTCCAAATATTTTTGGGCCTAACTGTGTATGTATGTATGTACGTATATGTGTATATACAGTATATGTATGTATGTGTACATACATACATACACAGTTTAGTTTTCACATACAACTGATAGGGCGCGCTTGTCGTCAGTCGATATCCCTATCTGAGGGATGGGTTCAGTCCTGTTAAATATACACTTATCTGGAGCAAATTTGAAGTGTTAGGTTAGCTAAATCCACCATTGTTATTTCTCTAAGAGTTAATGCTAACATGTAAATTATGTTGACCTCAAGTCAAGACATAATATCCCAGCAAGCATGAATTTTTTTGGACAACCGTGACTTTGAACACATCATTAATGACTACCTCTCCTGTTGTTGAGTGGTGTATATGGTAGAGCTTAAACTATCCACAGTGAATGAGCTTGAACCCTTGTAGGGAAACAGTGGAACGTGTTCTCGGTGATAGACCGGCCTTGTTAAAGAAAAATGTATCGATAGTGCTTAGTGTAGTCAAATATAATGCCCGTCATTTTTGTATGATGAGGTAACGTTACCAGTATTTTAATGAAATGCGCGAATAGTCTGTGTTAACCATGTGTGATTACACGTCAAATCTCGTGCTGACACCACAAATTAGCAGACCACTCCATACAAAAGGGCAAGTCTCGCTAAATGTATATCTTTGGATTTGCCTCAAAATTACATGATAGTTGTCAAACATCCTCAGCTTAATTTTGAGACCTGCGTCATAGAGTTGCCCTGAACTTTGACCTCTCTATGCCTTTTACAGTGACTTTTCTTTCATGGCTTACAGAACGTTGGGAAAATTCCATAGGTTCCAATGGCGTTTTTTAACTGTTTGGCTTTCCATACATTTCGGGCAGTGTTTATATATATATATATATATATATGTATGTGTGTGTATATGGCTACAAAATAAAGCTAGTATTAGTTAGCCATAAAAAACTAGTTACCTGTACAAGGACAATTTTTGTAGTGACACTGACTTAATTCTTATATTATGTTGTCACATGTAGTAGCCAGGTATATATATATATATACAGGGCAGCATGGTGGCTCAGTGGGTAGCACTGCCTCACAGCAAGAAGGTCCTGGGTTCAATCCCCACCTGACCCAAGGGTCTTTCTGTGTGGAGTTTGTGTTTAGGTTTGAATGTGAGTGTGAGTTGTTGTCTGTTCCTGTGTGTCGGCCCTGTGATAGACTGGCGACCTGTCCAGGGTGTACCCCGCCTCTCGCCCTGTGTCGGCTGGGATAGGCTCCAGCCCCCCCCGACCCTGCATAGGATAAGCGGTTTAGCTAATGGATGGATTCATATATATATATATATATATATATATATATATATATATATATATATCAAAGACTATACATATAATATACATATTCCAGCGTTTCTGCTGGGATAAAGGCTCCATCCCTTATCTCCAGTTCCAAGTCCTCACCATCAACATCTTCTGTTTTTATATCCATGTTCCTGCAGCTAAGGCCCAGTTTGGCATCCAGCACTGCTTTTTTCATGTTATCTACTGAATACAAGAACCCATACAGAGCAAAGAAACGTTCCATATGGGTGAATCGATCATTGAGGCTACTAAGTGCTGTGTCAACAAGAGGAAAGAAGAACTCCCAGTTGAATAGTTCTTCTGGGGTGGACTGTGTTTCTTCCCTTCCTTCATAAAGGAGCTGGCGAGTTGTCTTCCGTTTTCTCTCTTCTGGCAGTTTCATCTAAATCTGCAACTCCTCTGCAATCTCTCTCGCATGTTGCATCTTGTCTATGCTGCTTTGAGTCCTGTGTCCCTGTACTCCTGTGGAGAGTCTCTTATTCCATCAGTTTCTCTTTTCAGTGCTTCCATTGAGACTGGGAGACTCCGCAGGAGTTTGCTGACACAGTTTATTTGATATAATATATTATACCAAATAATAACACACAATATGAACCTCCATGTCTTCATTTCTTTGAGAATGTCAAGAGATGTCGACACGGTCTCAGCATCTTTTTTCTCATGGGCATGCGTGGTAAGTACAGCCAAAGCTTCCGCACATTGAGGCATTTGGTAGCGGAGGGCTTTCACACTGTCTATCCTGCACTCCCATCTGGTTGTAGAAAGATTCTCCTTGCTACTGCATAATCTTCCATCGTTGCACAGAGGAGCTGAACAGGTTGTATAGTCTCTGGAGCAGTCCAAAGAAGTTCACTGACCATACAGAGGACTTTGCTGCATCACCAATCACCAGGTTTAAGGTATGGCTCCCACATGGCCTTCTTGTTTGTGTCCAGCGCTCTCTTCTGTACTGCCTGGTGTTTCCCCTGCATGTTACTTCCATTGTCATAGGATTGGCCACGACAGTCAGAAATGTTTACTTTTAGTTTTTCTAGATGCTTTATGAAAGTATCATACAAATCCTTTTCCAGTTGTGTCATGGATATCAACAAAACCCACAAAATGCTCCTTAATGGAAACACCAACATGTGTTTCACAGTTTACTATACGCATGACAATGGACAACTGCTCAGTGTGGCTCTTGTCAGGTGTACAGTCCATGATGACAGCAAAGTACTTAGTGCTCTTGATCTCAACAATAGCATCTGTTGTTTTCTATGCGACCAGTGATATGAGTTCATTTTGGATTTGCTTGCTCAAATAATGATACTTGTACTCCTTGTTTTTAATCTTCCTCGGATGCTCATTCATTACGGGATCAAACTGAGCCATTAGTTCTACCTGACCCAGAAGGTTGCCATTTCTGGGCTCATAAAGGTGCTCTGATTGGCCTCGAAAGGCTTGGTTTTGTTCAGCCAAAAGGCACACAATGGCTAACAGTCTCCTAAGGACCATTTTCCAATGGTTGATCTCCAGGTTTATTAACTCTTGGTTAATTGAGTCGATGGTGGTACTTGATTTTAATCTCTCCGCCAGTTGGCGCCACTTCTCCATATTTTCCATGTGCTCCTTGCTGCGCTCGTGAGTTTTCAGACTGTCACTGATATTTTTACAAGTCCGAAAGCCATTGCTACAAAGCTGTGTCTCTTTTTCAGACAGCTGAAACAAAATACAGCATCTGCACTGACTGAATACATAAGTCACTTCCTTGTTTTTTCTCCCCATTTTTCATTGTCTTGTTTTTTTTTGTAAACCTTCTTGGGGTCCTGTCTATTTTTTGGGAACTTGATATCCCTTATTTGAATGGGGCCTTTTTTTTGCAATTTCAATCCTCTCCTTATCTGTCAGTTGATCCGCAACCAGCAGAAGCAGTAACGCCAGTTGTTGGTGCGGTGAGTACATGTGCACAACAGGCTGAGGCAGCAGCAAGGCTAACATTAGCTATCTCAGCTTCTTCAACTAAAATTACACCTGTTACATCAGATACTTGTTGCTCCTCCATCGTGGAGTCTGGCTGTTTTATTAAAGAATTTTGTGAGTTTATGAAACTTGCCTTAAACTGGGAGTCGCCCTTTTTCTTTTTTGTCTTTTCAGATCCACTTTGGAAACGCTTCATGATAGGTTGCCTAACAATAAGTCTCTGACAGTGGGAACTCGAATTGCTAATTGTACGTCATTTGATTTTGCACAAATGCAGCATGTAAAGGTTCAGGAACGTCAAGGTGGAATAGGCCATTAAATGGGAAATGTGGGTGACAATAAATATTGATAAATATAGATTATTTAATTGGATAGGCCCACATTTACAGATAGACCGGTTTATTTTTGATCTAATACAGATTATCATTCGTTTGGAGTGACAAGAAAGGAAAACATTTTTATATAAAAAAAGCAAAACATTTTATTAAAAGCATTTCTTCACGACGCCCCAGGCAATTGCCTGCTATAACGTATGGTAAAACTGCCTATGACGTTAAGTGATTAACGATTTTTAGATCATTACACATCAGTTTAAATACTTCCCCGTCTAATGAACGAAAAGACTCAAAAAAGAGTAGTTAATTTCACTGAACGGGAAATAAAGAACCAAGTCACTAAAATGATCAGATTTTCCCATCACTACTGCAAATGGAGCTTAAGCTTTTTTTTAAGTCTCATGCAAGTAAAATGTTTGTTAGATGTTTTGTTTTCTATATGAATCATTTCTGCACCATAATGATGACGTTTGAAAGCACAATAGGCCACATCCGGTATGGATCTGCATTACAGACAGTTGTGTATGCTCTAATCAGCACTGGGCCGTTGGTGCTCAAGCCTGTACAAAACCTGCTTTTCGAAGTTGATTCAACACATTGTCGCATAGTGTTTATAATAGGCTACACATTTACGTGCTGACATCGCCACCGCACGCGTCTCACACAACATAGCGTTGTTGCCGCGCCTCTATGAGTCTTAGTGAAAGTTAATGAATCATAATAAATATGTCAACGTTTGAAGGAGGGTACTCTGTGCTGAAGACGTTCTGAGTCACAGTTGCAAAAATATTCTCTCCCAGAGCCGCTTGTGGCATAATGCAAATTAGTTATGATGTAGTTATTGCCTATTGGACTACAAAACAAAGTGTTTGTTTTCACAAGTTGCGCAATAGTGTTCTGGCCCGTGTCCGGTCCAGTTTATCATCACGGTTGTCAATCAAAGGGTTCCAGCCACATTTGGCGTGAAGGCGCACAGCGGGTGTGATTGCTATGCGTATCTGGCGAGTTGAGGGCGGATCCGGCACTGTGTCCGCTGCTATCTAGGTTATAGTCACGATCTGAATATGTTGTTTAAAACATATTATGAAAATCTGTAGGACAATTCTTGGGATATAAAGTGTAAACAGTCAATTATCCCAGTTGTCTTTCACGGTGGCCCTGAGAGGCCAATGCACTGCAACATGAGAAAACACATGCAAATATACAAAACACAAGCAAATGAAAAAAACGTCTACATCAATTTTACATGCAGACCATTTATAAAACGTGCTGAGAATTCAGACTACACAATGCAAAACAGAAACACGCTGCAAATAGAAAATAAAACATCCATCCATCCATTTTCCACCGGGTCGTGGTGGCAGCAGGCTCAGCAGGGTATTCCAGCCGTCCCTATCCCCAGCAACGCTTTCCAGATCCTCCTGGAGGATCCCGAGGCGTTCCCAGGCCAGATGAGATACATAATCTCGCCAGCGTGTTCTGGGTCTACCCCGGGGTCTCCTACCAGTAGGGCGTGCCCGGAAAACCTCCAACGGGAGGCGCCCAGGAGGCATCCTAATCAGATGCCCGTACCACCTTATCTGGCTCCTTTCGACGCGAAGGAGCAGCGGCTCTACTCCGAGCTCCTTCCAGATGACCGAGCTCTTTACCCTATCCCTAAGGCTGAGCCCAGCCACCCTACGTAGGAAACACATTTCAGCCGCTTGTACTTGCGATCTTATTCTTTCGGTCACTACCCAAAGCTCATGACCATAGCTGAGGGTTGGAACGTAGACCGACTGGTAAATCGCGAGTTTCACCATTCGGCTCAGCTCCTTCTTCACCACGACGGTCCGGTACAACGCCCCCATTACTGCTGATGCTGCACCAATCCGCCTGTCAATCTCACGCTCCATATTTCCCTCACTCGTGAACAAGAACCCGAGATACTTGAACTCCCTCACTTGGGGCAGCAACTCAATCCCAACCCGGAGAGAACACTCCACCGTTTTCCGGCAGAGAACCATGGCCTCAGACTTGGAGGTGCTGACTCTCATCCCGACCGCTTCACACTCAGCTGCAAACCGCTCCAGTGCATGCTGAAGGTCACAGTCTGAAGAAGCCATGAGAATCACATCATCTGCAAAGAGCAAAATAAAACACCACATTACAGAAACATGCTGCAAATACATACAACACAGGCCTTTGTTCTTGTTTTTACCATTAATTAAACAATTTGGAATTTGTTTATCCTTGAACGTTACTTGTTGGCAGTTCTGAAAGTAACGTTTACCATAGCCAGCCAACGTTGCGTGTTTCATTATTGTGTGTATTTCGTATGGTTATTTGAATTGGAAGGCTAATAATAAGCAAAAGGTCAACTCTAGGTTAACAGCAAATATCACAATGTTAAAATAAACCAAAAGCACTTTAATTTTAGCTAATTTGAAAGCACCACTGTCTGATGGATAGCCGACTTCAACAAGCATGTTCATCATTTTTGAGTGTAAAATGGATAGAGGTTTTCTTAATTTTATTTTATTATTATAATTTTTTTCTGTATTTTATCAAGATCGTTATGAATGCCTTTGTGTTTTGTATTTGTACACAAGTAATTACTGGTTTGTCTTTACAGGACGTCCCCATAGAGCTAAAAGCCACAACTTGCCCCAGAGACATGCCGCATCCCGCAGATTGTCCAGGTGCCAGGTGGCCCTATATTGATGACCCTACTACAAGGCCTCAGCTGGATGACTGTGAGCGACTAGGCAATCTGTTTGGCCAGCTGAACAAGTGCCTGCGCTCCATTGGCTTTACCCAGATGTACTTAGGGGAGAAGATTGTGGATCCAGTTGTCGTTATCTTTTTCTGGGCCCTGCTGTGGTTTCTGGGCATTCAGGCTCTGGGATTGGTTGGAACATTGTGCATTGTTATCATCTATATCCAGAAATAAATGAGAACGACACTCAAGTGGCAGTTATGAGTTCCCAAATTTCTGGAACAAAATAAAGCCGATACTTTATTGATAATTTAGCCATGTGCTTTCTAGACTCACTGCTCCTGAATCACAATAACTGATTTATAGCATATAATCACTGCTGCATTTGCCAATCATGGAAATTGAATGAGCTGCTGAAGGTTGGATTTTTTCATGATGTCATTAAAAATGTGTTAATTTATTTGGTATTCTAGTCTTTTACACCTGCCTGAACCGGAAGACGGAAATTGATTAGTTAATATTTCCACATTTCTGTCCAGAGCTTAAGTTTAGTGGTGTCTAGTTTGCAATTGGATGGACTTTTCTTTAAAACTAAAAAGTTTTCAATCTGTAATATTAAAATCCCTAATTTAAGATAAAAACCAATCCGATGAACATGGGCCTCATTCACAAACCGTTCTTAAGAGAAATTTTCTTCTGAAAACCCACTTAAGCAATTTTGACAAAGATTCTAATAATAATACTAATAATTAATTGTATTCGGTTTTTAGGCTTTACTCAATGACTCAAAGCGCCTTACACAAATTGGTTGCCAATTAAGTACACAGAATGAACAACGAACGATAGCTATACAGCTATCACACAAAAAATACTCAGTCTGAGTGATACCACAGCAGCCAATATGCACCAGACTTGCGCACACAGACATGTTTTCTGATGATGGGAGAAAACCGGACCACCCGGTGGAAACCCACATAAACACGGGGAGAACATGCAAACTCCACACAGAAAGGCCCTTGGGTCAGGTGGGGTTCAAACCAAGAACCATCTTGCTGTGAGGCAATAGTGCTAACCACTGAGCCACTGTGCTGCCACTAAATTAACAACTCATGAAACTCTGACATTCACCAATTTCTGACATTAACCAATGTTTTCTGTTTTGGGATTTAATCTTAGGTAAGAACGGAATCTATCCACACTCAATAGGACACATACGAACATTTGAGTGCTGGCATGCTTGTGCCAAATAATTGGTTACTGCAATTTCGTCAATTCTACAGTTGTATAATATTACAATTACAATACAATTTTTTTATAATATTTTTTTATTATTTTTCACTATTTTTACAAAACCTTATTGTCTAAACACTCCACTAACTTAAATTCCCACATGGAGCCCAGGGCGACGAAGGGAGTTCAAACTACTCTGATCTAATTCGGAGTCCAAAGGGGTGTTAAACGATACTATGACGGCGATTAAGATGTTAGTTGAGTCGATGTTAACTATGGAGTTTGTGCGCGTTTGCATAAAAGGAGCGCGTTTGGCAACGTAGGCAGATATTTTGGCCAAGGGCTCATCCTCCTTATTTTTGGTCCCGAAAAACAGCACGTTCATAATGTCAAGATATGAATCATTTAAATAAATGTTAAGGCTAAATCTTGACAGCGCATTACCCAGAGTAAAGTTGTAATAGTGTTCTTGTCGTATGTGCATGTTTCTGCAACTAAGCTAAATTTTACTCTTCCAAATAAAAAATTATTTAACCTCTAGGATTTATTATTTTAACCAATGCGTTCTATTTTATGGACTCTTGTTTCATTTGTAATGATTGAGATTTAAGGATACATAAAATAATCTAATAATATAACAAATGGGATTAGGCTATTAAATGGTTGCCTACACATGGGCTACTCCTCAAAGTGTCTAGTCTGTATCCAATGCAATTCTAATAATAATTTCAGACCGCACACTCCTCTAACGACCTGTTCACAATTCATCCGTTGCGCTGGCGCACTACGCACTGGCATGTCCGTTACAGCGTGCGTGTGGTCCGCACTGAACGCAAGTCAAGTGTAGATGAGCGGACAGCTTTCGTACTACCGCAGCCAAGCTAGTCAGAGAGGCTGCTTGCTTAGCGATAACAGACGTATGTTACTTTCCACTGTAACTTCAAGTAATTTCAACAATTTTTCATAATATGCTTATTATTATTATAAGGTTATAAATATTCAAATGTTAACTGATTCCATTATCAATATATTTCATATGTATTTAAAGATAGTACAACAGTAAACAGTTCGCGATAGTAGTAGAATTCCACTTCCTGTTCATTTCAACGGTCCGCTCTGACGCAAAAGTTGGAAAAATCCAACGTGTCCGTCACAAAGTCCCATAGAAATTAATGGACTTACGGCGCAACGGACCAGCGCAATGGATGAATTGTGAACAGGGCGTTACGACCCGATCACACTGCGCACGGCAAAAAGCTTGCACTCCGGCGGAAGTCATTCATTTTCAATGAGGGTCATCTGCGCCGCTGCGTTCAGCTGCCAGACTAGGCGGCGTTGCGTGATTGCAATCACATGCGTTGGACATTTTTTATCTTTTTTGTCGTTTTGCTGTGCGGCGAAAGAAACTGAAGTTGATGAACTACAGAAGAAGATCACATTTTGTAGCTCTCAAGCAGGTCATTGTGGGACACTGATAAGGAATGTTGTGACAGCAAAAGACACTGGCTTGAAATAGGCCTATACAATTTCACCATTAATAAAAAAAAAAGTTTGCCTCCATCTTGCATCCAGGTTTGTTCAACTCGTGCGTCAACTTGGTTGCAATGATTCCGTAAAAACAATGCAATGCCGTGCGCAGTGTGATCGGGGCACTACTCACTCCTACTGTGTTTCGGAGTGCAAGTCTGTATGCGAAATACCCTTCATTAGTGTGCAAGGTATTAACAGCGGCAAGCATCGGTACACAGCTCCCTCTCTCTAGCGAAAACAGGAACTGTTGTAACTTTAATTTCGTCACCATGGTTTCATATCAGCAACTTTTTGTGAGAGCTAGCCCTGGGCCTAAGAAAAATCTAAATTATTCCCAAACTTCTTTTGCGAATTGTTTTGGGGGAAATTTATGTTAGTTTTTCATTATTATATGCTTTGTTTTTGCAACAGTCCCTGTAAATACAATTTACAATCAAATTAACAGTAACGTTTTCTAGACTAAGGTTATAGCCTGCTATTGATGGTATGTTGGTTGATGCAATGTTACCTTTAAGTTGTTAATGTCTGTATGGCAATATTAAATGTATTAGTTTGAGCAGATGTTTGTAGGCCATATGGCTCGCACGAAACCTTTTTTTTTTTATGCGTCTTCCATGACACAATACATTGTAGCACTTGGTCAGAGAGTCATTGTGGAGGGTGTTATTACCCACTTCCACTCAACCCTCACTGGTTTGAAATGGCACTTAATAGAGTACCGACGCTCCTCCCACCGATCGTTCCGGATTAGAATTTCCCCACTCTATTCTCCATAGAAATATTTCATGACCGCGAATATAAGATCCCTGTTCTACCAACACTTACAATTCGCTCCTGGTTTGTAGAGAGAGACGGTTTCTTCTAAACATGCTAACTTGTTTTTAACGTGTTGAACTGTGAATTTATTTATCACGTTTTTGACAACGCTTCAATTAAAAAACTACAAACTGTATTTTTTGAAAGGCTCTGATTGGCTCTACAACGATTTCCTGCGCTGCTCTGTGCAACCTCCCCTCTCGTCCTGCTTCGTTGCTCTCGTTCCTAGCTAGCTAGCTAGGAAACGTCATTCGCTTTAGTTTAAGTGAAGTCTTCCAAGTCAAGTGACATGACATTTAGGTAGTTAGTTCGCTAGTTCGCTATCTAGCTAGATTAGTTAGTTTGTTAGCTAGTTCGTTTGTTTAGTTAGTTAGCAGGCAGTTACAAGACTCACATGTTGGAAATAAATAAAACGTACTACAGTTATGCACTCCAGAACAATGGTTGCGGTCAGGGACGAAACGGCACTATTTTGTTGATATAGCTACGTTAGCAAGCAAAGCAACCAATCTATATTATAAAAAATACTAAAAGCCCAAGCAAACAATATATACTATACAGTACTAGCCAACAATGACAAACACAACATTTTATGAAAAATGACTAAATACAACGTATGTATATACACAACTACTTAATTCATTGTTTGAATGGTAAAGAGAAAGACTGCAAACTTCATCTGTAGAGAGCTATCAGAAAGGATAAAGTTGACACAGGAGAAAAATAACCTAGGTCGGTTTTGTCTTACACTCAATCGCTGTTGGGCATTTAAAACTGACCTAAGATCTGTGGCATTTAAGCGCTTTGTGGTATGGGCTTTGTAGTTCTTTTTACAACGAGACTCGGTACGTGCACAGGCTTGTACCCTGGACTTTTTTGCGATGAAGAATTTTTTTCTTCGATCTAATCTATGTAGTAAAATCTGATAAACAATGTCGGAATCTATTGGACCGTGTAATGCTTTAAATCGTATTCAATTACAGTTATTGCATTCGTCAATGAGAAAAATGAATGGCCAAAATACTTCCGGAACGCAAGAGATAAATGTGGGCGTGGCCTCGTCGGTTCTCTATAGAGACAGTTCACTGATGTCATGGATACGCCCACGTTTACATCGTCTGCCATGTTGGGGGTCCAAATACCAGTTGCTATGTAAACAACTGAAAGAAACTGGCAACAATGTCTGCGTCTAGTATCCTATCAGTCACTTACCGGCAGTCCGGCACTTGAAAGAGAAAGATATGAAGACAAGATAAAATGTATGTGTCAATCCGTATTTGAAAGAAAATACATAGAGAATAAAGAGAATGTCAACAACTGTATGGTTAGCCTACTGCTGTAGCTACAAGTCTTGTTACTTTTTTGCAGCTAGTAGCACTGATTCGGTCCTCCAACATGGCGTCGCGTCTCTGTTACCACTAGAATAACTATTGAACATGAGGTGACAGGCCTCTATATGGCATACCCTCTACACGAATGCGCCAATAGAGTGGAAGTGGGTAGGGAAAGCGTGTAGGGCGTGCAATGAGAAAGGCCCCAAAAATAAAGATTGCGAGGCTGTCACTAGCAGTACCATGGACGTTTGGTTACGTCTTGAGACAAACTTTGTACACTGACCAAGATTTTTATGTATGGGGTGCACTGCTAAAATAGTTTACACGCTACAGTTTTTTAAGCAAGTATCTTTAACTGGCAAATATAATTTAGAAAAGATTTTGTTTCTTTATATGTAAGCTTAACTGTTAAATTAATCTTTCATTCCTGCAGAGTTGGGAAAAGGGGTTAAGTACTTCACATTTATATTTCACCTTTTGCTTGCTTTTTTATTTCTTAATTTATAGTTGAATAAAGTCTTTGCAAAGGTTTATCTAAATAATTGAGGTATATTATAGGCTTTAAAAAGGCCGAAGCTTTATCTAATTGAGCTTGTAACTTGAATTTAATTTGGAAATTAGTCCCTTGTCATTGTTTCATATTATTGCAGTTTTCCTAAAATATCTGGTTGAAATATAAGCATCCGGTAAAAAAGGACAATAAAATTTTGGAAAGATTATGTCACTCTTACCACATACTTAACAAATTAAAATGATTGCTTTTTTACAATAAGACGCATGAGAAAGGGTTTTCTTTATCAGTAGACCGTAGGCATATGGTTTGCGGCTCCAAATTTCTATATTATCACTAAGCAAAATCTAGTAATCATTAACAAAACAAACAGCCCCGCATTCTAACTCTGCCTTGCCTCTTAAGCGAAGCAGGGTTGATCTTGGTTAGACTGTGGATGGGAGACCAGTTGCTGCATGAAATGGTGCTGGTTGACCAGTAGGGTTCACTCTGGTCTGTGGCATCCCAATGCCCCAGGACAGTGACACTGTCCTGAACAGTGTGTCTTTCGGATGGGATGTTAAATGGGTGTCCGGACTCTCTTTGGTCATTAAAGATAAAGTGTTGTCAGCAAGTCTGGCGCACCAGAGGCCTATACCACGAAGCAAGTTCAACTTGCCCAGGATATCTTTTTGTTATCTGGCTTCACTAACCCTAACAACTGCAATTACGCATAAGTGATACCAAGAAGGTGGTTATCAACTTGGTAAATCAACCCAGGCTCACCCAATCTTGCTATAAGCACATTCACATAAAAGGGGCATTTTTTTAATCTTATGACCAGTTGCAAACATGAACAAGTCTATCAGAGCTGCATATCTTATGAGCAAATAACATTTGACAAATATGAAGAACATAAACATAATCCAGGCTAAAAACACCGCAATTGCAAAAAATTGCCAACCGTGTGAATGGAATGGAATGGAAAGGAAAGGAAAATATTTTATTTATCCCGGGGGCAATTGTATTATCATCGTTTGGCCATAAAACACGATTAAAAAACTAAAATACAAATTAGAAATAATGAGAAACAAAAATAAAGAAAAGTTCAGTTCAGATCAAAAATAAATAAAAAAAAAAAAAAAAAAAAAAAAAAAAAAGAGGATAGATATAGATATATATAATACAGAGGCCTATAGAAGAAACAGTTACATGTCTAGAAGTGAACCATTAATTGCACCATTGCCCATTTTAATTGTCTTCAAATTTACAAGTCTAATTGCAGTAGGTATGAATGATTTTCTAAATCTCTCGGTTTTACAAACAGGCAAAACAAATCGATTACTATGAGGACTCTAGATTCACTAGAACTTCATGCAGGGGATGTTTTCCATAACTTAAAATTGTCTGCACCTTTTTTCCTATACGATCAGTAAAGATAACTCCAAGCCCTTCCATGTTAAGACCAATTACTAAGTTGGCTTTTTTAACAATTTTACTTGGTCTACTACTATGCTCCTTAGTAATGTTGCCCCACCAACAAATAAGTGAGAAGGCAATTTACCCTGGTAAAAAGTGACCCACTGTCGCGGTGCAGATAACCCCGGGGTAAACCTGAAGTTACCTCGCTAACCCAAAATCCTGCTTTGTGGAATAGGCCTCAGGTGGGGGCTACACATTGGCAATCTAACTGAGTGAGCTTTTGAGTGTCTAGAAAGGGCTATTTTACATGTTTCAAACATTTTCAAATTATTATAATACAAGTTTAAGGATGGATATGCTGCATAGAAAAAGGTTGTATTCGCAAAGATAAAAAAAAAAGGCCATATCTGTTGATGAGATGGGTAGTCGCTTACTCAACTCAGTTTTCTTGAGAACTAAAGACAACAGATAGAATAAGCCTATCAAACTACTTTTTCAGGTATTTTGAGTTGGGAAATATAATTTATTCAACTAGATTTTTTTAATTTCAGGATGAAAGATAATTTATCTTTGTGAAATGAACAACATTTACTGTTTACAAATCAACATATAACATCTTTTATATATTTTATCAGACTGCTGTCAATATATTTTTATTGTGTCTAAGCAAGGAAAGCCTGTGTCACAATAGATCAATACTTGTTGCAGCATAAATCAATAAATGAATACAACGTAGCAGTCTGTGTTGTAATTGAGTATGGTTTTCCATTACTTCAAAACAAATGGAAAAAAAATTACTTTTCCTATATAATTTAAATATGCTTTGAGGGGCTTTGGCTTGCTGTTAAACTTAAAAATGCGAACATTTACCAAAAGATGTATATATTGACCTCAGAGCTGTGCAGTAAATGTCCACTCTGAGCGTGATTGGCAAGCACATCATTGCCCTCAATTTATTTACAATAAATGCATTTTGTAACTTCAGAGGGGTATTCCATCAACCACGCTAATGAAATAGGCGCTTAATAGAAAAAGCCTGGCTTGAACGAATGTCAACTTTGACTTAAGCCTCAAGCCATTCCATGAACACAATTCGGCCGTCTCCAATCAACGTTAACTGAAGCCAGGCTTGTACTAGCTGGCATTGTGTGCGCGCACGGAGAACAGAAGCAGCCCGGAACAATCGATTGTCAAAATGCAGATAAAGTGTCGCAAAAACCAGAAAGAGCGGTGTTATTCTTGCGAGAGAAACACGTCAATGGAACTCGGCACTATGTATCACCAAAAAGGGCAATACTGCCGTGATTAACAAGGCGAGGAAAATTGCTCGGCCAAGAATTGCAGACAGATTAAATGCGTAATATAATAGCCTACTTTTTTATATAAATTAACATTGACATCGTTATGAGACTGCGGCTATATCATCAGCAGGCTCAATAATAGGATATCTGATTCATGATTAATATAGGGCTATGAGTGATAAAGGGCTCCCTGGTAGCTCATCAGGCAAAGAGCGCGTTTCACAAATGGCCAGTCCTTATCGCAGGAGGCGGGGTTAGATTCTGGCATTATGCACGAGTGCTGTATGTCGTCTCTTTATTGCCCCAACAAAACAAGCATAAAAGCTCTGTAATTAATATTTTCTTTAATATGGTGACAAAGAAATGTAATTTTCAATGTCACATTGTGTTTAAGATATATTTCTGTCACAAGTAATGCAATTACAATAAGGAAATGGAATGCCAAAGTGAACACTTATTTGTCATTTCAGAATTGTATTTTTTAGGCCTATGTTTAATGTGGCAAGGTTGCGAACACAGGAATTGTAAAACTAAAAGTAAACCGCACGTGGCAGACATTTAGTCATCTTTGTACTTGCGTAAACATGACTATTCATTGTCAGCCATTTCCCCAGTTGCATTACTTCAAATCCTTAACCCAACCATTAAAAAACTAGCATAGAACTACAGCTTTATCAAATGTACCTGTTGGATTGCTGCTTTGCTCTGACTAGCTTGCCGCTTTGCAGAAGTACAAAAAAAGAAGGGAGCACTGTCGGTTTTATTTTACTTTTTTGCTTCGGATTCCTTAAGTGCTGGTGGTGCGTAAAGGCGTATAAAATAAAATAAAATAAAAATAAAACCATGCTATGGAATGAGATTTGTGCCCAAAGTCTACAAAAGTATACGGAAGCGTATTGCTGCCACGCCAGACCAATAAAAACAGTTTAGTATCACGTTATAACGTGATAAGTTTATTTTTATGACAAGATGTTATTCATGGTAAAACATTACATTTTCATGTTATAACAGGATAACTTATTGTTTTAATATAAAATGTTTCACGTTATAATGTGATAAATTATATTTTATGTTATAAATTATTGTTTGTACATGATTGTACAGCAGAATTCCGCCATGTCTCAATCTGATAAGTTATCACGTTCTAACGTGAAATATTAAAACGTGAAAAACATCTTGTTATAACAACAAACTTTTCACGTTATAACTTGATACTGATCTTTTCTTACTTTTCTGCCATGGCAGCAACACGCTTCTGTAGTAACATCATGTCCTCACTGGAGGGGATAGCTCGAAATCGTTTGTGTTCATCCCTGGAAAAACTCAAACACGGCAAAGGTTAGCAGTCCACAAACCCGCTGTCACTGGTGTCACACTGGTTTATGTTAGCGTTAACTAATTATTTATTACATTTATTTCTGGGTCGTGGGCAAAGAACAGCACGGGCACAGTTTATTTCTCCAAACATGTATTCTCTTTATTTTTCGTTCCAACCACACACGCATCCCAGAATTCCCCCAACTTCATACATCACTTCGCTGTGTGGCCTATCACTCCGCCCAATCTAAACTGTCCTAATATTTATAAAAATATTAAAAATGTATTTCAAATCATAAACCATTAATCAACTCAGGTAAAACGTTCAGTCAATGCCAAAATAATATTATCTTTCTTACAATTCTTACAAAATAAATCTCATCTTACAATAGTTTGTCACCAACTATTACATAATGTGGACAGAAAGCCTCACCTTTCAAAGATGAGAGTATTTGGATTCGAGTGCTACGCAAACAAACATGGCAAGAAGAAGCTTGACTCTAGATACGGATATTTGTCGGGTATGACAAAACAGCCCTTCATACCTGGTGTATTATCCAGAGTTCCAGACAGAGAAAAAGTCCTTGAGCACAGGCTTGTAAAGTTTGTAACAGTGTTGCTGAACATCATACCCAAACTGATCTAACAGATGATGATGATTGTCATGGGAAGATATTTGTATCCCCAAGGCTAAATGTAGACATTACTTATCAGAGACAAAAGAATGGCCAAGATTCTTGGACTGAAGTTTCTGATTTCCCAATAGTGCCCAGACAGAGGAAGACAGCCATAATGTGCGTTACCGCAAAAGAGATAGGAGAGCCCCTAAGTTCTTGGCTGACTACATATCTGATTTCGGGTCTAATGATCAAATACTTACCAATATTGACTATTGTATGTGATGTACCACGAATGTTTAAGGAAGCTGAGTTCACCAAAATCACAGATTTCAGCAGATGCAATGAAAGATTAAATGGATAGCATGAGAATAGCAGATACACATTGACTATCTTACCAGAGGGTCAACATGCAGTCAAAAACGGTGCGGATGAGTCGGAAACATACAGGCCAGATATGTGGTTAAAGGTTATAGTCAAGTGATGGGAGTAGACTATAAGGAGACTTTTTCTCCAACAGTAAATATTACATCAATACGTATTTTGATGCAGATGACAGTCCAGTATGACCTGGACCTTCACCTTATGGATGTTAGGATGCTCCAATTGACTGTGAAATGTATATGGAACAGCGAGAAGTTCTGAGACTAACTAGTCTACTCTGTAAATTAAACAAGTCATTGTATGGCCTCAAACTGTCTGGAAGAACCTGGAATAAAATGTTACATGGTCACCTAATTGAGAATGATTTCATGCAGAACCTAGTGGATCATTGTGTTTACAACAGACAAATTGGAAATTACAGAATAATAATAATAATTTGGGTCGACGATCTCATTGTTGCCGCTAGCAGTGATTACCTAATAAATAATGTGAAAGGAATGTTGACTGCCAAATTCAAAACAATAGATCTTGGAAAATTAGGACATTTCTTAGGCAGTGACTTTACCCAAAATGAAGGAGTCGTCTAGATAAATCAGAAGAGGTACATATCAAAGATACTTGAGAGGTTTGGTATGTCAGGGTGTAAGCTAAGATCAACTCAATGTGAACAAAATCTAGAGCATAATAGTGAGAGTGATCCTATTGACTTAGAAAATACTGAGAAGTGATAGGTGGCTTGATTTATTTCACTAGTGCAGTGCCCGTTCAATTGGTGAATGACCCTCATGAGGCTAAACACCGAATCCGTATGCCCTAGTCTTTACAGGCTCTGGTACCGGAAAATACAGCATCTGGATGCAAAGTTACATGAGTTAACATAACTATTGATCTTTAGCTGTGAATTACATTTTAGATTCCCAGTTATGTACTGTGTACATACTTGCGTGACGTTAGAAAAGATTGATGATTGCACGTAACACTACTAGGGTTGACCCCGTCTAGTGGTCAGCACTTAGAAGAGGATTAGTGGTAGGGTTGACCCCATCTAGTGGTCAGCACTTAGAAGAGGATTAGTGGTAGGGTTGACCCCATCTAGTGGTCAGCACTTAGTGCAGCGCAACATGGTGGCGGGGAGGTGAATGAGTTGACAGACGTAGCACGTCAGGGTGCTGTTTCAGTATGGCTGAACATGGTCCCCTTATTCGCTGGAAGTCAAAGAAGCAGTCCACTGTAGCTTCATGTACTTGTGAGATCTGCATTGGCTGCAGCCACACAAGAAAGTTAGTATCTCGTACAGCTACCGAATGGGAGGGACAGTGAGTGTCAAGGCATATCAGTAAAGATTTTTGAGGACAACCAAGGTGCAATCGCTCTATCCAAAAATTCAGTATGTCATAGATGCAAAGATGTTGACATAAAGTATAATTTATTTGCTCAGCACACAATGATGATAAGATAGCAATTGAATATTGTCCCACAGCAGACATGGTTGTAGATGTTTTGACTAAACCCATGAAACAAAGATACATTTCCGAGTTTTATTTTTGGTGTGTAGATCCCATTGACATGGCATGACATGACATTGATATGACAGATTGTAAAAGTGTGTTAACTTATAAATGTACATAGCACAGTATAAGAACAAGTGGGAATGTTAACAATTAGATAGGTAAACAGCAGGCTGCACAGTAAGAACTTTCTAGAGTGCTAGTTGCAGCTATATTATATCATATTGATCAGCATTGAATCAGGAATACACCTAAATACAAACAATTAATAAAAACTCAAAAATGTATTATATTAAGGAAAAGTCCAAGGTGCTATCTGGGAAGCACCTCCATAATGCATAATCACCATGTAGGCCCCATGAATTAGTTAAAAATGTACTTGCAATATGTGAGACGGCAACATTTTGGCATTGTGCTGGCAATTTATTTAATCTTACACCTCTACAAAGTATACCAAGGTTTGATAGAAGAAGGTTGCGGTTTGTTTTCCACTACACGGAGCCTTGACGAAGCAACGTTTGAGTATTGCTGACAATGTCAAGAGGCTAAATTTACTTTTTTTACCTTTGAATTTTAATGATGAAGTACAACATAATGATGACAAATACGATATCGCATTCACATCAAAGGATGAAGCATTAATAAACACTATGGAAAACATGTAACAACCTAATATTTATGCAACTGCCTTTCTTCAGACACTGCAGAAGTTATACAGCTAAGTCAGCGGGTTACAGATTGCAAGGTGAGCCCTTCAAAGTCTGCTGCAGTTACAGACGTTTACTTCGCAAAGAGCACGCAAGCCCTTTCAAGCATATTGTAGCTCTGTTTTATTCCCGGCTATCTGGCTGGAACGCGCATCCAGCCATTAAGATATGTAGGTACACCTTCTTTATTTCTTTTAAAATACGTTGTGTACAGACATAGGCTAGCAAAATAGCGTTGAAATATATCCGCTGTCTCTGCACTTAAACACGTTTTTGTTTAAGGTTGTCAGTGCGGTCTATGAATATGAATCAGGCGGTTTTCGCAGTTTTACTCAAGGCTCTGCTGCACCATGTCAGAGGCAAAGCAAAGAATTATTGGTTGCTGTTTGCTGTCCTTGGACTCAGGTAAGTTTTCTGTGTTACATCCTACTCAAAGAGCTTTCAGGGGTTCTGAATTAGGGCATGTGCACAAGATATTTATGATATGTATAAATGCATATAAGGGCTGATACAGCATAATGAAATCATTTGCGCTACGGTGTCCTCCGAACAATTTCTTCCTCCGAAATGTATTACTAAATGTGAAGCCTAAGCCTATTTGTTACGTGTTTATGTATGTGTTTCAGGCTACCGTGATAGATATGTAGCCAGAGCTTGTCATCCAATTATTTGTCTGTGGGCAATGTCACTGAAGTCGAATAGGTCTAGGCTTAAATAGTATGCTCCTGAAGTATGGAGGCTGTAGTTTCAGGATCGCTTTGCTAGAGAATTAGGAGGCATTTCTAGGCAATAGTATGTTCCTGCAGTCAGGGCCGCCTTTACTATATAGGCGAACTAGGCAGCTGCCTATAGAGCGGCACTCCCAAAAGGCGCCCTTGCAGTCCACCTGCCGCCCGCTCAAGCATGAAGAGTGGTTAGTTGATTTGAATTTAAACAAGCACAGTAGCACTAACACACACAAACCGAATGAAATTGTGAGATAGCTGCGTATTTTTTTCCCCCCCTTCTTTTCTGGTAAGGGTGGTGCGTGCCTCTTGCCGGCGTGGCCAGGCGGATCATAAGTAGACCGGGGGGGAAAAGTAGACCAGCAAGACGTTGATTGACTGAAGGTCTATTGTGACGTATCTCTCTCTCTCTCTCTCTCTCTCTCTCTCTCTCTCTCTCTCTCTCTCTCTCTCTCTCTCTCTCTCTCTCTCTCTCTCTCTCTCTCTCTCTCGAGATCGATAAAACACATCAAAAGGAGGGTTCAGACACCACAATAGCTAAAAGAAGGTTTAACTTAAGTTATTCCCCGTCACAACGAGAAATATGCGATTTAAAGGCAGTAACCTTCCCTTTAAATTCTCAAATTTGGTCTACTTTTTCCCGTCTATTTATAATCCGCCACAACGGCCTACGTCTGTATGTTGACTAGAGCAGAAGTTTGTGACAAGATGGCGAGTCAATAAAAGACCAAAAACTATCTGGCTGGGAGTATAAGTAAGAGTCTTCATGAAGAACAAAAACGCCTCAAGGTTTAAAGATGATTTTATATTAAAGCTGGCCGAGTTGTGGTAGTCTTTTCCTGCCATGTGTGTTTATAGGACACCAAATGTATTCTATCCTATATGGTGCGTGTGTTTTGCTCACTTTATATACTTTTGTGAAAAATCCATATTTGTAGATTTATTAGATTGTGTGGTAAAAAAAAGAAATTATGCTTTTATGGGCAGCAGGCGATTTTGTTCAATTATTACAAATGGGATGGGTGGTGTGTTTTACAGACGTGACACGGTTCAAATTGGGCTCCAGTTTCTGTTGTCAATACATTGTTGCAATCATCCCGGAGATAAAAGCTCAGCCGCTTTTTATTTGAATTGTATTCCCTCTTATTTTATGTCCTACATTTTAGAACAGTAACACGTTTTGTAGAAGGCTACATGTGTGAGCGCGTGCCATTTAATTTGTTCGGCGTGAACCATACAAGTGAGGCCTGGTTTATACTTCTGCGAAGCAGCACGTAAACAGCTCTGCGTAGCTTCGAACAGCAGGGGTTTCTGGGAAAGCGTAGCTCACCGAGGCCCGCCGACGTGTTGACGGGGTGTCCTCCCAAACCCTAACAGCCCATAGCGCGAAGCGTCTTCTCAGTGCATCAAACAATCGCTGATTGGTTGAGCAGGGTAGGATGCAAGTAGACATTCGGTAAGACAGTATTTTGGCTGTATCCAAACAAATGAAAACGCAATGGCACAATGAACTGGAGCAGATAGGCTGATTTTCAATAGCCTTCAAATCATAGTAGTGGTTTTCTATGAACTTAGCAAGTCTTAGCTATAGCCTACAGTGCATCCGGAAAGTATTCACGGCGCTTCACTTTTTCCACATTTTGTTATGTTACGGCCTCATTCCAAAATTGATTAAATTAATTTGTTTCCTCAAAATTCTACACACAATACACCATAATGACAACGTGAAAAAAGTTTTTTTTTCATTTTTGCAAATTTATTAAAAATAAATAACTAAAAAATCACATGTACATAAGTATTCACAGCCTTTGCTCAATACTTTGTTGATGCACCTTTCGCAGCAATTACAGCCCCAAGTCTTTTTGAATATGATGCCACAAGCTTGGCACACCTATATTTGGGCAGTTTCGCCCATTCCTCTTTGCAGCACCTCTCAAGCTCCATCAGGTTGGATGGGAAGCGTCGGTGCACAGCCATTTTCAGATCTCTCCAGAGATGTTCAATCGGATTCAAGTCTGGGCTCTGGCTGGGCCACTCAAGGACATTCACAGAGTTGTCCTGAAGCCACTCCTTTGATATCTTGGCTGTGTGCTTAGGGTCGTTGTCCTGCTGAAAGATGAACCGTCGCCCTAGTCCGAGGTAAAGAGTGCTCTGGAGCAGGTTTTCATCCAGGATGTCTCTGTACATTGCTGCATTCATCTTTCCCTCTATCCTGACTAGTCTACCAGTTCCTGCCGCTGAAAAACATCCGAACAGCATGATGCTGCCACCACCATGCTTCACTGTAGGGATGGTATTAGCCTGTTGATGAGCGGTGCCTGGTTGCCTCCAAACATGACGCCTGGCATTCATGCCAAAGAGTTCAATCTTTGTCTCATCAGACCAGAAAATGTTGTTTCTCATGGTCTGAGAGTCCTTCAGGTGCATTTTGGCAAACTCCAGACGGGCTGCCATGTGCCTTTTACTAAGGAGTGGCTTCCGTCTGGCCACTCTACCATACAGGCCTGATTGGTGGATTGCTGCAGAGATGGTTGTCCTTCTGGAAGGTTCTCCTCTCTCCACAGAGGAACGCTGGAGCTCTGACAGAGTGATCATCGCATTCCTGGTCACCTCCTTGACCAAGGCCCTTCACCCCCGATCGCTCAGTTTAGACGGCCGGCCAGCTCTAGGAAGAGTCCTGGTGGTTCCAAGCCTCTTCCATTTACGGATGATGGAGGCCACTGTGCTCATTGGGACCTTCAAAGCAGCAGACATTTTTCTGTACCCCTCCCCAGATTTGTGCCTCGAGACAATCCTGTCTCGGAGGTCTACAGACAATTCCTTTGACTTCATGCTTGGTTTGTGCCATGACATGCACTGTCAACTGTGGGACCTTATATAGACAGGCGTGTGCCTTTCCAAATCATGTCCTATCATCTGAATGTATCACAGGTGGACTGCAATTAAGCTGTAGAAACATCTGAAGGATCAACAGTGGAAACAGGATGCACCTGAGCTAAATTTTGAGCTTCATGGCAAAGGCTGTGAATACTTATGTACATGTGATTTCTTTGTTATTTATTTTTAATAAATTTGCAAAGATCTCAAAAAAACTTTTTTCACGTTGTCATTATGGTGTATTGTGTGTAGAATTACATCACTCTCCCTTCTAACAAAATGTCTTGCATCTTGGATGTCCCACAACCTTCTTAAATTAAATGATAAAACTGAGGTAGGCTTGTGTTTTTACCGAAATGCCAGGGGATTAATTCTCGAAATGTTGCGCTTCTTAAAGAGGCAGTGCCCCAATGAGGCACGCAACCTCTATAGGAGTAGGCTAATTCCTGACTCAGCGCTTGCTTTTGAATGTCATATGAATCTTATCAGAGAAAGTATTTTTTTTTATTTTAGAAATATATCTACAAATATATCTACTTCTTAACCCCGCCAACACGTCCTCTGTAGAAGAGGCAGAGTTCGAAGACTCGGGGGAAGTCTCAGCCATATCCCTGGCAGAGGTCACTGAGGTAGTTGGGAAGCTCCTCAGCGGCAAGGCGCCGGGTGTGGATGAGATTTGCCCCGAGATGCTGAAGGCTCTGGACATTTTTGTGCTGTCTTAGTTGACACGCCTCTTTGGTGTCACGTGGAGGTCGGAGACAGTACCATTGGAATGGCAGACCGGGGTGGTGGTTCCCATTTTTAAAAAGGGGGACCGAAGGGTGTGCTCCAATTATCGGGGTATCACACTTCTCAGCCTACCTGGGAAAGCTCATGCCAGGGTGTTGAAAAGAAGACTCCGACCGATTGTCGAACCTCGGATCCAGGAGGAACAATGCGGATTCAGTCCTGGTCGTGGAACAGTGGACCAGCTCTTTACCCTTGCGGGGCTGTTGGGGGGGGGCATGGGAGTTTGCCCATCCAGTCTACATGTGTTTTGTGGACTTGGAGAAGGCCTACGACCGTGTCCCCCGGGGAGTCCTGTGGGGGGTACTGCGGGAGTATGGGGTACCGGGGCCGTTGCAACGAGCCATTCGGTCCCTATAAAACCGGAGTGAGAGTTGTGTCCGTATACTCGGCACAAAGTCAAATAGGTTTTCAGTGGGTGTTGGACTGGGCCAGGGCTGCCCCTTGTCACCGGTTCTGTTTGTGATTTTCATGGATAGAATCTCAAGGCGTGGCCGGGGGGAGGAGTGTGTTCAGTTTGGGGACCTCAGAATTGCTTCTCTGCTCTTTGCAGATGATGTGGTTCTGTTGGCTTCTTCAGACTGTGACCTTCAGCAAGACTGGAGCGGTTTGCAGCTGAGTGTGAAGCGGTCGGGATGAGTGTCAGCACCTCCAAGTCTGAGGCCATGGTTCTCTGCCGGAAAACGGTGGAGTGCTCTCTCCGGGTTGGGAGTGAGTTGCTGCCCCAAGCGAGGAAGTTCAAGTATCTCTGGATCTTGTTCACGAGTGAGGGAAAAATGGAGCGTGAGATTGACTGGCGGATTGGTGCGGCATCAGCAGTAATGCGGGTGTTGTACCGGACCATCGTGGTGAAGAAGGAATTTACCAGTCGGTCTACGTTCCAACCCTCACCTATGGTCATGAGCTTTGGGTAGTGACCGAAAGAATAAGGTCGCAAGTACAAGCGGCTGAAATGTGTTTCCTCCGTAGGATGGCCGGGCTCAGCCTTAGGGATAGGGTAAAGAGCTCGGAGTAGAGCCGCTGCTCCTTCGCGTCGAAAGGAGCCAGATGAGGTGGTTCGGGCATCTGATTAGGATGCCTCCTGGGCGCCTCCCGTTGGAGGTTTTCCGGGCACGCCCTACTGGTAGGAGACCCCGGGGTAGACCCAGAACACGCTGGCAAGATTATATATCTCGTCTGGCGTGGGAACGCCTCGGGATCCTCCTGGAGAATCTGGAAAGCGTTGCTGGTGATAGGGACATCTGGACTACCCTTCTCAGCCTGCTGCCACCGCAACCCGGCCCCAGATAAGCGGCGGAAAATGGATGGATGGATGGATGGATCTACAAATCGCCCATTACTATCGTTAAAAAAATGCAGAGAAGTTTAGGCATTCTATTATCACAAGTTGCATACAGCTTCTGAAATGGGTCAAAAATGCTGCAGCCAAAGGTCCTAATAGGACTTCAAAGAGACATATTTTAATTCAAACAGGGTCAAAAGGAGGGAGCATAGCATGAAGTTTTAACATGTGTTATCGTTTTGCAATTGTGTATTGTTGGGCTATTTCATTGTCTTACTTCTTTACAAACATAGTTTTTTTATTACACTCAAAAAAGTGAACATAGAGATGAGTTACTCCAGTGTATTTATATTACGTTGGTTTAACGTAATATTTTCATGTTTTGGAACTGAACATATTTTAATTAATTAGAATCAACATAAAACACTCTGGGGGGGGGGGGGGGTTAGCACTGTCGCCTAACAGCAAGAGGGTTCCGGGTTTGTGTATGCCCACGGGGGCTGGGGCCTTTCTGTGTGGAGTTTGCATGTTCTCCCTGTGCATGGTGGGTTCTCTCCGGGTTCTCCGGCTTCCTCCCACAGTCCAAAAACATGCAAGTTAATTGGTGACTCTAAATTGCCCGTAGGTGTGCCTGTGAGTGTGAGTGGTTGTCTGTCTCTATGTGTCGGCCCTGTGATTGACTGGTGACCTGTCCAGGGTGTACCCCGCCTCTCGCCCTGTGTCGGCTGGGATGGGCTCCAGCCCCCCCGCGACCCTGCATAATGGATAAGCGGTATGCATATCTGATGGATGGATGGATGAAACTCTCTGATTTCAAATGAACGAATTATTTACATGAACGTAATTTATTTACATGAACATCATTTATTTACATAGATCCAACGAAAATGAAATGCATTGGAATTATTACACTTATTTGAAATACGGCCCATGGTTCTAAAATAACATTAGTAAACCTTTCAAAAGGATTCTATCTATAAACCTCGACCGAAGCCATTAATAATAGTTGCAATTATTTTTCAAATAGGCCTTGCTGCAATTGCTCATACATGCCGATTGCAGCAAGTCATTGTGGGATATTAGTTATTGTTTACCTGTTTAATGCAACTGTGGCCTATATTAATGTGTGACGTTTGGATTTATAAATAGAATCTTTTGGAAAGGTTTACTAATGTTTTTTAAGCAACCTGGACAGTGTACCATGTTTGGCTGATACATAGAGTTGAGACTAACCCTCCTAAGTTTCTAGGCTCTGGTTTCCGGGCCCTATAAGAAACACAGGTGGAATCGGAACTTGGTACTAAATACTTGGTATTGCGCTCTTGTGAAAGGTCCATATACCTTGTAAGTAAGTATTGATCGACACTGTGTAAAATTATTATTATGTGATTGCGTCATGCAACCACATACTGTTACCGGAATGTCATATTATTATTATTATTATTAGGCCTGTTTTTGGCGCCTTATCAACGCCCGCAGGTTTGACCCAATAGATTCCTTTCCAGTGCCCACGTTTTGGGTATTGCAGTCCATTGCGCTTACATACAGCTAAGTGATCGGGTCACGTGTTATATTTTTAATTATTATTTTTAATCGGTTTTTGGCCCCATTGAAATGAATGGGGAGATGGTTTTGGCTGGGAGAGAGATTTCACGGTCATATGCCGCCATCTAGCGTCGATGTTATGTATGCACGTTGTTAGGTTTGTACCGACTGTCTAGGTAAAATCCTTGCCCTGGGAAAAATCAGCTGCGCACATCATACTAGTACTGGCAAGGAGACTTCACTTCATTTACCACAGGCGTTGTACTTATTAATAACAGCAGGAATTGTAAATGGATTACTCTCAAAGGGATTGGATTTACTACGAGTACGCTATAGCAGTAAGTGGCCTACTCTCAATTAATTGAAATGTGTTTGTTGTGTAAACAGGGCTAGTAAGGCCGGGGCTAAGAAATGACACGTAAAGGCTATAAACCTATAAATATACATATTACACAATACAGCTAATTTAGTTTGTTTAAGGTAAACTTAGGCCAGTTCACTTTTTTTGTGTTTTGTTTGTTTTCATGAATTAAGATCTAAAAGAACAGTCAGTATTATGGATAAGCCAGCTAGCGTAGCATTTCTTAACACTGTGTTCCCCTATCCTGCTATGCATTTTTCATCATCATCATCATCATCGTCATCCGCTTTGTCCGGGGTCGGGTCGCGGAGGTAGCAGTTCAAGCAGGGCATCCCAAACTTCCCTTTCCCGGGCCACATTAACCAGCTCTGACTGGGGGATTCCAAGGCGTTCCCAGGCCGGTGTGGAGATATAATCCCTCCACCTGGTCCTAGGTCTGCCCCGCGGCCTCCGCCCAGCTGGACGTGCCTGGAACACCTCCCTAGGGAGGCGGCCAGGTGACATCCTTACTAGATGCCCGAACCACCTCAACTGGCTCCTTTCTACGCAAAGAAGCAGCGGCTCTACTCCGAGTCCCTCACGAATGACTGAACTTCTCACCCTATCCCTAAGGGAGATGCCAGCCACCCTCCGGAGGAAAGTCATTTCCGCCGCTTGTATCCGCGATCTCGTTCTTTCGGTCATGACCCACCCTTCATGACCATAGGTGAGAGTAGGAACGAAGATAGACCGGTAGATTGAGAGCTTTGCCTTCTGGCTCAGCTCTCTCTTCGTCACAACGGTGCGATAGAGCGACTGCTACACCGCACCCGCTGCTCCAATTCTCCGGCCCATCTCTCGTTCCATTTTACCCTCACTCGAGAACAAGACCCCGAGATACTTGAACTCCTTCACTTGGGGTAAAGACTCATTCCCTACCTGGAGTAGACAATCCATCGGTTTCCTGCTGAGAACCATGGCCTCAGATTTGGAGGTTCTGATCCTCATCCCAGCCGCTTCACACTCGGCTGCGAACCGATCCAATGAGTGCTGCAGGTCGCAGACTGATGATGCCATCAGGACCACATCATCTGCAAAAAGCAGTGATGCAATCCTCTGCCCACCAACCCGCAGCCCCCCTCCCCCGCGGCTACGCCGTGAGATCCTGTCCATGAATACCACAAACAGGATAGGTGACAAAGCGCAGCCTTGGAGGAGGCTATGCTATGGAGGCTATGCATTTGTATTTGTTTTAATAATTTTCTGTATTAACCTCAAAGCAACCATGTCTAGATTCCTTTTAACAAAACAACCAGTATCTAACAATGCTAATTTAAACGAAAAACCAGATGCAAAAAAAAACAGCTACATAAGGATCTTGAGTTTAGTTAGTTAGTAGTTAGTTAGTTTTCCTTTTTCAATGTTGTGATTTAACTTGGTTTCACTAAAGTGGCGCAGCTGAGTCTGCTCAGTTTGTCAATTAGCTCTACAAAATACAAAACTGAACAAACAAACGGTGGGCGGAGATTTCATGCGAAAGGGGAAATTAGTGTATTAAAGTAAAAGCTGTTTGTCTTTCCCGTAAACATCTGTAGGCCATATTCTTCAAACTTTGCAGTTATCTACAAGCCACACCATAACAATGTGATGATGCATCAGTGATGACGCTCACATACTGAAATCGCAAAGTCATATTCTTCTTCTACTTATTATTAGGTCGACTTTTGGCCACGCGCAGTTCTGAATCCATCCAATCTTTCTATCTATAATTGCTTGCTGCAAAACAAACTCCTTTATTTGTTACCGTAGCGCAATTAAAACGACCAATTCCAGCAATACAAAGCAGTGTCAGAATGAACAGAACAGACTGGCTGATAAACTAAGGCTATTTAAACAGGCGGCAGCACAGTTTCATTAAGATCATTTAAAATGTATTTCAATGGTAAAATAATCAGTATTGAACAAGTATTAACACTTAAAACAATAGACCACTGCTGATTTTATGTCTGCAACACTGTCCACTTGCGATTCGATCGGCAGATGCCTTGAAAGGAAGCTTGAGCTAAGGTAGGGGAGACTGGGAATGGTTGCAACACTTTTTTCATTTCTCTGTTACTTACAGACTAATTGACGTATAGACCAGCCAAACTTGTACATATTAAACTGATAGCTGTCTTCTAATTACCCATACAATTTAAAGATGACTACATATGACATATAGTTCACAATATTTATATGAATGGAAGAAGTCAGATGTTGCAACTGCCCCCAAGTGGGCATTTACGCTTGTGTTCAGTTCAGCGCTGTCCACTAACACACAAGGACGTAGTAGTGCTGCAGCGGTTATTTTAGGGGGCTGGCCACTCGCGCTGCCTGGTCGCTGATGGTGGAAACGCAATCACATTTTCTCGTGGAAATGCATTTCTAGTTATTATTATTATTATTAGGCCTATTTTTGGCGCCTTATCTACGCCCACAGTTTATACCCAATCGATTCCATTCCAGTGCCCACATGTCTTGGGTATTGCAGTCCATTACGCTTACATGCAGCTAAGTGATCGGTTCACGTGTTATATTTTTAATCATTATTTTTAATTGGTTTTTGGCCCCATTGAAATGAATGGGGAGATGGTTTTGACTGGGAGAGCGATTTCACGGGCATACACCACCATCTAGCGTTGATGTTATGTAATTGCTTGTTACATTTGTGTACTGACTGTCTTGGTTACGCCGAACACCAGCATCAATGAATGACTACATCTCGTTATTTGACATGTAAACATGGCGTCAGAAGTGGGATAGCTAACTCATAAATAACAAAAACACCGCGCCAGTTCAGGACATCTGCACGAATGCGCCTGTGAGTATGTAATAACGGCGTCACCATATCGCTAATTATTCCATAGTTTGCTAGTTTCTAGTTAGCATTAGCACCTAGCCATGGACAGACGCTTCCCCCTCCTGCTGTATTGAACGACAGTTGCATAGTGTGTTTCATGTTCACTAGCAATCAAGAAGTGAGTGTTTTTGAAATAATAACTGCTTAGAAAAGTCAATGCAAACCACAACGCATGCCGCATTGACTGTATTAAGTCAGTGGAAGTAGTGAACTAACAATATTCTTAAAGAGAACACAGGCATTGTACAAAGGCAACGCAATACTAGATACAATTTTGGCATAATGGAACGTCATCAAATCAAATAAAATCTAATCAAATGTATTTAAATAGCACATTTAAAAACAACACACGTTGACCAAAGTGCTGTACAGGCATAAATATAAAATATATAAATACAACGAGCGAACCATTAACATAACAACACACACAGTGTAAAAATACCGGCACCATATCATGACATATCGAAAGCCAAGGAATAAAAGTGTGTTTTGAGCCTGGATTTAAACAAAGCAATGGACGGGGCAGCTTTGACAGAGAGTGGAATGCTATTCCATACGCTAGTCATACGCTATACAATGTCAGCTTGCAAGTTTATCAAGACAATAGACAGTGTGCGTGCAGTAGCTAAATCGATAGATCGGTTCACGTGTTATTTTCTTATCATTTTTAATCGGTGTTTTGCACCCAAGCATTGAAATTAATAGAGAGTGCAGTAGCCTGCATGTTCCATCTGTATGGTTGTAGCGCTCATCGTTCAGTCTTGTTAGATATAAACTTATCGGGAACAAGTTATATAATACATGTTTACAGTAGCCCTATTAAAGTGTTGGAGAAATAACGATGGTGGATCTAGTTATGAATCTAGATCTTGTTTCGGAAACACCAACTAACGTTTACCATGACTACAAGTTGTACACTGGAAAAAATGGCACTCCAAAAACTAGTAAAAAAACTATGAATACAAGGTGTTTTTTGCTTGTAATAAGTAAATAAATCTGCCAATGGAACAAGTGAAAATTCACGTAAGATTTCTTGAAATAAGATTTGACATTTAGGCATTTCAAGACAAGATATCTTGAAATTAGCTAATCAGAATAAACCTGTAATGCTCAAAATGAGTATTTTACCCTTAAAAGTAGCTTGAAGTTTGTTTCACCGTTCGTGTCATCCTTCTTCATTTCAAGTATATTTCACTTATTTTTAGTTATATAATAGTGACACTGTTCTAGATCTAAGACCATCGCCTACTTAAAATGAGACTAGACAAGAGGTATCTAAGCATTTTAAGACAAAACGTCTTAAAGATAGCTGAAAAAAAACTCATATTGAGAATGTGTTACTAGTATTAGAAGTGCGTAATTTCAATTCAAGTGTATTTAACTTATCGTAAGCTCTACAATAATGATACTGTCCTAGATTTAAGACAATCACCTACAGTGCATCCGGAAAGTATTCATACCCCTTCACTTTTTCCACATTTTATTATGTTACAGCCTAATTCCAAAATGGATTAAATAAAAAAAAATTCTCAACATTCTACACACAATACCGCATAATGACTAAGTGAAAATATTTTTTTTTTTTTTTTTTGCAAATGTATTAAAAATACAAAAATAAAATATCACATGTACATAAGTATTCACACCCTTTACTCAATACTTTGTTGAAGCACCTTTGGCAGCAATTACAGCCTCAAGTCTTCTTGAGTATGATGCTACAAGCTTGGCACACCTTTTTTGGGGCAGTTTCTCCCATTCTTCTTTGCAGATCGTCTCAAGCTCCATCAGGTTGGATGGGGAGCGTCGGTGCACAGCCATTTTCAGATCTCTGCAAAGATGTTCAATCGGGTTCAAGTCTGGGCTCTGGCTGGGCCACTCAAGGACATTCACAGACTTGTCCCGAAGCCACTCCTTTGTTATCTTGGCTGTGTGCTTAGGGTCGTTGTCCTGTTGGAAGGTGAACCTTCGCCCCAGTCTGAGGTCCAGAGCGCTCTGGAGCAGGTTTTCATCAAGGATCTCTCTGTACATTGCTGCATTCATCTTTCCCTTGATCCTGACTAGTGTCCCAGTTCCTGCCGCTGAAAAACACCCCCACATGCTGCCACCACCATGCTTCACTGTAGGGATGGTATTGGCCAGGTGATTAGCAGTGCCTGGTTTCCTCCAGACATGACGCTTGGCATTCAGGCCAAAGAGTTCAATCTTGGTTTCATCAGACCAGAGAATTTTGTTTCTCATGGTCTGAGAGTCTTTTAGGTGCCTTTTGGCTAACTCCATGCGGGCTGTCATGTGCCTTTTACTGAGGAGTGACTTCCGTCTGGCCACTCTACCATAAAGGCCTGATTGGTGGAGTGCTGCAGAGATGGTTGTCCTTCTGGAAGCTTCTCCCATCTCCACAGAGGAACACTGGAGCTCTGTCAGAGTGACCATCGGGTTCTTGGTCACCTCCCTGACCAAGGCCCTTCTCCCCCGATTGCTCAGTTTTGCCGGGCGGCCAGCTCTAGGAAGAGTCCTGGTGGTTCCAAACATCTTCCATTTGCGAATGATGGAGACCACTGTGCTCGTTGGGACCTTCAATGCTGCAGAAATTTTTTGTACCCTTCCCCAGATCTGTGCCTCGATACGATCCTGTCTCGGAGGTCTACAGACAATTCCTTGGACTTCATAACTTGGTTTGTGCTCTGACATGCACTGTCAACTGTGGGACCTTATATAAACAGGTGTGTGCCTTTCCAAATCATGTCCAATCAATTGAATATACCACAGGTGGACTCCAATCAAGTTGTAGAGACTTCAAAGATGATCAGTGGAAACGGGATGCACCTGAGCTCAATTTTGAGTGTCACAGCAAAGAGTGTGAATACTTATGTACATGTGATATTTTATTTTTTTATTTTTACAACATTTGCAAAAAATTCTAAAATACTTTTTTCACTTGGTCATTATGCGGTATTGTATGGAGAATGTTGAGAATTTTTTTTATTGAATCCATTTTGGAATTAGGCTGTAACATAATAAAATGCAGAAAAAGTGAAGGGGTATGAATACTTTCCGGATGCACTGTATTTATCTACAAAGGCAATACAATCACTATCTGTATTCTTATCCACCTGAGGGGCATTTCTCAACCCAAAAGAGACAGTGTGCATGACGTGCTCCTCATTGCTTAAATTCAATCCTGTAAAAAAGTCTTTAATTGGTGCTGCATCTGACATGATTACCTCTTTCAAAAAAACTTTCCGGATGCACTGTACTTCAAAGACTGAAAAAAATTAAAAGATTAAACCATTCAATGTTTAATTTTCTCTGCAAAAAATTCTTGGGACTGAATTTGACAAATTGGACACTTCACAGCAGTGTATGACTGGAGCACCATTCATCACTCCATTCCTCTCCCTCCTCTCTCGCCCCACAAGAGTCCCATGGACATAGGTCTCACTTTACCTTTAGTGTTAATGTATTTCACAACATTTGCATAGAATGAATACAATTTAGCATTGGCATTATTTCTTTCAGTGTTTTGTCTAGCCAATAAAATAATGAACACATAGCAGAACATACAGAACGTGTAACATTGTGGGTTCTGTGGCTAAGAGGCAAACAAAAATAAGTGTCCATGGGCTTTACTGGCCAACAAATACTTTCCAATCGGCCATGCCCTTCCTATAAGATGCCGTGAGGTCTTGCTCATGGATTTTGTCCAAGAGGACCTCCGTTTGTATGACTGAAAGCAGAGTGGCCCATTTGGGGTATGTAAGATGTAGGGCGTAATGGTAGGCCATAAGGTATAAAGCACCCTCAGTAACCTTGTCTTTTGGGAACGTAGTTATAGGCCTATCTCCTACAGCCAGGAGGCAGTTCGACGAACTCACGATCAGGGCCGGACAGGGGAGAGGGCGCTTCCTCAAGTAGGCAAGTAGTCTTCTTTTTCCTGAAACACACAGACATCCTCCATCAGGATAATGCACTTTTGTTTAAAGGATGAGAACTCACTTAGGGTGAGAAGTTCAGCCATTCGTGAGGGACTCGGAGTAGAGCCGCTGCTTCTTTGCGTAGAAAGGAGCCAGTTGAGGTGGTTCGGGCATCTAGTAAGGATGCCACCTGGCCGCCTCCCTAGGGAGGTGTTCCAGGCACGTCCAGCTGGGCGGAGGCCGCGGGGCAGACCTAGGACCAGGTGGAGGGATTATATCTCCACACTGGCCTGGGAACGCCTTGGAATCCGCCAGTCAGAGCTGGTTAATGTGGCCCGGGAAAGGGAAGTTTGGGATGCCCTGCTGGAACTGCTAGATCCGCGACCCGACCCCGGACAAAGCGGATGAAGATGAAGATGAAGAATGTTTGTTAAGCCTTTTGAGGGATACAGTTCAGTACAGGGATGCGTTCTAAATCACGACACAGACTGGACCCTTTAAATTTTATTATAACTAGACAATTAACTAATATTATGTGAAACAAACCACACATTCATTCTTGTAGTGAACATGTGTGCCTTCAGCTGATTAAATTTGTATACTGATTGGTAAACGGGAAGTTGTTTTAAACTATCATAAGAGTTTTGTTTGCTTCACCTACATGCCTGAATATAAGACCAACTCGATTTCAACCATTTTAAAATCCAATTCAAAGCTTCTGGTATACACAAAAGTTTCATCAAAATCTGAAGATAAACAGTTTGATATTTGTTGTAAAAAATGACGAGCGTTATCTAAAATCCCATTGCAAAAATAATTTAGATTCTTCAGATTCAAATTTATAAAAGGTCATCCATGCTTTTATTTCCTCCAGACTTGACTATTGCAATGCACTTTATTCTGGTATCAGCAAGCAAAACCTCCAAAGATTGTAATTGGTTCAAAACGTTCCTGCCAGGTTTTTAACCCGTAGGCTACTAGAAGAAGAGACCACATTACACCTATCATTGCAGCCCTTCATTGGTTACATGTTGTAGGGTTACTGGTTTACTACTTCTGTAAATTACACTTTAACAATTTTGTAGATTATCAATTAATTCATAAATTTATATTATAATCAATCAATTTGATATCAAATAATTAAGGGGGCACCACCCAAAGATTTAACCTTATTGCATGGGTACGATGGGAAACCAGGTCTGATTTGGCAATAATTTAATAAGTAGGCCTAGTTGAAGTTTTAGTCTCAATTCTGAAGTAGTGACGTTCTATGTTACGAGAATAAATTATTGTATGAAAACTTAGATATGACACAACTGGGATTGATTTCAAAGCAATCCTATTTATTTACTATTTTAAAACACACGAAAATGACAGTACTACAAAGAATGACTAAATGAAGACATTAATAAACTAAAGTGGTTAGTAGCTAAACATACACAGTTTAACAGTTCAAATATTGATAAATCATGGTAAGTACAACACAGCAGAAATTGTCTAAGCTTTAGCATCAAACGCTCAACGTATGAAAAGCATGAGTTACGTTACTGTGAGAAGGAAGGCGGAGCTGTGGCACAAGGATTGGTCTTATTAGCTTGCTGTTGCGGCTGGAGCCAATTTGAGAAGTCCGTGGTAAAACTTTGGTAAAGTTCTGAAAGTTAGTTCCTTGTTTGAATAAACATGGAAAAGCAACGTGGGTTTTGGGTCTTCTTTGACGTGTTAATTGTCCTCTTCTGGGAAGGAGGACGAAGGTGCGCTGGTTCAGTTTGAAAGTGTGCAAGGTTTTCCGGCCTTGTAGTGAGGAAAAAGGCCTAAAATCCTTTGTTCAAAGAGTTGCTTGCAGACGCGTGGTCGAGGAAAAGGAGGGGGTGCGATTATCTTAACCCGTGTAACGCAGGGCGGCCTTCCCAGGTTACGTGCGGATCTTAAAAGCCAGGTTTCTGGGATGAAAACTCTATTTAAGATAGTTTGAGAAGGGGTGTCCAAAAGGTGGCTGGGGTCACCTGATTGGCCACTGGTCAGGGACTAGAGGTGTAAATTATCTCACTGTATGAGATAACGGTTGTCAGCTTGATTAGCTCAAATCATTTTCTTTCTATTTATACCTGTATGCTTGGAATATGTTCTATATAACATTTGCAAAGTTTACAAAATGTCATGGTGAACATTTTGATACCAAACATGACTAGGCTGACTATGTTAGTTCACTTAGAAAGACAATACACAATATATATAAATATATATTTGAAAATACAAACGATTAATGTTACAATTTCTTCTCATTGTCAATGTCCAATCATTTCATTGATTGTTCCGTAGGCGACAGTTTCTTAATCCAAATTTACTAATCCTTAGAGTGGAAACAGTGTGCTGGTTTGTGTGACTAAGGAGTTGTGTGAGAGGAGCAGGCTGGCCCCCCGGGAGTGTTCACTGGGGCCATTTGGCGTGCTCCTTTGATCTTAACCAGAGAGGGGGGAAGATTCGGTGATTGGATTCCCTACAACGTGCAGGGCTCAACGTTAAGTTTTTTTTTTTTACTTGCCCGGTCTGGCAAGTGGATCAGAATCTGCTTGCCCGAAGTAAATTTTTACTTGCCCCCACACATAGTTTTATTCATTAGCGGTTATCAAATAATAAAGACTAAAGTTCATTTTCATGATCTTTAATCATCAAAACCATACAAATGCAAATACAAATCTGTGAATGAATCTTAATAGAATTCCCTGTCTACCACTGACAACATTTAATCAAAATGAATTCAGCCACCTTTGTTTATCAATCCTAGGTTACCACATTTATAGAATGGTACTGAAGTTGACAAGGCCCAACCCCCCCCCCCAGCAAAAGTATCATGATACCGAGTAATATCATGATACCACTGCAAATAAAACAGATTTTTCTTCATGACTTAAACAAATATAGATTTACATCTTAATGGCATGTGGCTGCAACTGTGTTTACAGTTAAATAGATTAATTGTGGGAATAGAAAGATATCAATATTATTGATTGAATAATGGAAACGAATTGCAAAGGTGATTGTCTTTTGCTACTTTAATCACTTAGGCTTAGGCTTTCGAATAGTGGACACTCGAGAGCCAAATATGATGTAATACTTGTACGAGCCTACTAACGTTAGTATGAGCCTTTTAGTATGAGCTAGTGCATGACAACTGTGTTTATTTAGCTGCGATTGGCACCATAGCTACTGTATGATGCCGAGTTTATATCCAACATATGCATGTAAACGATTAATGCCTTTTTGACATAAATCTGGAGGATACTTCCTAACATTCTAAAACTGTCTTGGCGATTTGACAAGCCAAGTCTTTTGCGATGACATGCAACGACTTCAGCCGCCTTGCAACTACTAGTTCACACCGCTGCTACTTTTGTCTGCAACGTGAATTGTAACAACATGCTTGTTTGGTGGGTGACGCTGTATACAGGGATGTTACCTAGGAGTGTGAACTCGAGGTGATTGACAGGCAGGTAGCCCTAACTCCTTGCAAAAACTCTCCTGATTGGTTGGGGATAGGCAGGCGTCCCTAGGTTTTTAAAAAGCTGAATACAGGGCCTAGTGCGCTCATATATAGCACACCTTCTCTCTGAGCATTTGGTTTAATGATATCCTCCAGGAGGTATGTAATAAACGTAAAGAAAACATAAAAAATATAATTTATTGCTATAAATTCAAACTTACATACTGCACCTTTAATGTGTAATACTATGTGTCATGTTTTTATTGCGTTTGCCTGCTGTATGTTATTGTATGCCTGTATTAGCCTTTTGGCCTGGTCGTAAAGGAGAACTGACTGGTTCTCAATTGACCTATCTGGTAAATAAAGGAAATAATAGTAAATAAACTGACATGTGTAATCGGCCTTTTAATTGCTGCCATTATACATTTTACATATAGAAAGGATTTTTTGGCTTTTAGTACGAAGGAAAATTAAATTTTAATGAAATCGTTTTTTTTATAATAATAATGAAATAATAACTTGAATACCAATTAATTTGCAGTGGGATTGGATTGGATTGAATTGCGTCTGATCTGTTACATTGCCTATTCGATAGATCTCTTGACGCACACGTTCTGCAGAGGAAGGTAACTTGAGTCACAACTTCATTTGTCAAATATTACCCCTGGGCTACTTCTATATTTTATCCACTTCACTTGTGTGTTGTTTGGGTGAAATCAACCCTTTTTAAGGTTTTACTAAAATAAAAATGATACAAGGATATTCTACTATTTTTCAACCTGAACCTCCATGGCCTTGGCTCATATCTCAAGAACATGTTCATGAGAACCTTTTGCAGGAGTACACATGCAAAATACCCCCACATGTTAATGTCCAGGTCAATTTGACCCACATACACACTGAGACACACAAAAACATACGCGTACACACTGACTCACTCACTCTCAAATTGAAAGAGAGTACACACACAGAGCTACTACAATTGATTCATGACACAGAATATATTGAGAGCAGAGATCTTCTCTGTAGGGGTGACATATTTCGGTGAGTATTGGACAGCGACAGAACGCCTATAGGGCATGGCAGAAATCTTCACTGTAGGGAGGACCCATATGACAGACAGACTATAGAACCAAGCAGAGATCTGCTTTTTAAAGTGCAGAATGTAAGTTTGAATTTCTTGCTATAAATTAAAAAAATTCAGTTTTTTTTACGTTTATTACATACCTCCTGGAGGATATCGTTAAACCAAATGCTCAGAGAGAAGGTGCGCTATATATGAGCACCCTGGGCCCTGTATTCAGCTTTTAAAACATCTAGGGACGCCTGCCTATCCCCAACCAATCAGGAGAGTTTTTGCAAGGAGTAAGGGCTATCTGCCTGTCAATCACCTCGTGTGCACACTCCTAGGTAAAATACATACAGAGTCACCCTCCAAACAAGCTTGTTGTTACAATTCACTTCGCAGACAAAGTAGCAGCGGTGTGAACTAGTAGGCCTACTTGCAAGGCGGCTGAAGTTGTTGCATGTCGTCGCAAAAGACTTGGCTTGTCATATCGCCAAATGCACTTTTAGAACGTTAGGAAGTGTCGCGCCAGATTTATGTCAAAAAGGCATTATTCGTTTACATGCATATGTTGGATATACTCTACAACGTATAGTAGCTATGGTGCCAATCGCAGCTAAATAAAAACGATTGTCATGCACTAGCTCATGCTAATAGGGGAATAAAATTATGAAATTGTTTTTGTTAACGTTAGCTTACTAACTGTATGTCGTTACAATGGAAACAGTCATTTGTCTCTGTGCTCGTTGCTTTGGTGTGAACCACTCAGTTTTAGAGCGTTTACGATCAGACGTTCGGGATTCTTTTGTTTCCCACCTCATCAGACATGGCTTTATGCGTTGTTGGTGACAACCAAAAATATGCACCACATACACATGATTCATGAAACACTGCCTTGCTCAGGCTCATGAAATCAAGTCAGCGCGCACGGGCATGTGTGGGATGGGCCATTGAGAGGCATAGGAGGGACCAAAGACTCAGGAGGTTGGCCTTCTTGAGTGTTGTGATTCAAATTCTTGCAACGTTTTCCCCAATTCTCTAGAACTACATACTGCACCTTTAAGGGTGACCTATGAGAGACTGTTTATAGGACAGGGCAAAGATCTTCTGGCAGTTCTTAAAATCCTTACTTTCCCCAAAGCAATTTTCATTTGCACAACATAACTGAAAGGCACAGAAGTAAGAACAAAAAGAAAAAGGTTTTCCAGGCATAACCAATTCTAATTAGGAATTGATATGAATTCACATATAACCTTATTTTAACATCAGCATGTAATGACTAATGTAATTCTTTATATATATTTAATAAGAACAATAAGAACATGAACAGGTAACACATGGTGTTCTGACGGCAAGGGAAAGGGTAGTCCCTTCATCTCATATGTGGTGGCGAAAGGGAAATACAAAGGGCCAGTGAGTGATAATCTGATACCATGAGCCAGGTGGCACCTATACAGTATCTTACCAATATACAATATGTATACACCAAACAAAGGACAGATGGAGCAGAGGCTCCTTTTCATGTGGGAAAGGAAGTTAATGATAGATTAACATAGTATGAGTAGTGTTTGCCTTTGCTTATTTTGCTGTGCAAATCTCTTGTGTAAAAATATAGGACTAAAACGTTGACAAACCTTTTATATTTAGAATTCAAGACAGACAGGTAGAGTACGTTAGGATTTGTTTTATTTTCACACTTTGCATCTCGCTCTCTTGCAGTACCCTTGTTCAGGTATACATTATGAAAGATGGGAAAGTCATCGGGTGAGAGGTTGAATCCCCCTCATTTTCATAATTTATTGAATCCGCTCATTGACTAGAATGATCAGTTTGGAGAACAACCGAAAATGTAAAGAATAAATAAAATTTTAGCCTAGCTAGAACAAACAACAACTCACGCGTGCTAGCAAACACCAACGCGTTTCAGACATTTAACAACTGTCTGTAGATATTAAGAAACCCTACAACGTAAACATAGGGCCAATTCCAATCCCTTAAAGTTGCCGACTTCTCCTCGACACTCACCACTTCTCCTCGACGTGAACGCGAGCCGCCATATTGAGTGTCTCTCCAATCGCTTATAAGCGAAGAGCGAGTGGCTACATGTAACCTTCTATGCCTCCTCCAGCGAAGGGCGCATCAAAGCTGACTTTTAACAGAATCTGCCCCAGAATTCTTTGCGATGAATGACGAAACAGGTTGAAAAGTTCTTCACCAATTCAAATTAACCGTTTTCGCTCTCTCCATTACTACAAATTAGCTAGAACTGATTTATTTTATAACTATTTAACTTAGGTAGCTTTATGCTAAAATATAGCGTAGCAAATAGTTTATATTCAAAAGTTAACCAAATATAACTTACATGTTCATTTAGAGCAAGCACACGACGAAAACGTCTTCTTCTTCTCATAATCTTTCCATGGGTTATTCGGAGTAATTGAAGAAAGTAAAAGCCACACGCTACTGCTGTAAAACTTTCCATTGTTATTGGTTTCTTCTTGCTGGTGAAGGACGAGTCGGTTCCAATTTGAAAAGTTAAGTCCCACCTCGCCTCCCTGCCTCTCCATCAAGTGTCCACTCGATGATGACGAATAAAACGTCACAGAAGTGGCCACTCGCGGAGGAACCTTCATGAAGTACCCTTCTTTAACATGGATTGGAATCGACCCATGAAGTCTGAATTCAACATTTGCAATTTACGATACTTAACCGCTGATATTCTTCTTCTTCTTTTGAATTTCCAGCAGACTAGACGCTATATAGCGTATTGCTGCCCCTGCTGATTATTCTGTAACTCCACACCTACACCCTTAAATAAATAGGCCTAACTGATATTATTGAATATTTCTCGTTGGCAGACTATGAACACTGATGCCGCGATCGGAATCTTTAACATAGGGCCTACTAAATATGAACTGATTTCCCGGCATATATAATATGTTAAAGATGCCAAGAAAGACACACGTCATAGACAGGAAGGATGTCACATCCCGCCTGTGAGTGCGTGTCGTCTGTGAGTGCGGGCTGCAGGGTCCATCCCTGAGTTATTTTAATAAAGTGGTACTATTTAAATGCACGTGTAAATTACTCCATACTAAAATACTAATAAAAGTTAATACCATTACTGAATGTATGTTTATGGTGTGGCAACAGGGAGAGATTGTCCTGTCCAAATTAGTGAACATCCTAGAAGGGTCAGCAATGTTCAGCCTAGACTAAGATACGCTGAATCCCACCAATAGGAACAGAGAAATCATTGTTCCCATTGTAACATCTTGGTCTTCTGCAATTTTCTGGGGTCCCTCACATTGTACTATCATACATTTATTATGTTTGTCCCCTAAAGATGGTTGGACAGAGTAAAGGTTGGTGGCAACTCACACCTCTTGCTTTTATGTAACCCTGAATTGGAAAAGTATAAAAATTGTGTTGTCAGGAATCGCTGCTTCACTTGTGCAGCATCCCTTGGTGATTGTATGGTGTGCTGATCGTGAACTGAAGTCACTTCCATCAATAAATTGATTGACTCCACAAAGAAGTTTTCTGCTCTTTTCTTGACCACTGTGATATTTTCCACAAAACCAAGTATACAAGATTAGTCATTTGGTACAAACGTGCCAACCATGCAATTATTTGTATAATATACATACCTTTTTTGTTGTAGAATTGACCATCCATTGATGTGGGCTAGAATGCAGAGATACCTATAAATATAGAAGTGGCCCAGGGGTAATATTTGACAAATTAAGTTGTGACCCAAGTTACCTTCCTCTGCAGAACATGTACGTCAAGAGATCTATCGAATAGGCAATGTAACAGATCAGGCTCCCTTCAATCCAATCCAATCCCACTGCTAATTAATTGGTATTCAAGTTTTTTTATTCATTATTATTATTATTCAAAGAACTGTTTCATTTCAAAATAATTTTACTTCGTACTAAAAGCCAAACAGTATAGCCTAAATGTATAATGGCAGCAATTAAAAGGCTGATTACACAATGTCAGTTTATTTACTATTATTTCCTTTATTTACAGGATAGGTCAATTGAGAACCAGTCAGTTCTCGTTTACAATGACTACCTGGCCAAAAGGCTAACACAGGCATATAAATTGTATGCCAATCCATTGCAAGCTAAACAAGTATGAAAATAAGCCTACGCTAGTCTAAGTTTCACCGTGAAACAAGTATGAAAATGACCCGTTTGAATAAATTTTATAAACATGATATTTATAACGAATTAAGCGTAAGCTAGTCTGAGTTTGACCGTACAATTATGTCATATCCAGAAAGACGTCACATCCCGCCTGAGAGTGGGGGTCGTCTGGGAGTGCAGGTCGTCGGAGAGTGCCCAGCGGGCTGCAGTTGGATACTATTGGTACTGGAGGCTACAGTTTCTGGACCGCATTTCTAGGACCCTTCATTTTTGCGTCAGCGCCACCTAGCGACTGGAATGACAACAAAGGTGCCACCAAGGCACTATTCCACCCAAATAGTGTACTACTTGTTGTTTAACTACCTATACTTTTAAAGGTTTATTCCACCCAAATACTACTTTCTGTTCAGGGGTGAACTACTCTTTTCTCTTTCCTATACTGAGCCTATGCGGCTGTCGTGAAAATTGAACGAACAACTCCAGTTTCTGTTTTACTGTCCTGTCTTTCGAATCTTTCATTAACTTTTTACGTGACTGCTAGGCTTAGGGAGTGTGATTGTTATTTGGCTGTATGGTGTGATTTTACTTTTTTATTTTTATTTAACATATTTTATTTAGTATATTGTGTAAAAGTGTGTATACAGCACATTATTGCTAAGTGTAAAAAGTGAACAAGGACAATCTGATTATAAATAAATAGGCTACATCTTAAAGTTATATCAATATTATATCAATAGTTATATTAATATAAAGATTTTTATAGAACACATCACGTTTCAGTAAAGTAGTATATTGCAACTGCTTTAGGTGACTTAATAATCATAGTGAGTGAATCGTTACTATATGACCATGGCGATCTAAACATTTCTCTTTTCTGAGCCAAGCCTTATATGTAGCTATCATGTGACCAGTGAATGAATGACTCAGACCCGAAGACCCAGTCCAGGTGTGAACTACTCTTTTCTCTTTCCTAAACAGCCTTTGCGGCTGTCACTTGAAAATTTAACGAACGACTCAGACCTGAAGACCCAGTCGAGGCGTGAACTATTAACCTGTTTCCTATACTAAACTACTAAACACACAACTGTTGTTGCGCACGTGCGACCAAAATTAACAAATCACTCTCTGAGATTACTCATTACTCCCGAGTCAGTTTAAAGATTTGTTAAAAATGAACGAATAGTTCATGAACGACACATCACTAGTTTCAAAGCAGAAATGCTCAGCCATGGTGTTGGCTGCGTATTTTGCTCCTGATATGTCTTGTAGCACATAAAAAACACCACAAGGACATGTTAACAACGTTAAAATCTTGATTTTCACCGGAGGGGGTCTTTAAGAATTTATTCAATCATGAGTTTCAAATTAAATGATTCAATTAACAATTGCGGTCTCGTCTTTTGGTTGAAATTCACAGCGCGCAATTAAATTATTGGGGCATATGCACCGATGTTAACTTCAACCCGAAGAGGGTGAGCTGCTTAACCATGAAACGAGCTGAAGAAAGTCCAGTGTGGGAACAATTCACACACAAAAACGATGAAAGTGCATTGCCACCACTGTGATGCTGTTCTTACTCAACGAGTCACATGACGTTACCTCTGCCGTGACATCGGTTCCATCAGAACAGGTATTTTCAGCAGCTAGTCTTATTGTAAACAAGCTGTGCACACGACACCCCTGACCACATAGACGTGCTTATATTCCTAACAAAAAATCTACCTCTAGTATGTATTTGCAGGTTATGAGGATCCTCTTTCATTCCAAAAATTATATATTTTAAGTTGCTGCTAGCATTATAGGCCTCAGCTTTTTCCGAGGAAATACCTGTTTAATGTAGTTTTCAACTGTAATTGCTACATTAACATTTTCACAAATGTTTAAAAAAAGCCTTGAAGGAAAAATCATGCGTAAATGTATAAGCTATATCTGTTTATCAATGATTGTTCATTAAAGTTACTAGAGGCAATTTATCTGTAGGAGAGGATTTTGGACCCATACCATTTGCTTAGTGTAATTATTTTCTCTAACCCTTGCAAAGAAGACATGCAGAATGCTTGTGGTCACTGCATATTGCTAACATGATCAACTACTATACTCCAAGTATGGGCATATCTTCCTGATGTAGATGTAGCCGGCCTGATGCTGGACTTAGCACCGGCTAGCAAAATCAAGTCTGCGTTGTGTCTTGGGTGTAATAACGAGCTGCACACGAGAATACCGTCCAAGGAGAGGTTTATTTGACCTGTGTGAAAACACATACAATTCAATACAGCCACCAGGTCTCTCTTTCACACACACGCCTCCCCTCTGTAGTCTCATAGCAACTTACATGTGTATTACTCTTATAATCATGAAATAAAAAGTTACAGTGTGATCGTATAGTCTATTACATTTTCAAGTCATATTTTTCTCTATGGACAGCAATTTTTATATTATCAATAATAAAAAACAGTAACTGGTGTACTCAAAATACACACAAAAAATAATAACATCAGAAAAATAAAACGTTTTTATAAACACATTCATTTGCCCACATACCTGTGTGAAAACACATACAATTCAATACAGCCACCAGGTCTCTCTTTCACACACACGCCTAAAAGGCAGAAAAGAAACATCAGACCACATGAGAGACTGACCGTGCTAGCGGGACTAGCTTAAGTTCAACGGCAACATTAGCATTTCTCCCCAAGTGCTGTATTTACATTCAAAATCATATTTCACACAGTTAGCAAAACTGAAACAATGTACTGGTCTTTTTAACTCAACAACATCTTATATTTATCAATATAACTCATTTTCTATCAGAATATGAACTTTTACTGACAAGAGCAACGTTTTCTGCTTACCTCCCCTCTGTAGTCTCATAGCAACTGAGGGGAATGGCGCGAACACACAGGAAGTGTGAGTGAACCGCCAAAATAAGAGTCCTTATCCCAAACGTTCTTATATATATTAGTACAATAAAATAAAAATAAAATACAGATGATAAACAGGATTTTGGTGAAATTAACAAACATAAGACAACATGGGCTACATCCACCCCTCCTAGATTTCGCCAACATCCATTCCAAAACTAACAAAACCCGGTCACTGAGCAAGGACACAAAGGAAGCTCTAAGCTCCACACATTCAGCTGAATAGCTACCCACTGTATGGGTTCAGAAAGAACATAAGGGTGATCAGGCCTCAGTCCCTCTTAGATTAATATGATGCCTTTTACACCAAACAAACCCCTTGCTACACATGACTTTTTTGGGGGATTACATAAGAAACCATGTCCCTTTAAAACAAAGTCAGTAATGACTGGGTCATTTTACTAAACGAACTTGCAAATTCCTTAAAGCCCAAAGGCCTCTGGACCATAGACTCAATAAACCGGTTGACCCTTCTACTGGCCCTTCCCACCCGGGTTGTGACTACACGTTCCCCGTTCACCACTGGGTTTGTCTGGGTTGGTACATCGGGAGTGTCTTTGTCACGGTCTGAGTCTGTCTGCTGTAAGTTTGTCTCCATGTTAATGTCAGTGCCTGAACCTGAAGAGGACGACTGAGTATGAGGTGAGTACGAGTCATGTTCTACTGCCAGACTATCCAGATCACCACTATCCCCTTGCAGACACTGGTCACTCGGGAGGTGCTGAGGTTGGACTGGATCAGGTAGAAGCTGACTTTCACTTTCCATCTCTGGAGTACCGACAGTTGACCAATCTGTTTGGGACATGCTATCACTCTGGTCCAACTGACTGCATGTATGCTCAGAGTCACCCATCACCCACAAATTGGTCCTGTCCAGACTGCACCCCACATCCAGTTCATTCAAAGAGTCGGGTGTGCACAACACTTCCTCTTCAGCATCACGCGCATCCACTACTGGCAAAAAGCTGATGTCCAAAAGTAGGTTTCTGTGCACGACTTTGGTGGCACCCTCTGGACTCTCCAGTTTGTATGTGTGATTCTGTGGGTTTCTGTCCTTGACTGTGTATACTATTGCACTCCATTTGTCAGCAAGTTTTTTCTTTCCTCTTTCGCCCTTGTTCGCAATGAGGACTCGATCTCCAATGCTCAAGTGAGTGCCTTTAACTTTTCTGTTGTAACCCTCTGCCTGTTTGCCTTGCTCTCTGATACTGTGTTTTTGAGCAATCCTGGCTGCCTCGTAGAGGTGTGACATGAGCGTTTTGACATAGCTCTTGTGATCCACTACCACTGGGTCATTAAGGACTTGTTTAAACATAACATCCACAGGTAGCCTTGGGATCCTCCCAAACATTAGCTGGAACGGAGCATATCCGGTAGTTTCATGCACTGTTGAGTTATATGCAAATGTCAAAGTCTGTATCTGCTGAGGCCACTTTTGTTTTCGTTCCAGAGGAAGGGACCGGAGCATATTTCCAAGTGTTCGGTTAAACCGTTCAGTCCCACCGTTTCCCATCGGGTGGTAAGCGGTTGTGTGGGATTTGGACACTCCGGACAGCTTGAGCAGCTCTGCAATTAGTTCACTTTCGAAGTTCGCTCCCTGATCAGAGTGAATACGTTCAGGAAAGCCGTACACACAAAACACATGATCCCATAGCTTTTTGGCAACTTGTTTGGCTGTTTGATTAGGACATGGGAACGCATGGGCTAGCTTGGTAAAATGATCTGTTACCACGAGAACATCTACCGAATGCTGCTTACTATCCTCTGCACTCCAAAAGTCTAAGCACACTAACTCCATAGGGGCTGAGGTCCTGATGCTCTCCAGGGGAGCACGAGCAGAGGGATCTGGGGTTTTGGCTAAAATGCACCTCTGACAGCACTTGACATAGTCCTTGACATCGAGCTCCATTTTAGGCCAGAAAAATCTTTGTCTCGCTAGGTGCATAGTTCTCGCCTGGCCTTGGTGTCCTGCAATGTCATGGATGGCATAGAGAGCTTTCTCTTTGAGGCTTTCAGGAAGAATGTACTGGTGTCTCTTGTGTTTACTAATTGGATCTTTAGTGACTCTGTACAGAACTCCATTTTGTAACTTAAGTCTCTCAAACTGTTTTAAAAGCACCAGAGCCTTTGAGTCAAATGCTGCTCTTTCTCGTCTGGACGGACGTTTCCTATGACTGACAAATGGTATGAGTACTGAAATAGTGGGATCATTTTCCTGACTACGCTGTAACTCAGCTAACGTGAAAACAGGGAGTGGATCCTGTCCAGGTGGTGACATGTCCTGAACTGCTTGAATGAACTGCACAGCTCTTGTCTCAGTAGCAGCCTCCCATTCATTGTGAGCATCCAGCAGTGCACTAATGTCTGCACCTTTAATGGGGCTGAACTGCCGGGTTTTTCCTTTTGGTTTTGCTCTTTTTACTTGTTGACACTGGACTTTCAATCGGAAAGTGTCTTGGACACTGTCAGGGGTGACACCCTCGGCCTCAGCAAGAAGCTGCTCGTACTGCTCAGTTATGAGTCTCTGACTAACTGTTTTAGCGAAGGGATCTCTACTGAGTGCGTCTGCAACAATATTTTTGGTCCCTGGAATGTGTTTCAGATCGAATGCATAAGGGGCGAGTTTTGACACCCAGCGCTGTTCACAGGCATCTAGCTTAGGTTTTGTCATTATGTATGTAAGAGGGTTGTTGTCCGTCCATACAGTAAATGAATGGCCTCTTAACCAATGACTGAATTTCTCGCACACACTCCATTTTAAGGCCAAGAATTCCAGCCTATGTGCTGGATATTTCTTTTGGGACGTGCTTAAGGTCTTGCTTGCAAAAGCAATGGGCCGGGCCCTCTCTTCACCTGCTGGTACCTGCGATAATACCGCACCCAACCCATCTAATGAGGCATCAATAGACAAGACCAGGGGCTGGGAAAAATCTGGGTGTGAAAGGACAACACAATTTAACAAACTGTCCTTGAGCTTAGACAGTGACACCTCACACTCTTCTGTCCAATCAGAGGGCTTGAGCTTCCTGTATGAGCCCGGGTTGGTGTTCAGTTTGACCCTACCGCGTCTCTTTTGGCCAGATGTAAGGGCGAACAATGGCTTAGCTAGGCTAGAGCAGTTGAGGATAAAGTGCTGATAGTATAACACCATACCTAGAAAGGACTTTACCCTCTTTACTGATGGTGTAGAACCGTCATCTTCCATAAGGTCCGCTTTTGTCATTTTTGATATGACCTCCACCTTGGCTGGATCTACAGCAACACCATTTCCGTCTTATGTGACCCAGGAATTTCACTGATGACCTCATTAAATGACACTTTCTGGGACTCAGTTTGAGATTATGGAGCCTCAGGCGCTGGAAAACAACCTCTAGCCTATCTAGGGCCTCTTGTTCTGTGGGGGCAAAGACCAACAAGTCGTCAAGATAGCATAAGAGGCTACTGAAGTTTAGGTCCCCAAATATACTGAGCATCATCCGCATGAATGTGGCGGGGCTGTTGCATAACCCCTGCGGCATGCGATTATACTCGTATAGTCCCGTTGGAGTTGTGAATGCCGTGTATTTTTTGTCTTCTTCTGCCATCGGGATATTATAGAATCCTGAGGTCAAGTCCATTGTGCTAAAGTAGGCATTTCCCCCTAAAGCGGCCAGGCAATCAGACTGATGCGGGAGCGGGTGCGCGTCTTTAAGAGTCCTGGCATTTAACCATCTGAAATCAGTGCACAGCCTCAGACTACCGTCCTTTTTCCAGACTAGAACGAGCGGGGACGCATATTCACTGACTGATTTCCTTATGAGGTCTTGCTCCTCCATTTCAGACAGGACCTGACGCAGTTTCTGGTAATGGGCAGGTGGGACTCGCCTGTAGGGCAGACGGAATGGCCTTTCATCCGTGAGTCTTATACGATGCACGAAATCTTTAGCCTCGCCACAATCTAGAGGGTGTTTAGAGAAAATGTCATTGTATCTCTCTATTAGGGTAACAAGCTTTTCCTTACCACTCTGGCTGGCATTGCACTGGTCAATATCTATGTCTGCGAGTCCGACCTGTTTTAGTTTGTGTTTTAGACCTAGAGAGCTCTCAGTTCTTTCATATTGGGCATTGTTCTCTGGCTGGCTTGTCCCCTGGGAAACCTCAAACTCCTCTACAGCTACACAAGTAGACACATCTGCTAGCTTGGCATTTTTCTTTAAGGTGATAAGCTTATCAGACAGATTAGTGACCTTCATAGGAACCCAGCGGTCACCCCACAATGGTGTGACTACACGACCAACCATGATTTTACGCGGCATGGACTTGGATGAGGTGGGTTCGACAATAACTGTACTGCCAGGCGACATAGGGACATTTTTGGGAAGCTTACCCCAAACCAAGTGTTCTTGTTTCGCTAACAGAGTGACTGACTGTTGGAGTTTAACTGTCCCAATCTTATCTGGAAGTTCGTCCCCTTGCCACAGCGAGGAGTTTGCCATGAGATCCAGAAACTGCTCGCACTTTGGGGACAGGTCGCCACTGGAAACAAGATGCAAGTAATCAGAAGTCACTTTGAGTTGACGCATTAAAAATCTGATTACATTGGTACCTATGATCAAATCGTCACGCTGCCCAGGGACTACAAGAACAGGCACGATACAACTTTGTTCATACAGTTTCATTTCCACTTCATACATGCATTTGGCTTTGCTCAAAGTTCCTCCACAACCCACAAGCACGACCTCCTGAGTTAAGGGTATAGGGTCTGAGAGCGCCATTTTGTTTAACATCTCAAGCTCTGCCTTTTCACTGAGAGTACATGCCATGGATCCTGAATCTAACATGCCCTCCACTTCAATACTGTTGTTCATTTTGACAGGTGTATAAAACAGTTTATCGTAGGAACCAACTCTCTGCGTATTTTGAACAATTACTTTAGCACCAGCTGGTGCTGCAGCACACGCTTTAACATAGTGTTGTTCCAAATCACTGTCGAGGGTGTCATTTTGTGTGCCCACACATCCCCTCACACAATGCGGGCCAGCTAGTTTAAAGGCTGGGTGTTTTGCTGGGGTGAACTGCCCAGTCTTTGGTTGGACTTGAAGTTAGGGCAGTTTTTCTTAATGTGGTTTGGCTGGAAGCATGCTAGGCACAACCGTTTTTGCCTACAATGTGCAAGAGTGGAGTGGTCATGGGACTGACAAACTCGGCAGGGCCGTCGCTGGAAGTGGTCAGGTTTGATGGGGTCAGATACAACATGGGTATTCTGCGCTAAAGCTCGATCAAAAATACTCACAAGCATCTTTAGGCAATCATCATTGCAAGAAGGCTTAGACATTGGATCCTCAATTTGTGTGGCTGGCTCTTTTAATTGACTTATAGTTTCTGGAGAGCTCGGCTCAGGTGTCTGAACATGAACTGTAACAGGCTGAGAACGTTTGGGCTTGGTGACAACCTGCTCTTTTCTTTCGGTCTGATACCTGTCAATGTGCTCTTGGACCTCACTAACGGTCCACTTGTCTGGGGCTTTAAATCTGAAGACAGCAGCGAGTGTTGGATCAGGACAATATTTTACAAACATCATAGCTGCTTCGTGACATGGGTCTCCCATATGTCTTCCCATCCTTTTTAATCCCTCCTCAGCAGTATCTACAGCTTTATTTAATCTCAACCAGTACTCAACTGGAGCCTCACCTGGCACTGGGACTGTACTGTAGAAATCAGCCATTGGCATACACGAGTAGGTTACATCGCTGAAGTGTTGTCTGAGGATGTCATAAATGATTTTAGGATTTTCCTGAGCTTTCATGGATGGACTACTTCGCAGAGTTATACGCACTACATCTTTAGCCTTCCCCATTAACTTTGACATTATTTCAGAATGCTGCTCAGTAAGTGGTGTGGCTCGTTTTTTAAAATAGACTTCCATCAGTTCTTGCCACTCACACACTGTGTTCTTGTCCAAACCATCTCCCCGGAAGACTGGAGGCTCTCTCACATCTGAATGGAGAACAAATTTGGCACCGGACAAGTTCAGGTAAGTGGGATCGCTGGATAGCTGGCCTACACCGCTTTGAGCTGGGGTGTCATTTAAGCTTTGTCCCATTTCACTTTTCAACTGGTCTCTTATAGTCTGTCCTACTTGCTGTGCAATATGTGTTATCAAGTTACTCAAATTCGGGTCTGTTGCAGCAAGAAAGCCCATAACATTTTCCTTTTGAGTAGTATCTGTTGGTACATTACCCAGTATACGAGTGGAACAGAAAGCAGGTGAGCTAACATTATCTGCACCTCGAACTGGCGTCTGTAGTAACTCATTAATAAACCTTCCTCTACCCATACCCAAGGAAGGTGTCTCTGTAGGAACCCATTGCTTCTCCCCTTCATCAACAGTGGATGTCATCTTGATACACTCAGCGGTTAACAACAAAATGAAATTTCAACACCTTGTAACTTATAAAACTAAACGTTAGAAACTAGGTGCATAAATGTCTTTTAAGGTTCTTATCCAACTCTTTCAAATGAAAAAAAAAACCTTTATCAGCAATCTGTGTGAATGCAGCAACCCACGGCAACCAAACTGCCGTTGATCCACAGCTCCGGCAGCGACGACCAGACTGAGCGATGTGAATCCGGGTCACGGCACCACTGTAGCCGGCCTGATGCTGGACTTAGCACCGGCTAGCAAAATCAAGTCTGCGTTGTGTCTTGGGTGTAATAACGAGCTGCACACGAGAATACCGTCCAAGGAGAGGTTTATTTGACCTGTGTGAAAACACATACAATTCAATACAGCCACCAGGTCTCTCTTTCACACACACACCTCCCCTCTGTAGTCTCATAGCAACTCACATGTGTATTACTCTCTTATAATCATGAAATAAAAAGTTACAGTGTGATCGTATAGTCTATTACATTTTCAAGTCATATTTTTCTCTATGGACAGCAATTTTTATATTATCAATAATAAAAAACAGTAACTGGTGTACTCAAAATACACACAAAAAATAATAACATCAGAAAAATAAAACGTTTTTATAAACACATTCATTTGCCCACATACCTGTGTGAAAACACATACAATTCAATACAGCCACCAGGTCTCTCTTTCACACACACGCCTAAAAGGCAGAAAAGAAACATCAGACCACATGAGAGACTGACCGTGCTAGCGGGACTAGCTTAAGTTCAACGGCAACATTAGCATTTCTCCCCAAGTGCTGTATTTACATTCAAAATCATATTTCACACAGTTAGCAAAACTGAAACAATGTACTGGTCTTTTTAACTCAACAACATCTTATATTTATCAATATAACTCATTTTCTATCAGAATATGAACTTTTACTGACAAGAGCAACGTTTTCTGCTTACCTCCCCTCTGTAGTCTCATAGCAACTGAGGGGAATGGCGCGAACACACAGGAAGTGTGAGTGAACCGCCAAAATAAGAGTCCTTATCCCAAACGTTCTTATATATATTAGTACAATAAAATAAAAATTAAATACAGATGATAAACAGGATTTTGGTGAAATTAACAAACATAAGACAACATGGGCTACATAGACACGCACTTCCTTGTGCCATAAAGCAATTCTTTACAGTTTCGCAGGAGCTCGTGCCCGGTGGCAGACAAAATTAGTGTTAAATATTGAGACTTCAAGAGGACTGATCTGAACCGTGATTTTTTCATTCTCCCATTGACATCACAGTGTGCTATCAGAAGAAATGTATTGGTAATCCATTAATATAAAAAAGTTGCCTATAGTGGCTTTAAATGTGCTCTTTCCCATGAAACACAGACAAATAAATCTGCGGGTAATTAATCTGCATGTTTTCCCTTCAGCACTTGCCTGACGTGATCAATTTCTGCAAGTGCTATAATGTGAAAAAACTGCGTTAAGTATCACTGGTCCATTTAAGGCACCAACTCTATGGCATACAGTATGTGCCATGTTGTTACTGTATTTTAAACACAGTGGTTCTCTATTTGGGAGTGACAACACCACATTGTCTCAAGCCTGCTCTTTACTGGTTGATTTTCGCATTTTGACCAATGTCCAAAGAAACATGTTCATAATTTCACACAGTTTAGGAATGACCAATCTCGTTATGTTGAATGTTATTGACCAATCACGGACTCAGGCTAGTATAATATGCCTTTCACACCAGACCAACGATCTGGGTAATTCCAGGGTCGGACTCACCCCGCCTTTGGTCTGAAAGGGCAACTCGACCCGAGACCTCATCGGCGCATCCGTTTTAACAAACGTTGTGTAATATGTGACAAGAAGCAACAATGTCAGGCATATGGCTAGCTAAGGTCAATGTAGTTTTTGTTAAATAAACAACGCCGTCGTCCAAAAGCATTTTCAACCACCATCATTGTAGAACAAAGGATGTGGGTGAAGTGACTTTGTTCTGCTGTAAGTTGAGGACGCTGGGTGAATCCTTTTATTAACCAGTAAGTGGGTATACTGCAACTGTGTACTGCAATCTCCACTTCATCAACCAAAAAAAGTAACAAGAAACGTCCACGTTCAATGACAGCAAGGCAACGTGATGCGGGTCTTTCCTTGGACCGATGAATGGTCTGAATGGGTCCAACACGGGCATAGTGGCAGCACGAGGTTAGAAGTGTTGTCACTAATCCTATACCTCCAATATCATTACAACTTCACAGCTAATTTCTCACGCTTTTTGCTACGAGATTGGTAGTGCTGTTTCATCTTTACTTTATAGCGGACATTTAAGATTACTAAACACTACGATTTGGTTTTATTTTAAACAAGGTATGGCTTTCACCGACAATGCGTTCCACATAACCCCGCCATAGTTCAAGCTAGAGCACTACGGTTAGGTTCTACTCTAAACACCAACCTACGATTTGAGAGGTAGTCATTAATGATTACAGTGTTCATAGTCACGGTTGCCCCCAAAAATATTGATTTCATGGAGGCTATCTTACTGTGGTTGGGTTCTACTCTACTAGTGATTTAGTACACTGATTCTTGAGAAGAGGGACAAAACAGGGTGAAATATTAAAAAAATAAACCTTATGCTCAGACAAATTAAACTACTTGTATGTATCTATACTAAGCTACTGAGCTACGCTTTGATACAACCCTCCAACTTTTCTTTTTTATCAAAATGTGCTTTTCACCTTGTCATCATGTATTTTGTGTCAACACCATCAGACACCAAAAACACATTCATTTTCACTCACATTATGCTAAACCTAAGGGAATTATAGTAAACACAAATTTGTGGACAGAGACCACCAAAAAATCACTCTCAATATCTATCTATCTATATCTATGATCTCCGACTGTTTTTTAACTGGATTGTGTAATAGAATTTTAACTTTAACAGCAATAAAGATATTTTTAGGATTTGAAAACACATTTTCTTGTTAGGAGACGGATTGCATTTTCACATGACCAACAATTCCTCAACAAATATGAAATATAATGAAATATTATCAAAATATTTATCTGACGGAGGTGACATAGACCTGACAGAGTTGACACATCTGACGGTGGTGACGTAAATCTGAATTGAACTGAATCAGATACATTGAATCAATCAATTATTGCATTAAACAAACAACAAACAGTGAGTATGTTATTGATTATAAACCTTTTATTCAAGATTCACATGTAAGTATTTCGATATACATAATTGGAACAAAAATGATCTATACAGATACAGTTAGGCCCAAAAATATTTGGACAGTGACACAAGTTTTGTTATTTTAGCTGTTTACGAAAACATATTCAGGATACAATTATATAATCAATATGGGCTTAAAGTGCAGACTCTCAGCTGTAATTTGAGAGTATTCACATCCAAATTGGAGCAAGGGTTTAGGAATTACAGCTCTTTAATACGTAGCCGCCTCTTTTTCAAGGGACCAAAAGTAATTGGACAATTGACTCAGAAGGCTGCAAAAAAAAAATAACAACGCTGCATGGGCTCTTCCTCATTAACCTGTCATCAATTAAGCAGTTAAAAGGTCTGGAGTTGATTCCAGGTGTGGCGTTTGCATTTGGAAGCTGTTGCTGTGAACACACAACATGCGGTCAAAGGAGCTCTCAATGGAGGTGAAACAGACCATCCTGAGGCTGAAAAAAAGAAGAAATCCATCAGAGAGATAGCAGAAATGTTAGGAGTGGCCAAATCAACAGTTTGGTACATTCTGAGAAAAAAAGAGTGCACTGGTGAGCTTGGGAACTCAAAAAGGCCTGGACGTCCACGGAAGACAACAGTGGTGGATGATCGCAGAATCCTTTCCATGGTGAAGAAAAACCCCTTCACAACATCCACTCAAGTGAAGAACACTCTCCAGGAAGTAGGTGTATCTGTATCTAAGTCTACCATAAAGAGAAGACTTCATGAGAGTAAATACAAAGGATTCACCACAAGGTGCAAACCATTAATCAGCCTCAAAAATAGGAAGGCCAGAATTGACTTTGCCAAAAAACACCTGAAGAAGCCAACCCAGTTCTGGAACAGCATTCTTTGGACAGATGAGACTAAGATCAACCTGTACCAGAATGATGGGAAGAAGAAAGTTTGGAGGAGAATTGGAACAGCTCATGATCCAAAGCACACCACATCTTCTGTAAAACACGGTGGAGGCAGTGTGATGGCATGGGCATGCATGGCTTCCAATGGCTCTGGGTCACTTGTGTTTATTGATGATGTGACAAAAGACAGAAGCAGCCGGATGAATTCTGAATTGTATAGGGATATACTTTCTGCTCAGATTCAGCCAAATGCAGCAAAGTTGATTGGACGGCGCTTCACAGTACAGATGGACAATGACCCAAAACATACTGCAAAAGCAACCCAGGAGTTTTTTAAAGCAAAGAAGTGGAATATTCTGCAATGGCCGAGTCAATCACCAGATCTCAACCCAATCGAGCATGCATTTCACTTGCTCAAGACAAAACTTAAGGCAGAAAGACCCACAAACAAGCAACAACTGAAGACCGCTGCAGTAAAGGCCTGGCAAAGCATCACAAAGGAGGAAACCCAGCGTTTGGTGATGTCCATGGGTTCCAGACTTCAGGCAGTCATTGCCTGCAAAAGGATTCTCAACAAAATATTGAAAAGTAACATTTTACTTGGGGTTATGTTTATTTGTCCAATTACTTTTGAGCCCCTGAAATGAGGAGCGTTTGTATAAAAATAGCTACAATTCCTACATGTTTAATCATATATTTTTGTTCAACCCCTTGAATTAAACCTTAAAGTCTGCACTTCAATTCCGTTGTAGTTGTTTCATTTCAAATCCAATGTGGTGGCATGCAGAGCCCAAATCATGAAGATTGTGTCACTGTCCAAATATTTTTGGGCCTAACTGTATATGTATAGATGTTTTCTCTCATCTCAGAACAGTATGTCTGCAGTGCATGTGCTATGGTCACGGTCTTTTGGACACAGATTATTAAAAAATAAATTACCTTTATAAATGTACCTTTCTATGCTCCTCCAATGAGAGATGTTGCCTAGCCATGCTGGACTAAACACGTCAAATGAGAGCACTCTGAATGTCTTTAATCATATTGGCCTGTACCATGCTAGAGGAGGAGTGTGTCGAGGTTCCCTCACCACACACCGATCAGCCACAACGTTAAAGCCACCAGCCTAATATTGTGTTGGTCCCCCTCGTGTCACAAAAACAGCTCTGACCCGTCGAGGCATGGACTCCACAAGACCTCTAAAGGTGTCCTGTGGTATCTGGCACCAAGACGTTAGCAGCAGATCCTTTAAATCCTGTAAGTTGCGAGGTGGGGCCTCCAAGGATCGGACCTGTTGTTCCAGCACATCCCACAGCTGCTTGATCGGATTGAGATCTGGGGAATTTGGAGGCCAAATCAACACCTTGATCTCTTTGCAAAAAAATTAAGAATGGTTTGAGGAACATGACAGTGTGGCAGGGCGCATTATCCTGCTGAAAGAGGCCACTGCCGTCAAGGAATATTGTTGTCATGAAGGGGTGTACTTGGTCTGCAACAATGTTTTGGTGTGTGGTACGTGCCAAAGTAACATCTACAGGAATGCCAGGACACAAGGTTTTCCAGCAGAACATTGCCCAGAGCATCACACTGCCGCTGCCGGCTTGAGATGCACTGTGCGTTCTGACACCTTTCTACCATAGCCAGCAATAACTTTTTCAGCAATTTGTGCTACAGTAGCTCTTCTGTGGGATCGGACCAGACGGGCTAGCTTTCGCTCCCCAGGCACATCAATGAGCCATGGATGTGCATGACCCTGTCGCTGATTCACTGGTTGTCCTTCCTTGGACCACTTTTGGTAGGTACTGACCACTGCAAACTGGGAACACCCCACAAAACCTGCAGTATTGGAGATGCTCTGACACAGTAATCTAGCCATCACAATTTGGCTCCTGTCAAAGTCACTCAGATCCTTACCCTTGCCCATTTGTCCTGCTTCCAACACATCAACTTCAAGAACTGACTTTTCTTACTGCCTAATATATCCCATCCCTTGACAGGTGCCATTGTAACGAGATGTCATTCACTTCACCTGTCAGTGGTTTTAATGTTTTGGCTGAAGCCATATGTTCCCTCAGCCTTTTGTTCCCTGAATCTTATGTCCCCTCCCCCAAACTCTGCGAGAGTACATGATTATCAATCCACAAAAGTAAGATATGCTGTCCAGGGCCGTCCCTAGACAATATGTTGCTTTAGGCAAGATCAAATTTAGCTGCCCCACCTACAAACGTTGCTTCGCTGTGGCAGGCTATGTTACTTGTGTGGTTCACGCCGAACAAATTAAATGGCACGCGCACTCACACATGTAGCCTACTACAAAACATGTTACTGTTCTACAATGTAGGACATAAAACAGGAGGGAATACAACTCAAATACGTAGCAGTACATTAAGCTGAGCTTTTATCTCCGGGATGATTGCAACAATGTATTGACAACAGCAACTGGAGCCCAATTTCAACCGTGTCACGTCTGTAAAACACACCCACCCCCTTTGTAATAATTGCACAAAATCGCCTGCTGCCCATAAAAGCATAATTTCTCACAATGGCGCAAAATTACACGGAAACTTTCAATATGTCCATTATTACATTTACATATACTAGGTTACAGCTTACCTCACAATCTATTAAATCTACAAATATGGATTTTGCACAAAAGTATATACAGTGAGCAAAACACACGCCACCATATAGACTACATTTGGTGTCCTGTCCTATAAACACACATGCAGGAAAAGACCACCACAACTCGGCCAGTTTTAATATAAAATCATCCTTAAACCTTGAGGCGTTTTTGTTCTTTATGAAGTCTCTTTGTCTAGTTTTTTGTCTTTTAGACATTTTTGCTTTTTTCGACTCGCTAACTTGTCACAAACTTCTGTTCTAGTCAACATACAGACGTTGGCCGTTGTGCCGGATTATAAGTAGCCGGGAAAAAGTAGACCAAATTTGAGAATTTAAAGGGAAGGTTACTGCCTTTTAATCGCATATTTCTTGTGACGGGGAATAACTTAACTGTTTGAACTTTTTTTTAGCTATAGTATTGTTTGAACCCTCCCTTTGATATGTTTTATCGAGAGAGAGAGAGAGAGAGAGAGAGAGAGAGAGAGACGTCACAGTAGACCTACAGTCAATCAACGTCTTGCTGGTCTAACTTTTTCCCCCCGGTCTACTTATTATCCACCTGGCCACACCCCGGCAAGAGGCACGCACCAACCTCCCCAGAATAAAGTGGTACACAGCAATATGATTGGCCATCTCACAATTTAATTTGGTTTTTGTGTGTTAGTGCTACTGTGCTTATTTCAATTCAAATCAACTAACCACTCTTCATGCTTGAGCGGGCGGCAGAAAAATTCCAAGGAGGCGGATTTGACGCCTTTTGGGAGTGCTGCTCTATAGGCAGCTGCCTAGTTCGCCTATATGGTAAAGGCGGCCCTGATGCTGTCATGTCACATATTTAGAATTTATACATTAGAAAAACTAAACACCATTTTTATATTTACTGTAATTAAAAATGACTTGAAAACCACAAAAACATGATTACTTCACATTAAATGTCAACTCCGTCATTGGCCCGTCACCACCGTCAAGACTGAAATCTAAACATTTCAAATAATTTCCTCAGAAATTGGAAGAGGGTGTTGACATATCATGGTTGTGAAACATTAACATTAAGATTTCAATTATTCTAAAACGATCAAATTTACCAGAGACTGTCTGACATTGATGCACTCTGCAGAAGTGGACTGTGGCTGCCCCTGATATTGCCTGATTTTATTATATTTTAATGCATGTATGACGGTGTTGACAAAAAGTGGGGACACAACTTTTGAAACCTTCTAAAACACGCAAGTGTCGAAGAAAAAACACCTTGCTCTGATATGAGATATTATGTGTTGCTTTTGATTAAATAAGCTTTTTTTAATCGTTAAAAATACTTTTTGCCATTTTATTGCATTCGATGCCATGGTAAAAAACAAAACAATAAATTAAATCCCATGTACTTCAACATACACTGCTTTTTAAAAGACCCCCTCCAGTGTAAGTCACGTTTTTAACAGACCATCCAGATTTGTGACGTCACAATATTTTAAGTAACCATTTTTAACCAACGGTGGGTGACTCGGGAGCAAGTATGCTCGGTGCCGGTATTGAAATAGAGGGGTGCTGGCGACTCAGATTCAGGAATTTTCAATGAGGCACTAGGAGAAGATTACATTTTGGGGATTTTAACAAGGTAATTGAATGTATTTGCAGAAACATGATTCATACGTTTATGCAGAATATTTTTGTTTCATAAAATGACTGAAGAGGGACTTTAAAAACATTACAAAAAAACTGTGGCATGTACCAACAAATTGTTGTGTCAAGCAACAACAAAAAATAAAAGAAAGAACAATTAGGCCTAACATTACAAAATAAATAACAGTGGCATTTCAATTATTTTAAACAAACAATACTGTTTTTAACAACTTTTAATAATGGCAAATCATTTTAATTGCAGTACCTGGCCAAGACATGAAAAACATATGGAAATAATAGGCCTATTTAAAAGACAGCTGTTAACATTACAAAAAAGAGGCCTATTTATATAATAATAATATTTATATAATAATAATAATAATAATAATAATAATAATAATAATAATAATAATAAACATTTACGCGCACATTTATTACACATCCAAGCCAGTTCACAAGGAGGGTTAAATGTTCCCCTGCTGCATTGGGGTGTAACCTACTACATTTAAACCAAAGGCTATAGGTAACACTTTATAATAACTTTCAGTAATAAGCAGGTATAAGACCATCAATAAACTATAGCTCATAATTAGTAAATTTGTGATAATGATTTATAAATTAGTTCTTAAAGATAAGTGACTGTATTTAGGCATTTGGATATTATGAATTCGAAGCTGATCAATATCATCTAATTAAACAGAAATCAATGCAGAGTAACGGAGAAACCTGCAGAAAGCAGACCGAACCAACTAAGAATGTGCATTCATGTCAATGCGAAGTTCTCAATCCAAAAATCTAAACAAAATAACAATTATGAATCTTTTAGAAATGATTTATACATAATTATCACACATTTACTAATAAGTTTCTAGTTTATTGATGACTGCCAATTTATTTATAAACTGTATATCTACTAACTGCTTATTAATGAACGTTATTATAAAGTGTTGCCAGGCTGGATGTATTATTATTTTTTACCTCAGTCAGACTCAGGCTTTCCCCTGCTAACTTTAATGTTTTGCATTCACATACAACTGATAATATATAGACTGACAACAACCTATCGTTCAGTCTTATTAGATATAATAAGCTATATCGATTTAACTGAGACGTCCTGACTGTGCCTAGATTGTTTAGGCAAAATCATTTGCCATGGTACAACTGAACTGAGACAAAGCTATCTCCCTGACATAGACGATGAGTCTAAAAGCAGTCAAAGTTAGCGTCCAAGCATAAAGCGTAATTTTCTGTCTAATTCAAGTCACCAGAATTGCTTTTATTAAGCCAAATAAAAACGTTTTACTTCCCATGTTGTAGAAAGACCATAACGCAAGTTTGAGTTAGCCTCCAGGCAGCTTCGGTGTTTCATGTGGTCGTTTTTCCCTTGTTCACTTCGTCCACTAGAGAGCGGTACAACCATACAGATGGAACATGTACTGCTCTATTAATTTCAATGGGTATAAAACACAGATTAAAAAATAATAATTAAAAAAGAACTAGTGAAACGATCACTTAGCTTTATACACACGCACTACCAGTGGCGGCTGGTGAAAAATAGTTTCGGTGGGGCTGTACCATATTCAGTCAGCTTCACAAATACAATTAAACACTAACTGCAGGACACCAGTGTTCTGCTAAATAGTAAGTATTAAATGTCAATATTAAACATGTGAGGCATTCTTACAAATAACATCTTACTAAAGTAAACTACAAAAACAAATGGAGTCAGGGGAACTTTGTGTGTGTGTCTGGCATCTTATTTTTTTGGCCATTCTGTCATTCTGAGTGGCAAACCTCTAAATTACTTAATTATTAAAGTCAGGGATGTTTTAGTTTAGTTTTTTCTCCATAGAGAGCATAGCCAGAGCATTCAGGCATTCCAGTGTCAGACTCTTCCTCAGGTTGGTCTTGATCATCTTTAAAGTAGATTAGTGCGTCAGCTTCCATTAAAGATTCTCACAAAACGTCGGGTGCATGCAGTTTATTGCATAATCATCGGGCAAAGATTGAAACATACAGATGGTCAAGGATAAGACATGGTTTTGGACACTCCAGCTCCGTCCACATTTATCAAAAAAAGCGTAGTGTCAAATTAAACAATGTAATCGTATAGCTTTACAGACATAACATTACTAACGCTAATAAAACCACATCACAACCCATTTCCTCAATGCAAAAGTACAACTGACTAGCTAGCATATCAAAACAAAAGGTACACAGTAAATATACATAAACATGTTACACATACCTGGCAAAGATTTAAACATACAGATGGTCAAGGATAAGACACTGTATAAGACATTCCAGCTGCTGCACGTAAAAATAACAGTCACAACTTTGTTTAGACCGTAGACTTGAACCATTTTGCTCTTGTTAGTGGTTAATTAGCATACATTCAACAAAACAAGCGAAATATGTTTACAATGGTATGATCGGCCTGTCAGTTGAACTTAACTAAGCCCCACGTGTACTTTTCTTTACTGTTCTGGCTAGCCTGTTCTATATTAATACTTAGTTGATCTGGTCCAAGCTCTCTTATTTTCTCCACCAAAGTTCTCCTTTCCAAATGGTTTTGATGAAGAGAATCGAGTTAGCAGGCACCTGACATCCTGGGTCTTGCATCTGCGTTCATCATGGTCTTCTTCTCTCTGGATCCTATGGCAGATCACAAAACCAACTTTCTCTACCACAGGCCGACTATGCTTAGGGCAGTACACTTGCAGCCTTTTCTGGCAGCAGATTCGAGGACGCTCATTGGCAAAATTTATGTTTCCACTGTTGCTATGTGCAGTTCTTCGGTCAGCCATTGGCTGGTGCTGCTGCACTGAACCAGAGCCATAGAGATCCAATGTGTGCTGTTTTTCTACCACCCCAGAAGCGCTGAAGCGCTAGCTAGAGAGAGAGGATGAGCCATAGACATAAATACGTCTATGGGATGAACAGTCAACTAATTTTACCTGAAATGTAATGATTTATGTGTTATGTGTTACATGTTTTTGTGCATTTTAAACATATACATGCTTAAAATAAGAAATTACTGTTTATTTAAAAAACCCTGGGAGAGCCAGGGAGGGCTGTGCCCTAATGCCCTCTATAGGTGAGCCGCCACTGCGCACTACACAATGTTAGCGTTGGTGGATTTCCGCTGGATTTGTAACTGCAAATGTGACATTACGTCATCGCCGATGTGGTGGCGCTGGAGGCCTAAACTCATGTAAGTCAAACCAGCTACTTTATTATACACTATTTTGATTGCAATAAAATTGCATTGATTAACAAGTTGCGATTTGGTACGTGTGTGTACAATTATGACCACTAGCCTCCGCTTTAAAACAATGCTAGCATGATGGAGTACTTTCGCAATGTTGTCGGGCAGGGCTGGACTGGGACAAAAAAATCGACCCTGGCATTTTGGCCCAGACCGGCCCACCACAATCGGTCACACACCACATTACCCATCTTCCATCTCCCCTGAAAATTAGTGATGTGTCGTTCCAGAACGATTCGTTAATTTTGAACGAATCTTTAAAATGACTCGGGACTAACGAGTAGTCTCAGAGAGTGATTCGTTAATTTTGGTTGCGCATGCGCAACAACAGTTGTGTTCCGAGTCATTCGCTAATTTCGTTCAGCATATTAATCAAACTTTATTCCAGACTCACAGGAGGGTCCATACCAAACAGAAAACGAAACAAAAATAATAACAAGAGAAATACAAGACAAAACCACAAGTCATTCAATTTTACGAAAGACAGTTTGTATGTAGGCTATCTCGCCAATGTTTTTGGAGCCTGGATGAGTACCGAAAGCAACTTTTCCTCTGGTCGGTTAAAGCCTCTATGATGCTGTTCTCCGACTCATCCAAGCGACACGTAAATTTATACATTAGATGTCTTAGAAGTGCATCACATGTAGGAACACCAAAGAACACAAACAGTTGACTAGCACTATGCCATCTAGGAACCTGAAGCAGCAACCTCATTGCATCATTGTAAGCCACTGTAAGCCTTCGCATACTACCTTTCCTGTAGCTACACCAAAGATGAGCTGTATACATAGGTGTGCAGAAAGCTCTAAATAATGAACATTTTGCATTGACAGAACACATACTAAACTTGCGAAGCAACATGTTGGTCTGAGCATACAGTTTACAACACTGTCGATAGATATCTCTGTCATCATTCAAATCATCAGTAAAAACATGGCCAAGGTATTTTATTTCCTTGCATATCAAGAGAGGAATATCGCACAGATAAAACACAGGAAAAACTAATCTCCTATCCTCTCTACTTCTGAATATCATGACATAACTCTTTTTGGCATTAAATGTGACGTTATAATCCTTGCCGTACTGTGAGCACACCTTCAGTAATTGCTGCAGCCCAGCACTATATGGACTAAAGATTACCAGGTCATCAGCATACATAAGATGATTGATAACAGAGTTTCCAACAAGACAGCCTGTGTTACACCCATTCAGTTGTTTTGATAGATCATCCATATACACATTGAACAAAATAGGAGACCGAATACCACCTTGGCGAACACCATTATTTACATGAAATGGGGCAGATACAACATTACCCCATTTAACCCGCATTGTCTGGTGGGCATACCAATAAACTAGTATTCTAAGTATATACTTTGGAACACACTACCTACATAGTTAGTATAGGAAACAGAAATTAATAGTTCACCCCTCAACTGGGTCTTCGGGTCTGAGTCGTTCGTTCAATTTTCACGTGATAGCTTGGCATAGAAAAGAGAAATGTTTAGTTCGCCATAGTTATGCAGTTACGACTGCGCCGATTCACTCACTGTGATAATTAATTCACCTAAAAGTAGTTGCAATATACTCCTTTACTGAAACGTGATGTGCAGTGTTTAGCCAAAAAAATCACAATATTGATATAACTTTAAGGTGTATTTATTTAAAATCAGGTTATCCTATACAGCCAAATAACAATCACACTCGAACTACAACTAAATCACACAATATTGCAGTATAAGCTGTCTAATATAATAAACTGGTTGTTTTGTTTTGTTTGATTTGACTGTAAACTGTAGGGCAGCACGGTGGCTCGGTGGTTAGCACTGTTGTCTCACAGCAAGAAGGTCCTGGGTTCAATCCCAACCTGACCCAAGGGCCTTTCTGTGTGGAGTTTGCATGTTCTCCCCGTGTTCGCGTGGGTTTCCTCTGGGTACTCTGGTTTCCTCCCACAGTCCAAAAACATGCAGGTTAATTGGTGACTCTAAATTGCCCGTAGGTGTGAATGTGAGTGTGAGTTGTTGTCTGTCCCTATGTGTCAGCCCTGTGATAGACTGGCGACCTGTCCAGGGTGTACCCCGCCTCTCGCCCTGTGTCAGCTGGGATAGGCTCCAGCCCCCCCGCGACCCTGCAAAGGATAAGCGGTATAGCTAATGGATGGATGGATGTAAACTGTATAGTGAAAAACAGAAAAAAAACTGACCCAAAACCAGTAATAATAACTCGTGAACCAATTCAATCATTTCTGTTTTCTATGCTACGCCTAGCAGTCACGTGAAAAATTAACGAAAGACTCGAAAGACAGGACAGGAAACAGAAATGAGTAGTTCACCCCTCGAATGGGTCTTTGGGTCTGTCTGAGTAATTCATTCAAAAGAGTAGTTCACCCCTCGAATGGGCCTTTGGGTCTGAGTGAGTCTTTCGTTCAAAAGATTAGTTCACCCCTCGAATGGATCTTCGGGTCTGTCTGAGAAATTAGTTCAAAAGAGTAGTTCACCCGTCGAATGGGTCTTCGGGTCTAAGTCTTTCGTTCACTGGTCACGTGACAGCTGCATAGGCTAGGCACGAGAGATCAGGAAACATATATTAGCAGTTCACCCTTAGGTACGGAGTCTTTCGTTCACTTGTAACGTGACTGCTTCATGCTTAAATTATGACAACGTTCATAATCGTTGTTGATTTTTGAATTTTTACACGACAGTTCCCGGTCCAATGAACGAAATGAACGAAAAGACTCGAAAAAAGATCAGTTCATTTTACTGAACGAGAGTTAAATAACCAAGTCACTAAATGAACCGATCTTCCCATCACTACTGAATATGTATACCAGCCATGCTATCCCTAAAAACACTAAAGCCGTGTGATGACCAAAAGGGAATCAAGGAGGATAAAGAGAGTAGATAATGACAAATACCTTCAAAAAAGTGGCGTTGCAAAGTTTTACCCCACTGTGATGAATTCACTGCAATGAATCCTAAAAAAAAGGAAGGGCATCCTGTGTTACTTTTAAAAGGTTGTTTATTGCATCATGGAAACAATAAACAGATGTATTAAAAGGGGTCATATTATGGAAATTTTCAGGTTCATACCTTTATTTTGGAGTACTACTAGAATAGGTTTATGCGTTTTAATGTTCAATAAACAATTTATTTTTTCCAAACTGTCTGGATCTGCAGAACCTCTAATCACCCTCTGTCTGAAACGCTCCGTTTTAGCTCCTGTCTCTTTAAAGCCCCCCACCCCTCCCGACGAGCCCAGTCTGCTCTAATTGGTCAGCTGGCCAAACAAAGGGAGTTTGCCTTCGCACTGACGAAAACAACGTTTTCTCGACATGGCGAAACCACCCGGCCTCCGCTCTGACTGGCTCTGGTTGAGGGCATGCCAAACATTTTTCAAATGTGTGACTTGGTGACGTAGATAAGTTACGGAAGAAAACCCCGGACTACAAACGAGGCGTTTCAGGCAATTCAGGAGCAGTGTTTTCTGTGAGAGAGAGTAGCTCCCTTTGGTGTGGACTATGGGCTTTGTAACTTTTCAGACCTTATACATGCACAAAAAGCTATATAACACACTAAAGGAAAGGGAAAACCCCCAAAAGCATAATAGGTCCCCTTTAAAACCACCACCCAAAAACCAACCATTATTACCAAAATAACACAATCATACTTACCTCTCCTGCAGAAACCATACATTTTGTAATTCAATAACAATATAGCCTAATTTTCATATTCCAAAATCACACAATAACTCCATTCATACAAAAGTATACAGTTTACTAATAAAGTCGCGTGAGGATGACACTCGTTTCCCGGGCATCGGGGACGCCAATAAATGTGACTGAGATTGCAGACATCATAGACTACCTTCTTATGAGCATACTTGCCAACCCTCCCGATTTTCATATCTATCAATATGATTTTTTGCCAGATCCCCGCTATTATTTGGAAATCCTCCAAATTTTTGAGGTTTCAAGGTTGGCAAGTATGCTTACGAGACAGCGTTTTATACAAGAGGTCAGGACATTTCTATATATGTCAGAGTCAGAGATATCAGAATAAACATAAAACCATAAGCGTTAGTCAACGCAAGCGAACAACCTAAGGTTTAGCTTTTTTTCTTTTTCTTTCCTAAAGTAGGCTACTACACAGTCATCATGAGTCACGCGGCCTGGGCCGCATGATAAGACCTGCAGCTTCCCCACCCCTGAGTCCTAAACCAAGAAATCAGTCGGCATTACAGTCCGACGTTTATTGAATTAATCATACATTCTCGGAGTTATATATGTGGCCCAGTGTCAATTAAGAAAAAAAGCAATCGGTAGAGGCCCGAATAAGATCTATAGGCCTATCTGCTTTATTTGCCAAACAAGATCTATCTGCTTTGTGGGCCAATCCCAACATTTTTGGGGGGGAGAAATTCCAATCTAAGACGACAGTTGTGTCAGCCCAAAAAGCGCGTTGGCCCACTGGGAAAGTGCCCGGTCTGCCAGATGGCCAGTCCAGCGCTGTTGTCGGGTCAGACTTGAGGCGAGCTCGCTTAACTGTTTGCCTGGCCTGCAGCTTTCCTTGCCGAGAGGCAAGTTTCTGTCACTGCAAGGTCACGAGCAAAACCTGGTATGGATTTTCAGAGAGTTGGCTACTCTAGTGCAATGAAAGTGGGGAAGATTCACATGATTTATGTCAAGTAATTACGTGATGCCTCATGTGACGCTCACATATTGAAATTGCAAAGTCATATTCTTCTTATTATTGTTATTATGTTAATAATAATAATAATATTTCATTTTATTTATATAGCCTTTTTCTGACACCGAATGTCGCATGACAGCATCAACATAAATAACATGACAAAAATAAACAATTAGACAGAAATAGTATAACAGACAGACAGCAACAACAGTTCTAACTATAAGTACGCAAATGGATAGTATCACAAAAAAAAGGGACCAGGTTCTAAACAGAGCTAACTAAGGTATGCTAGGGTGAAAAGATAGGTTTTAAGGTGGGTTTGAAAGATTGATAGCGAGTTGGAATTCCGAATTAGAGGAGGGAGAGAGTTCCATAATTTAGGTGCTGCCCTAGAAAATGCACGCTCCCCAAAATGCTTCAGTTTTGCTTGTGGAGTGACCAATTGCCTATCTGCAGAGGAACGTAGTGTCTGGGTAGGATGGTAAGGTTGGAGCAGTTCAGTGAGGTAGGGAGGGGCCAAATTGTGTAAAGCTTTGTAGGTGAGGAGAAGGATTTTGTAGATGATGCACTGGCTGACCAGAAGCCAGTAAGGATTAAAGAGTACGGGGGTTATGTGCTCAGCAGATTTTGTAGAGCTGAGCAGACGAGCAGCAGAGTTTTGAACCAGTTGGAGTTTCTATTGATTCTATTGATGCCGAATAGAAGTGAGTTGCAGTAATCAAGACGAGAGAAGATGAATGAGTGAATGAGTTTGGCAGCTGCACTCTTGGAAAGGGATGGTCGGATTTTAGCAATGTTTCTAAGATGGAAGAAGGATAATTCGACCATGTTATTGATACGAGAGCTAGACGAAAGAGTGGAATACATTAATACGCCAAGATTGCGTACTGAAGGGGAGGGGGAGACTGTAAGACCATCAATGGAGATTAAGATATTGCCAACTTTAGTTAGGGTGTATTTGGTGCCAATTAAGAGGAGTTCCATTTTATTGCTGTTCAGTTTGAGATAGTTTTCCTGCATCCAGTGGTTGATTGTCGATAAGCAGTGTTCAATACAGGCAAGTGGAGGATTATCAAGTGAAGTTGTGCTGATGTAGATCTGTGTCTCATCAACATAGCAGTGGAAATTGAAGTTGAAATGTCAGATAATTTGACCAAGAGTTCATTTCATTATGAACAGGAGGGGCCCCAGGACGGAGCCCTGGGGAACACCCTGTGTGACTGGGGACATATCAGAAGTGAATCCATTAAGTGATATGAATTGATGTCTGTTTGTGAGATATGACTGAAGAAGAGAGAGCGCAGTGCCCTCAATACCCAACAATTGCAGCCTAGAAATGAGTAGTGTGTGACACACTGTGTCAAAGGCTGCACTAAGGTCTAACAGGATGAGGATGTTGAGGGCCCCAGCATCAGCGGAGGTGAGGAGATCATTGGTTTTAATCGCTTTTTTTGCCCTCATTGAAATGAATCGGAAGAGTGTCAGCTGTATAGAGCGCAGTACTTGTGCCGACTGACTGCTCTCATCCAGCCGGCTACTTTAATATATAATGTTTTGATTAAAAGGTTGGATTCGCTACGTGTGTACATTTACGACTACTAGTGTCTTGCTTCAAAACAATGCGAGCATGCTGATAGAGAAACGTGCCTATGAACAAACTTTAGCTAGTAAACGTAGTCTGGTCAGATTGCCCATTGCCTTGACAAGAGCCAAGACAAGCTTCTACCACAGCCAAGGTCACGAGCAAAACCTGTAAAGGATTTTCCAAGAGTTGGCTATTGTCACGCAATGAAAGCAGAATGGATTCATTTGCAGATTGATAATCAGCCAAAATTGGCATGGGTTTATTTTATAACTGTAAGGCTTGATAAACCATTATAAAGTGAAGGTGTAAATAAATAAACAAAAAATTATAAACAAAGTCCAAAGTCCAATGATTCTTAATCACATAACTAATGATCAGTCATTGGGGAATTGTTGTGTTTTCGAAAACTAATAGGCTACTAATAGTTCTTTACAGAGTTTTTTTTTTACAACTGGGTAGGTGAGCCGCTCACCCAAGACACGTTTTCAAAACCCCTGTCAACAAACCGGCCAGTCCACTTGTGCTGCGGGGCAGGTCCTGCGAGCTAAGGCGGTCAGTCCAATAACTGCATCACATTCGCATTTGCTCAGGGAAATGCATTTTCTAGTTTTAACATTGTTATTTTAGAATCATTTTTGGGTTAGGGTTAGAATAAATAATTGTAAAGTTATTGCCAAGCCCCACTTGCAAAACAATATTTTTATTTTGGATCTATCCCTTAAAGGAAAAGTTCACTATTTTAGGGAAAATGTTAAAATGAGGTGCTCCAAGCAATCATGCATAGGTTTCCAGTGAAACGGTTTGCTTTGTAGCCCAAACGGAAGTAAAAACTATCTGAACAAGTCACGATAACTCCTTGACAAATGTAAATAAGGTTAAACATCCAAAACAGTGAATATTTCCTTTTGTTTATTTCAACAGATTCCCATTAGCTGTCACCAAAATTAGGGTGTCCTAGGGCAGTGGTTCTCAAATGGGGGTACTCGTACCCCTAGGGGTACGTTGGGTTACTGCAGGGGGTACGTGAGAATGTTTTTAAATGTCAATAAAAAAATATCAGTGACGCCTAATTCCTCGATTTATACTGTAGTAATTTCAATACAAATGATGAAATGTAAGTTTAAGTAACCACATTTTCCGTTCAATATTATTATTTTCAAAGCAATTTATTTTTAAAGCAACAACTGCATTCACGTTTGTGATGATGTTTGTTCATTGTGAGGTCCGTTTGCTGCGGTCTCTGGATAGCCAATTTCGGTATGGCAGCATTTGGAGGGGGAAATATATTATCAACCACATTACATAGTCATTATTAGGCCTTCAGGTCATGACCATTTCCTCTGTTTATAAGTAATTAATATTAATATAAGTAAGTAAATTAGTAACAATCTAATCTGTTTTGTGCAAAAACTACTATTTGATGGAGGTAAAGCAGTACCAAGGCTTCCAAATTTGTGTTATTGTTTTTCTCTTCCACCTCCCGATTGCAGCACTTGCCATTCAACAATTGGCTAATCACCATGCTTACAGTATTACACCCTCTCGTCTCCTGATATACAATTAGCCCCTACGCTCACAAACACAATATCAACCACCATAAACCATCTCTAAAATAATAAAAAAATTGTGCCCATACACAAATATAAAGTATATTACGTTTATAGGCAAGCACAAAATTAAAAATTTCACATTTTCGGTGCCTGGGTTTAAAGCTTCATAATTTCCGGTATTGCCAATATATGTAGTAACATCCAGCTTATCAATAAAAAATGTAAAGGTAATCCGTTCAATGTTTCCAATGTTGCTTGTGTTTGAATCTCGCTAGCCACAAGCTAAATGCCCATTGCTCCAGTATAAAAAATATAATTATACATTTTTGGAAAATATAATAAAAACTTTTTTTTTACAAAAATGTTTTGCGCTGGTTAGGGGGTAAAATATTTCAATGGGGTATGTATTGAAAAAGTTTGAGAACCACTGTCCTAGGGTGTACAATAAAGTATAATAAAATATTTAATTTAGGGAAGTTTGGGATGCCCTGCTTGAACTGCTACCTCCGCGACCCGACCCCGGACAAAGCGGATGACGATGATGATGATGAAAATATTTAATAATAATTTAAATAATAAATTTTTTCACCACATTTTTTATCCTTTACATTTTTATTTGCTTTCTGAAAGTCAGTTTATTCTCTTTAAAAAGTTCAATTATTTTCCTTTATTGGATGGGGTTAGGTCACAAATAAATAGCATTGTGGAACTCTTGTCACTTTAGATTTTAGTCTTGACATTACCTGATATTTTTGCTTTAAATTGGTTGGGTTGCCTACAAAACCCAGAAAAACCGTGCCTTTAGATGTTGTTGTCCCTCTCTAAGTCTTTGACTGACTTAATGGAGAAGAGATTCTACTTATATTACTTTCACTGCATGCACGAACACATCACACTCTTTCATAGTACTTGTGTTTCTCTTTCTTCACAGTGCGGCATTTGGGCCCAGTAAACAAGAGGAAGAGGACTACGAAGATGTCCCCATAAATAAAACCTGGGTTCTATCACCAAAGGTCTATGAGAGTGATGTTACCTTGATTTTAAATAAATTGCTACAGGGCTACGACAACAAACTCCGTCCAGACATTGGAGGCAAGTACTGTGCAGCTGCATCAGTGATGAATGCTGTGTGTGTACCCATGTATTAGACCATAATTTACCTTCCGCAGCGTTTTAGCTATTATGTGCTTCAAAACTCAATATAGGGTGATAAAAGAATATAAGAACAAAGCAAAATAATTTTGAGCAGTTATGTTCATTGTTAGTTAGATACATTATGAAATGAAAAGTGTGAATTGCATTTTGAAATGATAATACTTTTAATATGATAATACTCTTCTTGAACTGGTGATTTATCTTCAATTAACAAATTATCTTGTATGTTCACTTTATCCAAGTAATTGAAAAAATTGTTTTGTAGTGGTTTGAGTTTTGCATCTATATCAGAGAGAAGCTGCTTGGTTAGCGATAGTGAAATCCAATGTGTCCGTCAAGATTTTGCAATGGAAACCATTGTCCACTAGAGGGCCAGTCCGTCGCAAAGTCCCCGTTGAAATTAATGGACTTCCGGCGCAACGGACCAGCGCAACGGATTAATTGTGAACAGGGCGTTATGCCTTTGGTACAGTGGCGAAGCCAGGAATTACTCTATGGATGGGCCTGAGAAAATGTGCTTGGGCATAACCCCAGATAACAATCAAACATAGAATAAACGTTATACAATGTATAGGCCATATATAGTCAACGTCGCCAAACTAATTAGACGCTCTCTACATATTACACGTACTATAGGCCTATTCAATTTACAATACATTCTTTAACTAACTTGACTCTCTATTCGAACGAGCACTCCTAGCTGAAACACACATGACTGACATGGCTTTAGGTCTACACCTATGAAGCAAAGCTAAACAATGGAACAATGACAAAAATATTCCATAAGTTTTGGAATTAAGCTATATCAAGATGCTCCCCCAGTAGCCTACATTGGTAATATAGCCTGCTTTCTTCCACTGCCCAATTTTCTTCTGCTGTGCAAATTCAAAATCAGCAAAACCACAGGCATGACTGTTTAATGAAATAATAAATGAACATATTTGGAAGAGAATGCAGGTCCCTAATTGTTTCGTGTTCGAACTTTCAAGTTACTTTTAGTGTAAGTGTTCTAATGTTTGCATCAGTTCAGCTATCCAGAAACTTTAGTCAGAAAGCAAACGCCAAAACTAAAAACTAAAGAATTTGAAAACATAAATTACATTCTCTACTAATACATTCATTAACTATTTTATAAAACAGTCATGAGGTTTTGGCGATTTTTATGAGCTCGTGAAAAAGTAGATGCTAGGTCAATGGACCCGATGCAAGATAACTTAGTGCAAGCTACTGCAAGCTGCAAGGCCAGAGGAAGCCAAGATAAAAGCATCTATGGAAATGCTTAACTACGAGAAAGAGGCAGCCGTAGCCATATTGAAGTGGAAGCACCTGAAGCTGCTGCTAATTTATGTAGTGAGAAACACAGTAAGTCAAGTGTAGATTTATTTCCCTTGAAAGCCACACGATGAACTGAACAATATGTTATAGACCAAACCAATACTGCTTCCCAATCACCTCATATTACCTTACAGCAGCCTCACATCTATGAAGATCCGGTCCTATCTTTTTATTGACATGCTGCCCTTTTGTTATACTTTTGAACTGTTGATGCTGTCTGTCTGTTCTCCCTGTTTCTGTTTAATTGTTCATTTTTGTCATGTTATCTATGCAAATGTTGTGAAGCGACTTTGGGTGTCAGGAAAGTGCTATATAAATAAAATGAATTATTGTTAGGATTAATATGTTCATGAGTCACACAAAGCTAGGTTAGAGAACGACCATGTGCAGCATTCAATGCCTCCAATTGTCAACGGCTGTCCTACTCCTTTACCCTATCCCATATCATCAAATTCCAATAAAGGCAGTATGAGGCAGAATAATAATAATAACTTTATATAGAGCCTTTCCAGGGTTACAAGGTGCTTTACAATAAAAATAACAGTAAAAATATAAAATAATTAAAAATAGAATATAGAATATAATTAAGACAGTAAATAGATTTTCTACTTAAGTTGCTCGGCAAAGTCAAGAGAAAATGTCAAAAAATATTACAGCAACACACGTCAACCATCCAGAAGCAGAATTAGCGATGATATGGGACAGACTCAAACAAACTCATGGCTCAGCAGAAGTGATAGAAGATTATCTGTTCAGACAAAATTAAACCTTTCCAAAAATAGCAAATGGAGATTATTCTAAACTGACAAAGTTGAGCGATCTACTAATGGAACTTTAGTCAGTAAAGGCTGAAGGAGACTTACCTGGCCTCTCTGTCCTTGACACAGCAAGAAGCATCAACCCAACAGTACAGAAGCTCCCGTTTTTTGTCTGCAAGAAAAGTGGGCGTCAGTTGGTGCAGCCTACAAGCGACAAAACCGAGTTCCCTATCCACCCTTTACCTGCTTCGTAGACTTTTTTAGCCAGGAGGTTTGCATTAGGAATGATCCAAGCTTCAACTTGGATCCCAGGTCCAAGAAAACAGTTTGGAAACCTTGGAAGTCTCTGTCCACAAAACACAGAGATATTTCCAAGGGCCATCTCTGATACTGGGGAGCCTGCAACGAAAACTGACAACTGCGATAAACTGTCCCATTCATGGTAAACTGCACCCTCTACAAAAAGGCTGTGCATTTTGAGAAAAGTCCATTGAAGATTGTAAGACGTTCTGAAAAAAGAACAATGTGTGCTTTAAATGCTGTGCTTCGTCATCACATCACAAGAAACTGTCAAATTAAACTGCGATGTTTTGAATGTACGAGCAAAAGACATCATACAGCGCTTCGCCCCGGACCCGCACCCTGGAACGCAAAGGCGGACCCTGCTCCAGAGTACGGCGGCGAGGAGAAGAAAACCTCACCCAAATCTCATGTCACTACCAAATGCACGAATGTTTGTGGCAGAGACCTGAAAGACTGACCTAAGATATGTCTTATAAAAGTATATCCAGCGGGCCACAGAGAAGCAGTGAAACTGTATGCGATTCTGGATGAACAAAGCAACAGATTACTAGTTCGCTTCCGGTTCTTTGAAGTGTTCAGTGACAAAAGTCCAAGTGCTCCTTTGAGAACATGAGAGCATGCGCTGGAGTAAAGGAATCAGCAGAAAGAAGGGCCAGTGGCTGTGAAACGGAATCTCTGGATGGAACTGTCCGCACCCCATTACCCAGCCTCATAGAATGTAATGACATTCCTAATAACATTCCAACCCACAATGTGGCTCTTCATCATACACACCTAAAGTCAGTGGCACACCTCATCCCGGACATTGATCTGCAAGTCCCAATTGTGCTTCTCTTAAGTCGGGACATTATTAGAGTGCATAGCTTGTAAACAGGTGACTGGCTCACACAACCTACCCTACGCTCAGAAGTTGGATCTGGGCTGGGTCATTGTAGGCAATGTATGTCTAGCGTCCACAAACCACCGATAACCAGCACCTTCTACACGAACACCACAGAGATAAAACGCCCTACTCTCTGAGACATGCCTTAACGTGTTCCGTGTCAAGGAAAAATACAGTGACATCCAGGTCACCAATCACCCAACAGAATCTCAAACGAAATCTACCTGGGACCACCTGGGATGCAACCTGTTTAAGCGGACCAATGATGAAAAGCAAGTGGCTCCTTCGATTCATGATGCCTTCTCATGAAAATAATGGATGAAGGACTTTAGAAAATTGGGTTTGGTAGCTCCATTACAATTTAAATATCCATGTCCAAGGCTTCCCAACAACAGGCCCCAAGCACTGAAGTGTCTCATGTTTTTCAGGCAAAACCTTGAGAAGAAGCCTGAAATGCAAGACCACTTCCTCAGCTTCATGGACAAGATGTTTAAAAAGGGTCATGTTGGAGTTAGCCCATCTTCTCAGTGAGGAAGAAGAGCGAGGGTACTTGCCAACATTTGGTGTGTACCACCCGAAGAAACCAAAGCAAATCTGAGTGGTGCTCGAGTCTAGTGCCCAATACAATGGTGTATCGCTCAACGATGTGCTGTTAACTGGGCCTGACCTGAACATATGGCATATTTAGTGTTAAAAAGTAGATACCTGTTTTGTAGTCAAGTATGTGTAATCAATATTAAAGGTTAGTAGGTAAGCATACCATAGTTTACTATTAGTTTAAAGTAACTAGAGGATTAGAGAGAATTTAAGGAGACAAAGTATGGGGTGAAGCATTGGTGAGCAGATGCAGACCCCAGGATACTTAAGGGCACCAAATGGAGGTAGAACAGAGAGGATTGCAGGAAGCTGAGAGTCGTAAGAGTAAACATGATAGGAAACCTAGAATGAGTGTAACAGACTCTTACAAGACTTCATTGTTTGTATTACCCTGAGAAAAAATGAGCGTTTGAGGTAAACAGATGCCGGGAGTGAACAGATCAATAAAGAGAAGAGGGGGCCAGTTGTAAAACGGAGACTAGAGGGACACTAAAGTTCCTAGCAAGAAGACGTCCTGGGATGTTTGAGAACAACTGGGGTCACTTTGAAAATTGGGGAGTGACCAAAAGTTGTGGGATGAATTGACTTGAATGTGATGTATAAAAAGGCAAACTGTGAATGCACAATTCAGGTGGGACTCTGCAGACCTCCACTGGGTCTTATTCAATGCTGAATAAAACCTATTCTTCTGACCTCTCAGCCTTCGACTCTTAGCGTATTTACAATTTTAATAAATTGTTGTTATCTCAAATGTTGGAAAATACATGACAAACAACACACTGCTTGGTGTACTGATCCGCTTCAGGAAGGAAGCTGTTGCCTTTACAGCGGACATAGAGCAGATGTTCTGTTTTTTGGTAAGGAAATATGGCAGGAACTTCCTACGTTTTCTATGGTTTCAAGATAATGACCTCTCCAAAAAGATTGTGGATTATCGCATGAGGGTTCACCTCTTTGGTAAGAGGACAAAACAACAGAGGTCATGGAAGCCTTTCCATGTAGATATCATGCAAGTGACCTTAAAGATCTGGGGCCTCATTTATAAAACTGTGCGTTGGATTCACTTCAAAAGGCTGCAAAACGCAGAAATTGCGTGTGCACAAAAATATTCTGATATATAAAAAAATCATATTCCGATTACCCTTTATAAATCACAATAAACTTAAAATTTGGCAAACGTGAGTGCGTGTCTTTTCCCACCCTTTTAACGCCTATAAATATTCATTGAAACGCCGCAATTTATATTAATTTATACTAGCCGCCCAATTGTGTTACACCTTCGGTGTGGTCATTTCCCTCATTGACAGTTCTGCGCAACAAACATGTGATAACGAAACCGTGCGCTCGTCTGACCGACTGAGGCATCGAAACTAGCAATAGTTTGAACGTAGTTTGTCCTACTGCTCGCCTTATTATTCATGGAAGGTAGAACAGAGAAGGAGTGCAGGAAGTGGGGAGCAGTAAACACTTAATGATTGTAAGAGGCCTTTGTAAGAATACACTGTTTGTCACTCTGAGAGAAGATGAGTAGTCTGGGATTAACAGATGCCAGGAGTGAACAGATGTACCAGGAGAAGGAAAGGGAGGCTAATGGACTCTGCTTCCTTAGTTTATGATAGGTAAGGATGGGGCTAGTTGTAAAGAGGGGTAAACTTTAAGGTTTATGGGACAAGCGGTCCTCAGGAAACAGCATTATCAGAGGTGATTGGTATTAGGCATGTCTAATTTGCATGTTGGGGAGTTACCAAAAACATGGGAATGGCTTAACTTGAAGGAATATGTATAAAAAGACGAACTGTGAATGTACAAGGGAGTAGATTGAAGGAATACATTTTTGTAGATCTTTGTAGTTGCATGCGATGTTATTCAGGATGAATAAAACCTTCTCTTCTGAAACTTTGGCTTTTGACTTCCAATATTTTGTATCGGGTTGTAACTTCTGCTAATTAAAAATATACACGAGCAGTTGTTTTTCTTTTATCTGGACTAATCCAGTGAAATTGCATACATCTCATGCCTTTGATAGCATTGTGAGTATTTATTGATTGTGTTATTGTTATCCACCATCGCATCATTATTTTTGTGATATTGTTAAATTTTGTGAAATTTGATGCTATCAAATCTACTGAGTTACTATTGCAAATGGCACAGTTTCTAGACCATTGGAAGTCCATATAAGGATGAGTACATATAATTTAGTACACGTTAAAATATGATGCCATTAAATTTGAAGTTAAATAGACAATAAATACATAAAACCTTTAACAGTAAAAAGGATTTTATTCATGGTTAAGATTGAGTTGATATATTTATGCCGGGATCAGACTACACAATTTTTGTTGTTGTTGTTCACGAAAGTCACCATTTCAGATTACGCGTTAAATTTGTGCCATGTCTTGGCCGGGAGATGGGAACATTACAAGTGTGACCCCCGACCAATCATCGTGTGCTGTTTTTCACAACCTTGCGTGAGTTCATACATAGTCAGGGAGGAGGGTCAAGAAGTTGTCAGTCATGGCTACAGAAGGGCTATGTTGACATATGTGCACCAGACAGCACTGTCATCCTTTCAAGAATCCTGTCAACGTAAAGAAACACGTCACAGGAGTCATAGGAGTTGGCAGGGAAATTCTGACATACTAGACTTTTCGGCGAGGTTGGCGTTGTTTATGCTTTTTGTATGTTTTAGTTTAACCTTTCCTTGCAACGTTAATAAACCTGTGGGCAAGAGGACACAACTGTCTTCAGTTTTGATTTTAGGAAGGAGTTTACCTCAATGGCAAATTAAATGCAGTACATATACCGAGGGCAGCACACTGTAAAACATTTCAGTAATGAGATAACTTATATAGATAGATCATTTACTAATTGCAAATATACTTTGCCAGTCAATCTTTAGAATTGATCACGAGCATCAATTACAAACAGCCTGAAATGTTAGGTTTGCATTAAAATGGAGCTTCTGCATGCATCTAACATTGCTAAATGTGATTCAACTTATTGAACCTGTTCTTTTTTGCACATTTCAGTGAGACCAACTGTGATTGAGACGGCTGTGTATGTCAACAGCATTGGACCGGTTGACCCCATCAACATGGTAAGCTTGTCTCAATATTCTTTGAGTGAAATATACAGCTCTGAAAAAAATTAAGTGACCACTGCAAAATGATCAGTTCCCCTGGTTTTATTTTGTATAGGTATGTGTTTGAGTAAAATAACTTTTTGTTTGTTTTATTCTATATATTACTGATATAATTTCTCCCAAATTCCAAATGAAAGATATTGTAATTTAGAGCATTTATTTGCATTACAAGACAACTGGAGAAAAAAATATTCTGTGTTTTCAGACCTAGAAAAATGCATAGAAAACAAATTCATATTCATTTTTTACAATACTACACAATACTAATGTTATAACTTAGGAAGAGTTCAGAAAATCTATTTTGGAGGAATAACCTTCATTTTAATTTTCTGGTTGTAAAATATTATTGGATTTGAACTACAATATGTTTTTATCATTTACATCATTGCTGGTGCTGGGAGTTATCAACAGGCCAAATACATTCAAGCCCAACCCAGACCGGCCCGGCCAACTTGCGGGCCAAATCTATAGCACGGACCGCATTTGTTATCTAAATTTCCGACCCCAACCCAAACTGAGTCTGTTCTGCAACTAAACTCGCGTGAATAAAGGAAAGCGGACACAAGCTGGATGGCGGACAGTGAGGCAATAGGAAAACATACATAATAACTTAATGGCTGTCTATTAATAAATTTCTGTCAGCTAAGAATTCTTTTCAAAGATCAATAGGCTTGTAAAAAAGGTGCTTTGCTACAATCAAACAGCCTAGGCGTACAGTGTTGTAAAACTTTGTGTTTTACACTTTGTAAAACTTTGCGTATAGTGTTGTAAAAAAAGGGAGTAATCAGTAAATTAACTTCACAAAAATTTTTTTTTGAAGGGGTAACGAGTTACTGTAACTAATTACAAATTTCCAGTAACTAGCACAACACTGCTAATATGTGAAAACAATTAGTGTTAGGCTATTAAATAATAGCCTACACATGGGCTACTCCCTGAAGCACATAGAATGTCATTGCATTCATACAGCCTAACGATCATATCCGCTGCAACCACAGCGGAAAGCCCATTTGAGATTAGGCCTATAGGCTGTCATACTTTTTTTTATGAACTGCGACGTAAAGGATTTTCTAGTTAGAAATAACACTTTTTTTTTTTACTGTTTCTTGTTAGAAAATAGACTTTTTGGATGCTAACTTTGACTTGGCAAGAGCATTATAGCCTGTATATTAACACTTAGGCTATATGTTGTAAAACCAAGTGTTCATTTTGAATTATCTAAATGACTAAATGATTTCCCCGACTACAGTGTTATAGAGCTTAACATCGAGTTAACCACAAACAGAAACTGCTTGGAGCATAAATTGTAGCATAATTTGCCATGACAACATACCTTGGGTACAACCTACCCACATTTTATAGTCTAGGTTAATCGGGAAGTTACTCCCGAACTTACCAAAGTAAGCCAGTTACCTCGCTTCGTAGTATAGGCCTCTGGTCTCAGTCGGTTAACCCTGTATAAGTACAATTTTATAATAATAATAATAATAATAATAATAGGCTATTACAAAGTACCACAGAACCATGGGTGGGTTACTGCCGCATTAAAGGTTCTAAATTATATCTTTGTTGGCAGAGATAGAAAGCTTTTTTGTGCAGCAATATTTATTGATGTGTAAAGCTTTTGATACTGTAGACCACTCAATAATGTTGAATAGGGTTGAACATTGGGTTGAATAATGCCGCATCCAATTATCTTGACAATATTTCACGCCCTTCTAAGGTGACCAAGGGTGTGCCTCAAAGGTCTATTTTACGTCCTGTTCTCTTCTCCATTTATATAAATAACATAACGCAAGATTTTGTGAATTTTCAGGCTCATCGTATATGCAGCCAGACCCTCCTTATCCTCAGTTTCACACAATCTGCAACTGAATTTCAATCATATGCCAAAGAAACTTATTGAATTGCATCTCTTGCTTAATGAAGACAAAACTAAAGTGATGACTTTTAAACATCCTAGTTTTGTTGGTACCGATCTTAACATATCCACGTCAAACGAAACTTTATTAAAAAGTGTGTGAATACAAATATCTCAGCATCTGGCTGGATAGCGCCTTAACATTTAATACACACATTGAGAAACTTCAGGCTAAAGTTAGATCCCAAAGTGTCTTTCTTTACCATGATGAGTCCTGCTTAAATTGCTCAGTGTGCTTCAGACTTTATTACTCCCAATCTTTGATTATGCGGATGTTGTTTACAAGGTCGCCTCCAAGTCGGTGCGCAGCATTGGATGCCTTGTGTCACTTAGCTGTTAGATTTGAAACTGCTGCTCCTTACAAAACGCATAATTGTCGGCTTTATACCCTGATAGGATGGCATCAGTGCAAAATTGGCGTATACCTTCTTGGTATAGATTCATATATAGGACGTTAGCAGGGAAAACACCACCTTATTAACATTGTTTTTTAAATAGAGTAGTATCTTATCTTGGATCCAATCATGTCATCAACCTGATTGTTCCAAAAGTGAATAAGGCAGCAGGGCACAACTCATTCCAGCTACACGGTACCTTTTGACTGGCCTAAGTCACCGCAAAAATTGTAATTAACCAGCTTTGTCTCTCAAGGTGTCTCTAATGGTCTGATAGACTCATAATTGATAGATTCCTGTACTTGTTTATGCCAAATGTCACTTTTTTTTTTTATTTGTTGTGTATATGTACTGCAGCACGGTGGCTCGGTGGTTAGCACTCTTGCCTCACAGCAAGAAGGTCCTGGGTTCAATCCCCACCAAGGGCGTTTCTGTACTTGTTGCGTGGGTTTCCTCCGGGTATGCCTCCCAAATCAGGTTAATTGGTGACTCTATTGCCCGTATGTGAATGTGAATGTGAGTGTGAGTTGTTGTCTGTCCCTATATGTCGGCCCTGTGATAGACTGGCGACCTGTCCACCCCGCCTCTCGCCCTGTGTCCGCTGGGATAGGCTCCAGCCCCCCCCCCGTGACCCTGTACAGGATAAGCGGTAAAGTTAATGGATGGTGTACATGTACTGTGCAGGTCATACTGTGTGTCATGTTGCCTTCCATTTAAACCAGGTCGTCACTGTAAAAGAGAATCCATTCTCAGCTGACTTACCTGGTTAAATATAGTTATTATAAAGGTATTTTTTTCTGGCTTTGCACGACTTCAGCCCAGGACCGCAGTCTTTGAAATCTTAAAGGATGGAAGCAATCTGGCGCTCACAGTATCCTTCTGCCAGTAAAGCCTGATTTGAACCCTTATTTTCCTCACTCAAAACTTTTTGTTTTCAACTTTTTTTTTGGGAAGTACAACTAGTACTGTTTTGCCATCTAGTTGGTACTATTACAAGCGGATTTTATGATTTGAGCGAGGTGATCACCTAATCAGCATCTCATTAGATAAATTAGGTGTGCTTGTGTTGGAATTCAACAGACACTGGAATGGAATAGCTGCCATACATGTAGAGAGGCTTATTTAAGAACAAATTAGAGTGGTCTCCATTTCTTTAAGAGCTATATCTTGTATTATTTCAACGTTAATTCTTAAGTAATTGTTTTTAACAGGAATACACCATCGACATTTTCTTTGCCCAAACGTGGTATGACAGCAGACTTAAGTTCAACAGTTCAATGAAACTGCTGATGCTTAACAGCAACATGGTGGGCAAGATCTGGATTCCGGACACTTTCTTCCGAAACTCAAGAAAGTCTGATGCCCATTGGATCACCACTCCGAATCGTCTGCTAAGACTGTGGAACAATGGAAGAGTGATGTACACATTGAGGTATGGGAGATAAGAGGCCAGGTTAAAGGTAGTGACTTTGGTTTCCTTCTAGTATACACTGCAGAAATAAATAAATAAGGGAACACTCAATCATCACAGTATAACACCCAGTCAATTAAACTTCTGGGATATCGACCTGTCTAGTTAGGAAGCATAAGTGATTGTGAATCGAATTCGCCTGTTTCGGTGGAAATTAAAGCGACAACAGGGAGACAGGAGAGACAACAGCAAGACAATCCCCAGAAAGGGAATGGTTTTGCAGGTGGTGGCCACAGACCATTTCTCGCTCCTTATCCTTCCTGACTGATTTTAATCAGGTTTTGCATTTTGCTAATGCTCTTGTCACTCCTGATAGCATGAGGCGATACCTGCAGCCCCTTCAGGTTGCACAGGTTGTCCAGCTCCTCCAGGATTGCACATCCATACGTGCCGTCGCAAGAAGGTTTGCTGTATCTCTCAGCACAGTCTCCAGAGTGTGGAGGAGATACCAGGAGACGGGCCATTACATGAGGAGAGCTGGACAGGGCCGTAGAAGGGCAACAACCCAGCAGCAGGACTGGTATCTGCTCCTTTGTGCGAGGAGGAGCACTGCCAGAGCCCTACAATATGACCTCCAGCGGGCTACTCGTGCATGTTTCTGACCAAACTGTCAGAAACAGACTCCATGAGGGTGGTATAAGGGCCCAGTGTCCTCTAGTGGGACCTATGCTCACAGCCCAGCACTGTGCAGCTTGATTGGCATTTGCCAGAGAACACCACAACTGGCAGCTTTGCCATTGGCGCCCTGGACTCTTCAAAGATGAAAGCAGGTTCACACTGAGCACATGTGACAGACATGAAAGAGTAGGGAACGTTATGTTAACTGCAACATCATCCAGCATGACCGGTTTGGTGGTGGGTCAGTGATGGTCTGGGGAGGTATATCCTTGGAGGGTTGCACAAACCTCCACGTGCTTGCCAACGGTACCCTGACAGCTGTTAGGTACTGGGATGAAATCTTCAGACCCATTGTTAGACCTTACGCTGGTGCAGTGGGCCCTGGGTTCCTCCTGGTGCAGGACAATGCCCGGCCTCATGTGGCCAGAGTGTGTAGACAGTTCCTGGATGATGACGGCATTGATTACATTGACTGGTCCTCACGTTCCCCAGACCTGAATCCAATTGAGCACCTCTGGGACATTGTGTATCGGCGCATCCGACGCCACCAAGTAGCACCACAGACTGTCCGGGAGCGCACTAATGCCCTGGTCCATGCCCGGGAGGAGATCCTCCAGGACACCATCCGCCATCTCATCAGGAGCATGCCCAGACATTGTTGGGAGTGCATAGAGGCACATGGGGGCCATACACACTACTGAGCCACATTACGAAATTTACGCAAGTTGGATCAGCCTGTGATTTTGATTTTTCACTTTGATTTTCGGTGTGATTTTGAATCCAGCCCTCAATGGGTTGATGAGTTTGGTTTCCATTGACCATTCTTACGTCATTTTGTTCTCAACAAATTACACAATGTATATCAATAAAGATTTTCAACTTGAACATTTATTTCATTGAGATCCACTGTGTGATTTAAGTGTTCCCTTAATTATTTTGAGCAGTGCATTTGTGTATGTATTTGTGCAGTGTATTGCTCTCAACTTCAATTAATTATTTGTGGTTTTTTCAGCTCTTGTTTGTGCATTTGTTTCCTGTATTTCTCATAGATCTCTTTGTTTATTTTACATTTTTTACTACTTGTCAGACAGTGTCCAGTGTCTCATTGTTATGTTTCTTGTAAGTGGTAAAGACAAAATGTGAATAAGAAGGAAAACACATTTTAGTAGCAATCTAGCACACTTAGAAGACTTAACTTTTGCCTGTCACAATTCTGTTTCTGTCAGGTTGACTATTAATGCGGAGTGCTACCTTAAGCTGCATAACTTTCCAATGGACGAGCACTCGTGTCCCCTGGAGTTTTCAAGCTGTAGGTGTTTAAAACACTTTCCCTCCCCGTTTCAATTCGTCATTTCAATCTCAGCCTAGTAGCCTGCGCCAGGTTTGGATTTCAGTGTGGGCGAATGCAAGAAGCTAAGCCGTTTTCATTATTACAACAAAAATAACATCTGCTTTAGTCTGCTCTCCAACCTGTAAATCTATCAACTGGGAGCGGGGTACAGAGGTCAAGATTCTCTGACAGCCTAATGAATTATGCATCCTGTCCAAACTGTTTGTCATGCTACATCAGTCTCCTGCATCGAGCTTCCGCTTTTCATGTCTTGCCATTTCATGATGTCACAGTCTTGATCCTGCACTGTAAACTGTAAACCCCAAGACTATCCCATGAGTTAACAGAAATAATTTTCTATTTTTGAATGCTTCAGTTAACCTGGCCATCGCAAAATCTTCCACCTACTCACTAGGATTGGGTATCGAGAACCGGTTCCTGTTCGGAACCGGTAACGAATCTCCTAGAACTGTGATTTTGATAAGATACGTGCATTTTGAGTTTGCTTCCCGGTTCCTAACTTTTGCATATTTCAGTCGTGCTTCTGAGTGAACGCGGGCGTAAAGTCAATAAGTAATTTGTTACATAGTGCGTCAACAAAGCATTTGAGAAAATACACATTCTTACACATTCTCAATCTCCCAACGTTTCTCTTGGTTAAATTAAGGTTTAATAAAAATAGCCGTTTATGTACGTTGCTGTACCAGGCAGATACAGTGACAGGGCTATGCGTTGCTATGCTTTGTATGCAAACAGTAAATCTCATCATCTTGATGACATATCTGCACTGCACTTGAATGTGGTGTCTGTAGGCTACTGTGCTCTGCGCCCTACCTCGCGGCAAATGAAGCGCATGTTTTTTTCCATGTGAAGGCGGCTTATATTGCCCCCTGGAGATATAGCTAACGTTAGCAGTAGCAACGTCTCACGCGCAGGTACGAAAACAGATGATCTGACATAAGCATTTTATATTGAAGATAAACAAGTATGTAGACAAATGATTCTACTGTATATATACAGTGCATCCGGAAAGTATTCATACCCCTTCACTTTTTCCACATTTTATTATGTTACAGCCTAATTCCAAAATGGATTAAATAAAAAAAATTCCTGCACATTCTACACACAATACCGCACAATGACAAAGTGAATAAAGTTTTTTTTTATTTTTTGCAAATATATTAAAATAAAAAAATTAAATATCACATGTACGTAAGTATTCACACCCTTTACTCAATACATTGTTGAAGCACCTTTGGCAGCAATTACAGCCTCAAGTCTTCTTGAGTATGATGCTACAAGCTTGCCACACCTATTTTGGGGCAGTTTCTCCAATTCTTCTTTGCAGATCGTCTCAAGCTCCATCAGGTTGGATGGTGAGCGTCGGTGCACAGCAATTTTCAGATCTCTCCAAAGATGTTCAATCGGGTTCAAGTCTGGGCTCTGGCTGGGCAACTCAGGGACATTCACAGACTTGTCCCAAAGCCACTCCTTTGTTATCTTCGCTGTGTGCTTAGGGTCGTTGTCCTGTTGGAAGGTCAACCTTCGCCCCAGTCTGAGGTCCAGAACGCTCTGGAGCAGGTTTTCATCAAGGATCTCTCTGTACATTGCTGCATTCATCTTTCCCTTGATCCTGACTAGTAAAGGCCTTGTCCTTCTGGAAGGTTCTCCCATCTCCACAGAGGAACACTGGAGCTCTGTCAGAGTGACCATCGGGTTCTTGGTCACCTCCCTGACCAAGGCCCTTCTCCCCCGATTGATCAGTTTGGCCGGGCGGCCAGCTCTAGGAAGAGTCCTGGTGGTTCCAAACGTCTTCCATTTGCGAATGATGGAGACCACTGTGCTCGTTGGGACCTTCAATGCTGCAAACATTTGTACCCTTCCCCAGATCTGTGCCTTGACACAATCCTGTCTCGGAGGTCTACAGACAATTCCTTGGACTTCGTAACTTGGTTTGTGCTCTGACATGCACTGTCAACTGTAGGACCTTATATAAATAGGTGTGTGCCTTTCCAAATCATGTCCAATCAATTGAATTTACCACAGGTGGACTCCAATCAAGTTGTAGAAACATCTCAAGGATGATCAGTGGAAACGGGATGCACCTGAGCTAAATTTTGAGTGTCACAACAAAGGGTGTGAATACTAATGTACATGTGATATTTTAGTTTTTTTATTTTTAAAACATTTGCAAAAAATTCAAAAAAACTTTTTTCACTTGGTCATTATGCGGTATTGTATGTAGAATGTTGAGAATTTTTTTTTATTTAATCCATTTTGGTATTAGGCTGTAACATAATAAAATGTGGAAAAAGTGAAGGGGTATGAATACTCTCCGGATGCACTGTATAAATGTATTTGTTTAATTTTTTGTTTTATTTTTATACGAGTTCAGAGTACACTCCTCCACCTCCGGTTCTTCCCCAGAGACCCGCCCCCTCTACAGAAACTCCTTTCACGTTCGCCTTGAAAGGAAAGTTATGTTATATCGTCTTTGATATTTTCCTGTCAGAAACAGCTGACAGACTAATTAACATGATTATATGGTTAGTTACGACCAAGTAATTTGATTGGACAAGAGACAAATGTATTCGCTTTACCGGTGTGCTAATAACCGTAAACTACATTAAGGATGGTTATCTTGCTTAGATTGTAACAAACTTCACACCGCAAAATTAATACATTAATTTGAACATACAGATAAGTGTACATCATGACACAATCTGGCCTAACGTGTAATGTAGTAGTAGACCTACACAAAGCTAGTGTGCAGGAAAATGTTTATGGGTTGCTTGGCAACAGTCCAGTCCAGTGATATTCATATATTATAGACATTTCTGACTAATGTTTGTTCACCGCGGTAAAGATAGCATTACGTTTGATATTCAAATTCAGCGGGTAATAACTTTTTACTCCTATGGCATAAATGTTTCTGCAAAAAAGTAATTGCATTTGTGTTTCACAAATAATCTAGAGGTTTCACAAATCTAGAAACAAATCTTATTGGACCTCTAGTATGTGTTGATAGATGTACTCCATGTTTTTACAAGTTAAGCTGCAATGGATGTCCATCTCCCAAAGCACTGTTTTCCACAATCAACAAACTCCTCAAACCCACTGACAATACCACTTCATCTTTTACAGTCAACAAATGCAAAACCTTCCTGTCTTTCTTTCAATCTAAAATCGACACTATCTACAGTTCTCTCTCTCCCTTCCAAGCCAAAACAGCTCCCCCACCTGATTCTCCTCCCCCAGCTCCACTCAGCAACTCTCCCATTTCTCCCCAATTTCTTCAGCTGATCTTTCCAAACTCCTGTCAGACATGAAAACCCCCACTTGCTCCCTGGACCCCATCCCTTCTGCACTCATCAAAGGCTGCCTCCCAATACTCTCTCCTCTCATCACAACCATCATCAACTCCTCCCTTACCTCCGGTTCTGTTCCGCAGTCTCTCAAGCTGGCTGCCATCACTCCCATTCTCAAAAAACCTGGTCTCGACCCTGACATACTTTCTAATTTCCGGCCCATCTCCAACCTACCCTTTCTGTCCAAAATCCTTGAACGTACCATAGCTGCCCAACTCAAATCTCACCTCCACTCCAACAGTCTGTTTGAACCATTTCTGTCTGGTTTCCGCCCACACCACAGCACAGAAACAGCCCTCCTCAAAGTCACAAACGATCTCCTCCTCTCCTCCGACTCTGGGCACCTCAATATCCTCATCCTCCTGGACCTCACAGCAGCCTTCGACACCATCAGCCACTCCATCCTCCTCTCCCGCCTCCAGAACTCACTCCACATCACTGGCTCCGCTCTCTCCTGGCTCAAGTCATACCTCACAAACCGTCAACAATTCATCCACATCAACAACTGCTCCTCCTCCACTGCCCTGCTGTCACAAGGTGTCCCCCAGGGTTCGGTGCTTGGTCCCCTCCTGTTCATCCTTTACCTCCTCCCCCTAGGAAACATCATTCGCCGCCATGGCCTCTACTTCCACTGCTACGCCGATGACATTCAACTTTACATAGCCACCAAATCCATCAACTCCGCAACTCTCTCCACCCTTACCCACTGTCTCACTGAAATAAAAACCTGGATGCCACATAATTTTCTCAAACTCAACTGTGACAAATCAGACATTTTCATCATCGGTCCAAAAAACATCACCAAATCCACCCAAGATTTCCACCTGACCATGGACACCACAACCCTCTCTCCATCCCCACTCATCCGCAACCTTGGCATTCACTTTGACTCCACCCTGTCCTTTGAACACCACATCAACCAAATAACCCGGACTGCATTTTTTTACCTAAAAAACATCGCACGACTCCGCCCACCTCTGTCCTTCTCCGCTGCTAAAACCCTCATACACGCAGTCATCACATCCAGACTGGACTACTGCAATAGCCTCCTCTACTGTACCCCATCCAAAACTCTCAACAAACTCCAATACATCCAAAACTCCGCTGCCTGCCTCCTCACCCGCACCCGCTCCCGAGACCACATCACCCCTGTCCTCCAAAACCTCCACTGGCTCCCTATCCCTCAGCGTATCCAATTCAAAGTCCTCCTCATCACATTCAAAGCCCTCCATAACCTGGCCCCCTCCTACCTCTCTGACCTGCTCCGCCGACACGCCCCATCCCGCTCCCTCCGCTTCTCTGCTGCCAACCTTCTCTCCCTCCACTGCAGGACCAAGCTCCGAACCTGGGGTGACAGAGCCTTCTCCGTCGCTGCCCCAACCCTCTGGAACTTACTCCCACAACCCATCCGTGACTGCTCTGACCTCCCCACCTTCAAAAACCTGCTCAAAACCCACCTTTTCAGAACTGCTTTTAATGTTTGATATTTGTTTGCTTGTTTTTACTGTTTGTTTATTTTTGTTTTAAACTTTGTACAGCGTCTTTGAGTGTCATAAAAGCGCTTTATAAATAAAATGTATTATTATTATTATTATTATTATTATTATTATTATCTAGACCAGGCCTTGTGTAGGCCTACTCCTAACAGGAAAAACAAGTATTTTTCTACTTTAACTGTGTTTCACAAATAATGTAGAGGTTTCACAAATCTAAAAACACATCTTATTTGACCTCTAGTATATGTTGACAGATGTAGTACAAGTTTTACTGGCCTAGCTGCAATAGTTGTCCAGTTAGACCAGGCCTTGCTTAATCATAATAGGAAAAACAAGTATTTCTCTACTTTGGTTGTGTTTCACAAATAATGTAGAGGTTTCACAAATCTAGAAACACATCTTATTTGACCTCTAGTATATGTTGACAGATGTAGTACAAGTTTTACTGGCCTAGCTGCTATGGTTGTCCAGCTAGACCTGGCTTTCTGTACTCCTAATAGGAAAAACATGCTTTTCCCTTCTTTGATTGTGTTTCACAAATCATCTAGAGGTTTCACAAATCTAAAAACATATCTTATGTAACCTCTAGTATGTGTTGATAAATTAAGCTACACACACGTACACCCCCTGCCCTTATTTGTGAAAAACTTCACAAATCCTCCTGAATAAGATACAGTTGGTCTGATATGTCTATAATAGGTCATTGTCAATCTAATGCGTTTTAAAAAACAAACCATCGATTTTGGAGAAAAAGAAAATTATGACAAATACACTGTAAAATACAATTTCACAAATAAGGACAAGTCAAACGCAATTACTTTGAAACATTTATGTCATAGGAGTAAAAAGTTATTAGCCGCTAAATTTGAATATCAAGCGAATATCAAACGCGGTTCTTGAAAAAAAAACATTTCACTCAACAAAAAACTGGGAATCGGCACTGAGATTTGATAAGAACCGGATTTGAATAGCAGAATCGGAATCTTTAAAATTGAAACGATACCCAATCCTATTACTCACACCGTGGTTTACAGGCAGGTGTTTTGTTTGCTGCGCCACAACTTATACAAAATCTTTTGAGGTTACTAATGTGGGTCAACTGTGTGTGTGTCCAATGCTCTAGATGGTTATCCAAGAAATGAAATTATGTACCGTTGGCAAAGGCGGTCTGTGGAGGTAGCAGACCAAAGGTATTGGCGACTCTACCAGTTTGCTTTTGTAGGCCTTCGAAATACAACGGAGGTGGCTCACACCCAGTCAGGTGAGTGACTGCGGCATCTTTTCTGAAAGCAGTAATACAGCGAGTCTTACACATGCAATTGAGTTAGCTTAGGCCATTTTGTGTTTATACATACACCTTCACATCATCATTGTGGACCCAAAAAGGCGGCACTCTTGGGAAGCATATCTTTGGACAAAACAATTATTCTAAATCTGAATGTTTCTCACAACTCACAAGTGTTTTCACTTTATTTTAGCATGTGTTGTCACAATGCTTACTTGTATAACCATTGTTACTTTACATGGATGGGTAGCTATATCCCTCTTTTCAGCTCCGCCAGACATGTTCACAGGGATGCATGTATGGGAGGGTGGAAAGGGTAGGTCGTAAGAATACGTAGTTTTTTTTGAGTAAGCCTATGCCTTGGGACTGTTTTCCTGAACTTGGAGTAAATGTTTTGTCACATACTAATTTTGCTGTGGACATGCAAACTTGCTAGCATTTCGTATGTAATGCTTGACAGTGATTGTATTTTTTTTATCTTATATTTTGTGCTTTAACTTAAAGCATAATCAGATGTAACCCGTGTGTGATATACAGGGGGTCTAAGGGGTCTCGAGACCCCCTGATTAAGACCTGAGTCCCCCAATAACATCAAAAGGTTAATGTTTTTGCCACTCTATTGGCAAATACATTAATTTGTGTTCTACTTCAATCTGTTTTCTGTGATGATACCATTCCTAAATCCGACAATTAGGCTTAGCCTAGGCCTATATAAGCATATCAAATGTCATATCTATCTATCTATCTAGGGTTGCAAATTGTCAAGAATTTCCATGACCGATAAGTCGCTCATGTTAATGAACAATAATCGATTGCTAACAAAAAAGTTAAATATACAGCATAAATTTACGCATGATTTTCCCCGCAAAGCTTTATTTAAACATTTGCTAAAATGTTAATGTCGCACTTAAAGTTGAATACAACATTATTAAGAGAAATTTCCTCCCGAAAAGAGCTGAGGCTTATAATGCTAGCAGCAACTTAAAATATATTTTCCTTTTTGAATGAAAAAGGATCCTCATAACCCGCAAATACATAGACATCAGATCAGGGATCAGGGGTGAGTGCGCAGCTTGTTTACAATAAGGCTAGCTGCTGAAATCACCCGTTCTGTAAAAAAAGAGTAATTGGTTGAAACAAACTATTATCAAATCTCAGTATAATTTATAAACTTAACTTAATTCTTGTTTTTTTCTTTGGAAAGAAATCCATCATTGAAATTCTGATTTAAATGCTTCAAACAGCAACACTTGCAGGGGGGCAGGCAAGAGGGGGAAGTGCAGTCTGTGCGGTGGTTGGGGGCAGAGGAGGACGGGCTCTGGTTGTCCACCTTAGGTCGGGATCTCTTATATCAATTTAATGTACTTAATTTTTTTCATGCTAATCTGTTATTGGCCAAAACACGTAAAATGACGCTCCAAGGGAGGACGTCCTCCCTAACCAATCAACAAACACAATTTGGTTGTTAAGTCTTGATGTCACTTGTTACGCCAGGGTCCAAACGCTGTTTAAAATCCCAAACAGCGGAACCTTCTCACAATTACTTCC
>JAPMUY010002646.1:15000-22916 GCA_026901105.3 Galaxias olidus | reverse complement strand
TGTGTGTTTGTATATGTGTGTTGGTACCTGGCTGGTGTCCACAGGTGTAGGGGTGAAGGCAGTGTGAGACAGGGTGTGTGTGTGTGTGTGTGTGTGTGTGTGTGTTTGTATATGTGTGTTGGTACCTGGCTGGTGTCCACAGGTGTAGGGGTGAAGGCAGTGTGAGACAGGGTGTGTGTGTGTGTGTGTGTGTGTGTGTGTGTGTGTGTGTTTGTATATGTGTGTTGGTACCTGGCTGGTGTCCACAGGTGTGGGGTGAAGGCAGTGTGAGACAGGGTGTGTGTGTGTGTGTGTGTGTGTGTGTGTGTGTGTGTGTGTGTGTATATGTGTGTTGGTACCTGGCTGGTGTCCACAGGTGTAGGGGTGAAGGCAGTGTGAGACAGGGTGTGTGTGTGTGTGTGTGTGTGTGTGTGTATATGTGTGTTGGTACCTGGCTGGTGTCCACAGGTGTAGGGGTGAAGGCAGTGTGAGACAGGGTGTGTGTGTGTGTGTGTGTGTGTGTGTGTGTGTGTGTGTGTGTGTGTGTGTGTGTGTGTGTGTGTGTAGGGGTGAAGGCAGTGTGAGACAGGGTGTGTGTGTGTGTGTGTGTGTGTGTGTGTGTGTGTGTGTGTGTGTGTGTGTGTGTGTGTGTGTGTGTGTGTGTGTGTATATGTGTGTTGGTACCTGGCTGGTGTCCACAGGTGTAGGGGTGAAGGCAGTGTGAGACAGGGTGTGTGTGGGCCCCAGCAGGTCCCTGGTTCCGGAGTGGTCCAGCCTGTACTCCTGACTGGGCTCCACACGGAGCTTCTCCCTGGGCAGGACCGCCTCGAAACAGGGGGCGTAGCCCGGGGGGGGCAGGAACTTAAACTCTCCATGGCGACCGCCCAGCAGGAAACGCACCCTGTTTACAAACAAAACCACAGAAATAAATGTCAGTGTTATTATAATAATAATAATCATAATAATAATAATAATAATAATCGTCAGTGTATATTCTGATTGTGTAATCACCCTGTTAGTGAGTTTACAGGATGTATCCATGAATCGGTTTGTACATTTTAAAAATACATTATGATAATGTCTTTAACATAGAGGATAGAGGCACTGACTTGACTCCAGCTGACAGAGAGGCTGCTGGGAAAAAGAGTCCATGGGAGGTGAAGTTTTCAAACATTCCCTGAACCGGCTGCCCGTTGATCCGGAAGGACATACTGGGCACGCTCAGATCCAGACAGCAGCTCACCACATCCTCCGCACGCAGCAGCTGCTGATTGGGCGAGCTCACTCTCCGTGCCACCGAGCCTGACAGGGATTGGACGAGAAGGGTCAAAGGGGGCGGGCGGGGAGGAATTTGACATTTATCTTCTCAATCTCAATCAAGACATGAGTAGTACATATACATTTATACCAAATATAGAGAGACTATTTGAGTATATATTCTGAATATTGAGAGACTGAGTATATATACTGAATATAGAGAGACTATTTTAGTATACAGTGCCTTGCAAAACTATTCACCCCCCTTGGCATTTTTCATGTTTTGTTGCCTCACAACCTGGAATTAGAATGGATTGTTTGAAGGTTTGCATCATTTCATCCAGAGAACATGCCTACAACTTTGAAGATGTGATTTTTTTTTTTATTGTGAAGAAAACAACAAATAGGACAAAATAACAGAAAACTTCAGCGTGCATAAATATTCACCCCCCTAAGGTCAGTACTTTGTAGAGCCGCCGTTTGCGGCAATTACAGCTGCAAGTCGCTTTGGATAAGTCTCTATGAGCTTGCCACATCTTGCCACTGGGATTTTTGCCCATTCCTCAAGGCAAAACTGCTCCAGCTCCTTCATGTTGGATGGTTTCCGCTTGTGAAGAGCAATCTTCAAGTCTGACCACAGATTCTCAATTGGATTGAGATCTGGGCTTTGACTAGGCCATTCCAACACATTTAAATGTTTCCCCTTAAACCACTCGAGTGTCGCTTTAGCAGTATGCTTCGGGTCATTGTCCTGCTGGAAGGTGAACCTCCGTCCCAGTCTCAAATCACAGGCAGACTGAAACAGGTTTTGCTCAAGAATATCCCTGTATTTAGCACCATCCATCTTTCCCTCGACTCGAATCAGTTTCCCAGTCCCTGCTGCTGAAAAACATCCCCACAGCATGATGCTGCCACCACCATGTTTCACTGTGGGGATGGTGTTCTTGGGGTGATGGGATGTGTTGGGTTTGCGCCAGACATAGCGTTTTCCTTGGTGGCCGAAAAGTTAAATTTTAGTCTCATCTGACCAGAGCACCTTCCTCCATACATTTGGGGAGTCGCCCACATGCCTTTTGGCGAACTCAAAACGTGCCATTTTATTTTTAACACTAAGTAATGGCTTTTTTCTGGCCACTCTTCCATAAAGCCCAGCTCTATGGAGTGTACGGCTTATTGTGGTCCCATGCGCAGATACACCAGTCTCTGCTGTGGAACTCTGCAGCTCCTTTAGGGTTACCTTTGGTCTCTGTGCTGCCTCTCTGATTAATGCCCTCCTTGCCCGGTCTGTGAGTTTTGGTGTGCGGCCCTCTCTTGGCAGGTTTGTTGTGGTACCATGTTCTTTCCATTTGAAGATGATGGATTTGATGGTGCTCCGGGGGATCATCAAAGATTTGGATATTTTTTTATAACCCAACCCTGACTAGTACTTCTCAACAACTTTGTCCCTGACTTGTTTGGATAGCTCCTTGGTCTTCATGGTGTGATGCCTCTTGCTTAGTGGTGTTGCAGCCTCTGGGACCTTTCAGAAAAGGTGTGTTTATACTGACAGATCATGTGACACTTAGATTACACACAGGTGGACTTCATTTCACTAATTATGTTACTTCTGAAGGTAATTGGTTGCACCAGAACTTTTCATAGCTTTTCATAACTTTTCATAACTTTTCATGGCTTCATAGCAAAAAAAGGGGGTGAATACATATGCACATGCCAATTTCCAGATTTTTATTTTTTGAAATAATTTTTAATAAATATTTTTTTCTCATTTCACTTCACCAACTTAGACTATTTTGTGCAGATCCATCACATACAATTCTGATTAAAAAAACATTTAAATTACAGGTTGTAATGTAACAAAATAAGTAACAAGCCAAGGGGGGTGAATACTTTTGCAAGGCAACGTATATACTGAATATAGAGAGACTATTTGAGTATATACAGTATATACCGAACATAGAGAAACTATTTGAGTGTATATATACAGAATATAGAGAGACTATTTGAGTGTATATACTGAATATAGACTATTTGAGTATATATATACTGAATATAGAAAGACTTTTTGAGTATACAGTATACATTATATACTGAATATAGAGAGACTATTTGAGTATATACAGTATCTACTTAATATAGAGAGACTATTTTAGTGTATATATACTGAATATAGAGAGACTATTTGAGTATATACAGTATATACCGAATACAGAGAGACTATTGGAGTGTATATACTGAATATAGAGAGACTATTTGTGTGTATATATACTGAATATAGAGACTATTTGAGTATATATACTGAATATAGAGACTATTTGAGTATATATACTGAATATAGAGAGACTATTGGAGTGTATATGCTGAATATAGAGAGACTATTTGAGTATATACAGTATATACCGAATATAGAGAGACTATTTGAGTATACAGTGGGCCACAGATGAGGTGTGTGTACCTGCCCACAGGTTAAGGTTAGGGTATGGGGTCACAGGTGAGGTTAAGCTATGGGGTCACAGGTTAAGGTTAGGGTATGGGTCACAGGTTAAGGTTAGGGTATGAGGTCACAGGTGAGGTGAGGGTATGGGGTCACAGGTTAAGGTTAGAATATGGGGTCACAGGCTAAGGTTAGGGTATGGGGTCACAGGCTAAGGTTAGGGTATTGGGTCACAGGCTAAGGTTAGAGTATGGGGTCACAGGCTAAGGTTAGGGTATGGGTAACAGGCTAAGGTTAGGGTATGGGGTCACAGGCTAAGGTTAGGGTATGAGGTCACAGGTGAGGTTAGGGTATGGGATTACAGGTTAAGGTAAGGGTATGGGGTCACAGGTTAAGGTTAGGGTATTTGATCACAGGTTAAGTTTAGGGTATGGGATCACAGGTTAAGGTTAGGGTATGGGATCACAGGCTAAGGTTAGGGTATTGGGTCACAGGCTAAGGTTAGAGTATGGGGTCACAGGCTAAGGTTAGGGTATGGGTAAAAGGCTAAGGTTAGGGTATGGGGTCACAGGCTAAGGTTAGGGTATGAGGTCACAGGTTGAGGTTAGGGTATGGGATTATAGGTTAAGGTAAGGGTATGGGTTCACAGGTGAGGTTAGGCTGTGGGGTCACAGGTTAAGGTAAGGGTATGGGATCACAGGGTAAGATTAGGGTATGGGATCACAGGTTGAGGTTAGGGTATGGGGTCACAGGTTAAGGTTAGGGTATGAGGTCACAGGGTAAGGTTAGGGTATGGGGTCACAGGTTAAGGTTAGGGTATGGGGTCACAGGCTAAGGTTAGGGTATGGGGTCACAGGTTAAGGTTAGGGTATGGGACCACAGGTTAAGGTTAGGGTATGGGGTCACAGGTTAAGGTTAGGGTATAGCATCACAGGGTAAGGTTAGGGTATGGGGTCACAGGTTAAGGTTAGGGTATGGGGTCACAGGGTAAGGTTAGGGTATGAGGTCACAGGTTAAGGTTAGGGTGAGGTGTGTGTACCTGCCCACAGGTGCAGCCCGTCGTAGCCATAGGAACAGAGGTCGTCCCCGACACCGTTGCCCCCCCAGCCCTCACCCCCCCCAGGGTAGGGGGCGTATCCGTCCGTACAGGCCCAGCCCACTCGCAGGTGAGTGGCTTCCGCCGTGACGAATGGATGCACCTGGTCTACGATGAGCTCATAGTACCACTTCCTGTACTGGGCAGAGCCTTCGCTCACACCCAGGAAGATATTGGGCCTCATGCTGAAATGATTGGTGGAGACACAGACAGAGAGGCGGGACTAAAGATCAATGTACCCCCAATGTTTACTAACCCTAACCCAATGAGGAGAGGAGAATCTGCAGCAGTAGGTGTGTGTGTGAGTGTGTGAGTGTGAGTGTGAGTGTGAGTGTGAGTGTGTGCAAGTTGTCACAGATCAGGTGTTGGTTGGAACGCACGGCCACACCATGACACACACACAGTGAACAGAGCACATCCAGCACCTGCACGCACACACACACACACACACACACACACACACACACACACACACACACACACACACACACACACACACACACACACACACACACACACACACACACACACACACACACACACACACACACACACACACACACACACACACACACACACACACACAGCTATTAAGAATCAGGTGATGGTATGACCTTTATAATAAGTCAATACAACACTAGTGCTAGGAGACTGAAATACACCAACCAACAACTACAATACCCAGTGGCACCATGGGAAAAGTGGTCTGATACACCATGGGAACAGTGGGCTGGTGCACCATGGGAAGTGTAGGCTGCAGTACCTTGTGGTTGCGTCCATGCTTGTCCAGCAGGAAGATGATGGACTTGATGTGTCCCTCTTTGATGATGTTCAGCGCCTCAGGACTCTCCACCAGAACACAGTGTAGCACCTCCAAGATTCCTGACACACACACACACACACACATACACACACAGATATACAATGTTACACACACACACACACACACACACACACACACACACACACACACACACACACACACACATATACATAGTTACACACACACACACACACACACACACACACACACACACACACACACACACACACACACACACACACACACAGACAACGTATACATAGACACACACACACACACACACACACACACACACACACACACACACACACAAACACGTATACATAGAGCTTTGTGGTGATTGGATGTAGAGCAGAGCTTTGTGGTGATTGGATGTAGAGCAGAGCTTTGTGGTGATTGGATGTAGAGCAGAGCTTTGTGGTGATTGGTTGGATGGATGTGGAGCAGAGCTTTGTGGTGATTGGTTAGATGGATGTGGAGCAGAGCTTTGTGGTGATTGGTTGGATGGATGTGGAGCAGAGCTTTGTGGTGATTGGTTAGATGGATGTGGAGCAGAGCTTTGTGGTGATTGGTTGGATGGATGTGGAGCAGAGCTTTGTGGTGATTGGTTAGATGGATGTGGAGCAGAGCTTTGTGGTGATTGGTTGGATGGATGTGGAGCAGAGCTTTGTGGTGATTGGTTAGATGGATGTGGAGCAGCCCTACCAGAGGAGGCTTCCAGTCTCTCCAGACGGCTGATTAACCAATCCAACGAGCCGGAAAACTGAGCACAATTCTTCCTGTTTCCTCTGATCAAAGCAGCTATAGGAGGAGAGGAGAGAAAGAGAGGAGAGGAGAGACACACAATGATCCAGTACAGGGAGTTGAGGGTGTGTGTGTGTGTGTGTGTGTGTGTGTGTGTGTGTGTGTGTGTGTGTGTATGTGTGTGTGTGAGTTACCCAGCAGCTGGTACAGGGAGTTGAGTGTAGATCTCCAGGTCTCTCCTGCTTCTCGTCCGGCCACCTCAGCAAAGTGAGCCGCGCTGCTGTAGACATGCAGCCTGTCCACGCACTGCAGAACCAGGCTGATCATACCCTATAGCAACAACAATAATAATATATAAACCAGCCTGTCCACACACTGCAGAACCAGGCTGATCATACCCTATAACAACAACAATAATAATATATAAACCAGCCTGTCCACACACTGCAGAACCAGGCTGATCATACCCTATAACAACAATAATAATAATATATAAACCAGCCTGTCCACACACTGCAGAACCAGGCTGATCATACCCTATAACAACAATAATAATAATATATAAACCAGCCTGTCCACACACTGCAGAACCAGGCTGATCATACCCTATAACAACAACAATAATAATATATAAACCAGCCTGTCCACACACTGCAGAACCAGGCTGATCATACCCTATAACAACAACAATAATAATATATAAACCAGCCTGTCCACACACTGCAGAACCAGGCTGATCATACCCTATAACAACAACAATAATAATATATAAACCAGCCTGTCCACACACTGCAGAACCAGGCTGATCATACCCTATAACAACAACAATAATAATATATAAACCAGCCTGTCCACACACTGCAGAACCAGGCTGATCATACCCTATAACAACAACAATAATAATATATAAACCAGCCTGTCCACACACTGCAGAACCAGGCTGATCATACCCTATAACAACAACAATAATAATATATAAACCAGCCTGTCCACACACTGCAGAACCAGGCTGATCATACCCTATAACAACAACAATAATAATATATAAACCAGCCTGTCCACACACTGCAGAACCAGGCTGATCATACCCTATAACAACAACAATAATAATATATAAACCAGCCTGTCCACACACTGCAGAACCAGGCTGATCATACCCTATAACAACAACAAAAATAATATATAAACCAGCCTGTCCACGCACTGCAGAACCAGGCTGATCATACCCTATAACAACAACAACAATAATATATAAACCAGCCTGTCCACACACTGCAGAACCAGGCTGATCATACCCTATAACAACAACAATAATAATATATAAACCAGCCTGTCCACACACTGCAGAACACACACTGCACACACTGCAGAACCAGGCTGATCATACCCTATAACAACAATAATAATATATATAACCAGCCTGTCCACACACTGCAGAACCAGGCTGATCATACCCTATAACAACACACTGCAGAACCAGGCTAATAATAATATATAAACCAGCCTGTCCACACACTGCAGAACCAGGCTGATCATACCCTATAACAACAATAATAATATATAAACCAGCCTGTCCACACACTGCA
>JAPMUY010002646.1:0-2500 GCA_026901105.3 Galaxias olidus | reverse complement strand
CACAATGTTAACAACACCAATACACCAACACAATGTTAACAACACCAGCACAATGTTAACAACACCAACACAATGTTAACAACACCAATACACCAACACAATGTTAACAACACCAACACAATGTTAACAACACCAACACACCAACACAATGTTAACAACACCAATACACCAACACAATGTTAACAACACCAACACAATGTTAACAACACCAATACACCAACACAATGTTAACAACACCAATACACCAACACAATGTTAACAACACCAATACACCAACACAATGTTACCAACACCAATACACCAACACAATGTTACCAACACCAATACACCAACACAATGTTAACAACACCAATACACCAACACAATGTTAACAACACCAATACACCAACACAATGTTAACAACACCAATACACCAACACAATGTTAACAACACCAACACAATACACCAACACAATGTTAACAACACCAATACACCGGCCTGATGGTCAACAGCACCAGTACGCAGCACGGTATTGGCAACGCAATGCACCAGCACAATCATGCCAGCACCAGCCCGCGACAGTGTTGTGGCGCAGTACCGGCCTGATGTTTACCGAACGCAATGCACCAGCACAGTGTTGCCAGCACCAGTACACCAGCACGAAGTGTTGCCGAACGCAATGCACCAGCGCAGTGTTGCCAGCACCAGTACGCCAGCACGGTGTTGGCAACGCGGCTGATGTTGGCAACGCAGCGCGATGTTGACGGCGCGTGCGCGGCGCAGTGGTAGCAGCGCCCAGCGCAGTGTTGCCAGCGCCAGCGCAGTGTTGGCAAGCGCCAGCGCACCAGCACCAGTGTTGGCAACGCGATACACCAGCGCAATGTTAACAACACCAATGCACCAACACCGTGTTGCCAACGCAATACGCAACGCAATGTTAACGGCACCAATACACCAGCACAATGTTACCAACACCAATACACCAACGCAATGTTACCAACACCAATACACCAGCACAATGTTGCAACGCAATACGCAACACCCAGTATTGCCAACACTGTGCCTGCTTGCGACCCAGCAACGCAGCACAATGTTAACAACACCAGCACAATGTTAACAGCGCCAGTACACCAGCACACAATGTTGCCAGCGCCAGCACAGTGACCAGCGGCATAATGCACCAGCACAGTATTTGCCAGCACCAGTACACCAACTGATGTTAACAACACCAGCACAATGTTAACAACACCAGCTGCGCGTTAATAACACCGGCAATGTTAACAACACCAATGCACCAACACAATGTTACCAACACCAACACAATGTTACAAACACCAATACACCAACACAATGTTAACAACACCAGCACAATGTTAACAGCATAACTACCAATGTTAACAACACCAATCACCAACACAATGTTACCAACACCAATACACCAGCACACTGTTAACAACACCAGGACACCAGCACAATGTTAACAACACCAGCACAATGTTGCCAACAATACGCAGCGCAGTAATTGGCAGCGCAATGCACCAGCGCAGTATTTGCCAACGCCAATGCGCAACGCAATGTTGGCAGCACCAGTACGCAGCACGGTGTTGCCAGCACCAGCATGATGTTGCCAGCGCAATGCACCAGCACAATGTTGACAACGCAGTACGCCAGCACAGTAATTAACAGCACCAATGCACCAGCACCGATGTTTGCCAGCACCAGCGCAGTATTTGCCAGCACTTGTGCGCAACCTGATGTTGGCAACACCAATACACCAGCACAGTATTTGCCAACACCAGTACACCAGCACGGTGTTAACAACGCAATGCAATGTGCGCAACGCAACACACCAACACAATGTTAACAACACAACACAATGTTAACAACACTGCTTCGTTACCAACACCAATACACCAACACAGTAGCCAACAACACCAGCACAATGTTAACAGCACCAGCACAATGTTAACAGCGCCGTACACCAACACAATGTTAACAACACCAGCACAATGTTAACAACACCAACACAATGTTAACAACACCAGCACAATGTTAACAACACCAACACAATGTTACCAACACCAATACACCAGCACAATGTTAACAACACCAACACACACGCACAATGTTAACAACACCAATACACCAACACAATGTTACCAACACCAACACACCAACACAATGTTAACAACACCAATACACCAACACAATGTTAACAACAGCAACACACCAACACAATGTTAACAACACCAACACAACGTTAACAACACCAGCACAACGTTAATAACACCAGCACAATGTGCTCCTCTGCAAAGACTACGACGTTAACAACACCAACACAACGTTAGCAACACTTAACGCACATTAACGACACTTCACGCAGCACAGCATGACTTCAAATCACACACACCATCAGCAACACTTAACAGAGAATACAAAGCATATCATAACATTAATACGGCAATACCAACACTTAACACAGAATACACTTCAATCACACACACACACACACATTCATAC
>JAPMUY010002643.1:0-227094 GCA_026901105.3 Galaxias olidus | reverse complement strand
CTATAAACATGATTTGATTCATTCAAGTGCACATAATTCTTTTACAGCAAGTGATCAGAAGCTTACTTTGCTCAAATTCTTGTTTTGTTTTAGGTTAACGTCTATCTCGGCAAAGAAAGGGGAATACGAATGTGTTTGAAATGCTATTCCAAGTTTACACTGTTAATCCATGCCAGTGTGTAATGTTAGAGTATTGGCAACATTTAAAATGTACAAATGCCATTTATGAAAGACTTATGCCACAGGTCAGATGTTTGTTTTTGCGCTGTCCAATAAATTATGTGTCAAGAAAAGGAATTTGTTTCTGCCTGGGCTTTCACGGTTTAATGTAAATAGTAGTTAGATTAAATCTGCATTTTAATGTATGCCATTTTATATTACAAAATACTATCTTATCTTACTTTTTTTTTTACTTTACTCTCTTTGTCTGTCTCGCAGAGGATGGCAGAGCCGGAGCTGCTAACTGAGGTACCTGCATCCCTAAAGCGCCTGGCAAAGCAGGTGGTCCGGGGCTTCTATGGAGTGGAGCACGCCCTGGCCCTAGACGTTCTGATTCGCAACCCCTGTGTGCGTGAGGAAGACATGCTGGAGCTGCTGAAGTTTGACCGCAAGCAGCTACGCTCCGTACTGAATACCCTAAAGGGTGACAAATTTGTCAAGTGCCGCATGCGGGTGGAAACAGCGCCTGATGGCAAGACCACACGCCACAACTACTACTTCATCAACTACCGACTGCTGGTTAATGTGGTCAAATACAAGCTGGACCACATGAGGCGGCGCATCGAGACAGACGAGCGAGACTCCACAAACCGAGCCTCATTCCGCTGCCCTTGCTGCTTCTCCACCTTCACGGATCTGGAGGCCAACCAGCTCTTTGACCCCATGACTGGTAAGGAGGAGCAGAAAGATTGAAGGACTGGCTGTTTGTAATGGTGGTGCAGGGGATGGTGGAGAAAGGATTATTGTGCAGTAAGGAAAGATATGGGAGAGAGTCAGGTGAGTTAATACAAGATGGAATAAAATCTAAACAAAATTAGAAAATGAGTAGAAGGATTAACAGGAAGGAAATCTTATAGTGCATACTTATTAGTTTACCTTTCTCCTTTCTGTGAAATTTAGACTTTTCCTGGTGAGTAAGTAAAAGGATCTTAGACAGCAGTAAACACAGACAATTTTCAGAGGTTGAAGGATAAATGATCCTTTCTCGTATTAGAAACTACCACTAGATGGCAGTGAATACCAAGTCTCTTCCAGCTATTTATGTAGAGAGTGTAGTTTTTGCAAAACTGCAATCACTGTGTGGTCTGACTTATATTGGAAGATGAATGTGGCTAAAGTTAATGTTTGCTTCAGTTCCTTATATCCCTACATTTAAGAACTAAACACTCTACAATTTTAGTATTAAGAATATCTGCCTGGGTTTAATTGATACAGTGTAGGCTATTCTCTTTTTTTATCTTGAGTCTAGACTTGCGTCTGCTCTCACTCTCTCCTTTTAATACTCCCCTGTCCTTACTTCTGCTGTCGTTCATTTTTGTACCCACTGTATAGAACATGTGACGGGCGGCTTCATCCTGCCTTTCAGCACTCTCCTCCATCTATAATTTATCTGACCTACAGTTCAGAACAGGCTTTCTCCCCCTTTTTAACCCAGAATTATTTGCTGACTGGAGGGACAGAAAGAATAAAACCGGGGGAGGGGGCAATGGGACGAGTATAGACAGGTGATAGAGGGAGTTGGAGTACAGCACGCACACACATAAACACACACACAAACACACATCCATTTGTTCACGTTCACTTGTTGACTCCACCGTAGCTCCCCAGAATAAATTGGCTATAATTCTCCGGTTGGCTGGTTGGTAGCAGTGGACACAGACATGAGAATACTATAAATCTGCTGGGATATTTGATCCTTACCCAAAACAGTCTCAGATTAGCCGCACAGGCTCCATGGCTGCTTGCTCTGCTCTCTGATGGGGAGACAGCAGGACAAGGGGTTAAGCTGCCAGGACTGGGCCTACTCGGCAGCAGCGCCGCAGTCAACTCAGCTCCTGGGCATGCGTCCTGTTTACTACGCGACGCTGGAGATGTTTCAAATGCACCCAGCGGCTAGCTACCTGAAAGAAATTAATAATTTTTTTACGTGCCAGGGAACAAATATGTTAGCGCTGCGGCACAGAGGAGAAAGAGGGATAATTTGCGTTATTGTGGGCCCCCGTGTCCTTGGTCCATTGAAGCCTGATGTGACTGACTTGATGCTACACTGAGTTGGAGAGGTGGCGGTTATTGTGAACGCACCTCATTACAAACGTGGGAGAACATTCTTATCTCTTTCACTCTGCTGACTATTTTGCGAATTTACTGTCTCAAAATAAGAATATTTTAGATGTTTTTGGGGAATTTGTTTTCTTTTGTAACTTTGTATTTGAATATTTGTTCACCGAATGCCCTTGGTATTTGAGATGGTTATTATGAAAAGACCTAGTGTTCATCAGAAAGCCAAAGATTGTCCAGTGTGCCTACTTGTAGACCTATGTGTTTTACTTCACTGTAGGCTGCAGATGCTGTATGCTTTAAATAAATTGGATTTCGAATAACCAGACTTATTGGCAGCCACTGGTTTAGCAATAACAGTCTACAGAGTTACAGACTAGCAAAGATAGACTTCGACGGTTTAGGCTTGTCTCTCTCCCTTTTGGGGACCGTCCACTACCCTTTGCATTGAGGCATCCATTGCTGTGTACCTTAGACTGAGTTGTGTTTTTATCAAGGTGAGACAGCATGCTGTTGCTCTATCTGCCACTAAACAAACAGACGTCAGAGCAGAGGAAGCTGTTGCTAGGAGACGCAACGTAAAAGACAGGGAGGTTCTCCGGGAGTCTTGCACAAAAGTAAAACATATATGTTTTCTATATCAAGCCATAATTGAGTTTGTTTCTACAAGATTTTAGTTTTAAAGCACCGCATATGATCCAAATGTGTTGTTGAAGTATGAACATTATAATAAACCCTACTTACTCTGAAGGAAAATTCCTTATAGTTCAAGTATGGTTCAATGTGTGTACTTTGGTCATAGCAGCAAGCATTATAGCTGTGGGTAGCAACCTATTCATTAGCGCACTATTGGTAGGTGACAGACCAGCAATTCACTTGTTTGTTGCATTTAAAACATTGACTGTATTCTATTTTGTATTAGTCTAGCGTTTGAACAGTCTGAAAAGACCAGACCTTCACCCAGCCAGTTTTTGTGCAACAGGGTGGAACGGTGTCGTGGAGGATCAGATTCCTTTTAGCAGTTTTGTCGCGTCACCCTGCATTGATTTAAAAAAAAAAAGAAAAAAACTGAAGTTGCTACCAGTGTAGTGTCATCATCGCCATTGATCCTGAAGGAGAGAAGCCCGGGGACAGGAGAGAAAAGGGACAGAGTGAAGTGCACTCTTATGGAGAATCAAGAGTCTTGATGAGCTGAGTTCTCTGACGGATACCCATCTCTTTTAGGATGGTGCAAGTTTTGAAACCGATTGCAGCAGATCTAATTGGACGACTGTCTCAGAAAGATAAGTAGATTGTTATCCCGGCTTGGAGAAAGTCTCTGACTAGTGAACAGATTGCCAACCAGAAGAATATAATGGAGTAATAGTTCTAATATTAGCCCACTTTGCCCAAAATGCTGCTAAACTCTGTCAAAGTTTCAGTGTTACAAGCAGCACAGCCAGCAGATCTCATCTACAACACACATAGTTTCCCCTTTACTTCTGGGAGTCCCTTTAACGGTAGGCTATAGTTTATCATGATACCTTTCACTTTGGTGGCTTTATGTGCTTAGTTCAGTCTAGACACTCTTTTTTTTTTCCAGATTTACAATATCACTTCCTTGTTGCTTTTCCTCATATCTCTCCATTGCCATCAAATCTTGCTGTAGTGGCAGTAACCTGGCACCCAATCAGAGATGGAGATGGAGCACTAGGTTCATGTTTTAGCCAATCTGTTAGCTGGCTAGTTCTGCTGTGCCAGCAACACCCAACACCACACCACAGGGAATAACAGATGACGCTGCAGGTGTTCTGACCCGGCTCCAGGTCCAGGCTCCTGGCTTCAGACCCGGCTGCAAGGGCTCTAGCATTCCAGAATTTGTACAGTTTAGCATTAGAGAGGAACTAATGCAGGGGTTTGAACTTGAATATTGATGACGTTGCTTTTTTGTATTTACTAATGCTACTTTGAAGGTTATACACGTTCCAGCCTTATCGCTCAGTCTGTTCTAAAAGGTTGTACTATTAGGGTGTACGAGCAACTTCCGAACAACGTATTTCTTTTCTTCTGGTTCGTTGGAATGTGTGTAGGTCGCCGATAATTTTGGCTCCAACAAGGGTTACTGCATGTGTTCCAGCATGTGTAAAGAAACAGTATAGATTGCTAGTGTTTGTGTTTTGTGTATTTTTAAGGCCTGCATTCTATGATTTACAGTCAGACAGTAGGATGAAGTCTTACTGTGAAGCTTCTTCTGTGCCAAAGTATGATAGTATTAGGTAGTACATAATTATAATAATGTACAATTCTGCACTATACCTGAATGTAAGGTGGGGAATGTATTGTATCTTTTGCTCTTCAAAACGACGACCCCCTACCACTCTTCCCATCCAGTTTCTATTCCAGTCACTTCGACCTACCAGGTAGACTGAAGTAGCACTCAGGTAATTACATTCTATAGGAAGTGTAATTTTCTGTCTGCAGAAACTACCAGCCCCACTCCTGTGTCTTCAGAACTTTCAATAGGTCAGTGTCAGTTGTAGAGCAAGAGGCTCCCTTTAAATTGGCACAATTTAACTTATTTCTCTTGCTTCGATCTGCCTTAAGGGAAATTAGACAGGAATCTTTTGTGTTTTTCTACATTTTCACACACTCACCACCAAATCCTTTCTGCCGTGCCCCCCCCCCCCCTCCCCCCCCCCCCCACCACCCTCTCTCTCTAATAGAAATGATGTCACCTCAAGCTGTATGTTCGACTGAGTCCCCTGCAATTCCGAGACCAACTTATTCCTATTTAATAAGCACAAAAGAGGACCAAAAAAAAAAAGCACAGGCCAATTTTTCTCCGCCCCAAATAGAGAGACGAGCAGTAATTAGAAGGGCCTGCTCCAGCTCCAACTCGGCTCCCAGCCTAGTGACAAAAGCCCTTCCACAGTCTCATTGTCTCTGTGTCACACTGCTAATTGTCACAGGCTTTGATGAGGAGAAAGGGAGTGCTTTTTATGATTCCCAAAGGCTTGCACGGCATCGTTTTTACTTTAGCCTATGATTATATTGAAATGGCTAAGCCGAGACGGTCTGCCTCTATGCTATGAAAGGCAAAGTGATCTCTTTTCTTCTGTGCGTCCAGCGTTGTGTTTTTCCTTCTGCTATGATGATGTTTGTTTTTCCCCTGTCCGACCGCGACCATGGTTACACTAATAGCAGGGATGGAGGAGTTGGAGGGACATTAACAGCAGAAGCAACACTAAAGAAATGCATAATTATTTTGCTTGTGCACAAAGGATAGTGCCTTTCAGACAGTTCGTCTGTATTTCTAATATGCCTGTGCCGTATGGATCTTTGTCCTTCGTGTTGGGGAGACTTAAGCTTTAGTTTGATCCTAGACAAAAGATAATCAGTCTGTCAGACCGGCAAACGATCAAATCCCCCTAAATTGTATTTTTTTTTTTTACCATCAAATGAAAAAAGATATGCTAGTTAGTCAATGTAATCTCTCGCTCTTGCAAAGCCTTTTCCTCCAGCTATTAAAGTTTTGTCACTTCTCTATTAGCAATCGTCTGGGCTTCAGACTTCATAGTTTTCTTTTTCCTTTTCTCGCGGAGTTTTCCTTTACCTCAGCCAGTGCTAAGGGCTATCACCTTGACACCTCTACTGCTTCCCAGCCCTCCCTCCCCGGCTCCCTCCCGGTCTCGTACACACTCCTGTGGCGCTAATGACAATGTGCCACCTCGGCCCCCGCTCCTCGACCTTTCCCCACGGAGAGGTGTCACTCAAATACAAATATACACTTCAACGTTCTGCCTTGTCACCCCTTCGAGATAGCTAGCGGCCATTTTCTCTCACACACTCTGGCTGCTCGAGGGGGTCCACATCCAGCAGTCGGGGGGCGCGACGCGCCGACGGCCACTGCATTGTTGAGGTGGTGGCGCTGAGCGGTCCGAGACCTCTTGTTTCTCCACGTTGGCACGCCACCTCTTTTGGCCCAAAGGACTGCTGCAGTTGCCTGAATAAAAGCTGACTGTGTTTTGCTGCCACCAGGGAAGTGTTTTGGACAGGGTGAGTGTGAGAGGGACTGCGCTCCCGTGTGCGTGCGTGTAGGTTTTGAAATCCAACTGCCAAGTGTAATGACTACGATTGTCTTTGTTCTTGCTGTCTCTGGGGTTCTGTCGGAGTAAACCCGCCCCCTTCTTGTCTGTCACAATGGCGAGGGTGGGAAACGGTGCCAAAGCGCGAAGCTGGTGATCTGTTTCCTGTCCTTATCAAAGTTGGGCTGGTGATAAGCCAATGAAGCTTTCAGAACGTTGACAGCCAGTCATTAGCGTTCCGATTCAGTGGAACTGTTGTCCACTCTTTTCTCTTGAACTCCTCCTTCCTGTTCTGAGTCCTAGACTTTAGCCCGCCATTGTAGACCTGTGTCTATGTTAACAGTTGGATGTTTGCTGCAGACACGGTCTCTGTAAAGCGGCTGAGACCTATACTGTAAACATGTTTTTTTTTTTTTGTTGTTGCTCATCCGTGTGTCTAGTTGAGAACAAACCACATTGGTTCATTGTCAACCCTTTTTTAACACAAATAAATGTGTCTGGTTAGCCTTCACACACATTTGTAAAACCTGGGGGAATTTAAGCTTGTGTTTAACAATACAGAACCAGTCTTAATGTGATTTACAAAAACATACAATAAATGATTACAAAAAAATGGCAGATTAACGATGAGGCCCACGGCGACGAGTGTCAATGGGTGACACGAAGAACCCAGCGGAGTGGAACATGTGCCCTCTGCGTGGGAACGGCACATCAACCTCATCCCTAACCCTGTGAGTGGGTAGGGCCCTCTTAGCCCGCCAGACCATAAACATCACCCATGGTGAAATCATCATCATGTGAAGGACTTGGAACATCTCCCCCCCCCCAACACTGTCCTATTTCCCCGCGGTGAAAGAGAAAAACAACTCTGTTCTATGCGCACGTGACGAGAAATGTGATTTCTTTTTTTCCGTCGTGCGAGAATCAGAATCAGAATCAGAATCAGCAGAATCACCAGAGTTGTGGACTGGATGGACCACGAAAGAGAACCGTGCTCCTTCCAGCGTTAGGCTACTTCTTATTCTTTCATTTACCTCTGTCAATTATTTGTTTGGCCAAGACCCTCAGGTGCTCTTACATAGACGGCCACCCCTGGTTTTCATGTAACTCAACGTGACTTCCTCTTTTAAAATTCCTGCTTTTAAACGACATTGGGTTTCCACAAGGCAAATGGTCAATAGCACAATGCTAAATCAGAGCAGCCGGAGAACCTCGATGGTCGAGGTTGGTGGAGTTGCCACCACAACTGGTTTTGAATCGACAGGTGATTTGGAGTCAGATGATTCTTTATGTATACATTTGAACATCCACTCTTTCACCTCCCTTCATGATTATATCTCATCACTCATTGGAGCTGGAGGGGTGTTGCACTCATTCTGGAAGGACTCCCATCATTGGGGCTGAAAATAGCCAGAGGAGCAGATGGCCCAGTCCACATCCTCTCCTCTTACGGGTGGAGAAGTATCTTGCTCCGTGTGTGTGTGTGTGTGTGTGTGTGTGTGTGTGTGTGTGTGTGTGTGTGTGTGTGTGTGTGTGTGTGTGTGTGTGTGTGTGTGTGTGTGTGTGTGTGTGTGTGTGTGTGTGTGTGTGTGTGTGTGTGTGTGTGTGTGTGTGTGTGTGTGTGTGTGTGTGTGTGTGTGTGTGTGTGTGGGGAACATGTATTGCATCGCTTTCAAACGTTCAAACCCATCTCAGGAGCACACTGACCTTGGCCATTCACCGTAGAGCTGTAATCAGAATCTTTTAGGAGGGGGTCCTTTGGTGTGTGAGTGTTTTTAAAGGGAAACATGTACTCCGGGCAGCACAAAGTTATAACCAAATGCTTAAACATGCACTCATAAAAAAAACTGTAGCAGTCCTGTCTTTGTGTGAGTCTTTGGTTTATTCACTCTGCAGGTGTCCTCCTCAACACACACACACACCCACAGACAGTTTGGAGTGAGCTTCAGGCTGTCTGGGGCCAGTGGAATGGGCAGGCCCCTTCACTCTGGGGTTTGTTTGGGAGGTAGGAGGGAGTTGCAATCCCCTTGCTAGCAGGCGCCGTGTGCACATTCAGGGTTTTAGTCGTTGACGTCGGAGCATGCATTATTCATCAGCCATGTGGAAAGCAAGTCCTGAAACCTGCATTAATTCCTTTCTCTCTTGCGCTCTCTTTCTATTCCTCTATTTCTCTCTTGCACTCGCGCCCTCTCTTTCTTTGTCTCTCCCTGTTTCTCAATCCCCAATCTCTCTCTCCTTCAATCTCTGATTATTCCCTAAGACTCTCTGGAATGTTCTCATTTCATTTTCGTTAACCAACTTTTTTTGTTGTGTCAAACTTTCAATAAACCAACTTCTGAACTTTAATCCCTGTACTTCCCGTGGCGTCGATGCCTCTCCACTCATCTTTAGCCACGGTTGCCCTCTCATTTGCATCTTTTGGACCCTCAGGGACGTTCCGCTGCACCTTCTGCCAGACCGAGGTGGAGGAGGACGAGTCGGCGGTGCCCAAAAAGGACGCCCGCACGCTGGTGGCCCGCTTCAACGAGCAGATTGAGCCCATCTACGTGCTGCTGAGGGAGACGGAGGACGTCAACCTGTCCCACGACCTCCTGGAGCCCGAGCCCGGAGAGATCCCCGCCCTCAGGCAGAGGTACCCTCCCACCCTGACCCTCCTCATTCACTCCCCTACAGAGGTCTGCCATGGCAGTAGTAGTAGCAGGAGTCTTCTTTTTTTGTCCAAACATATCTGTGGCTTTGTTATTGCTGTTTGCATGATTGACCCACAGCGCGTGAAGCTTGATCACACCAAAGAATGTCACCGCTATTAATGTATAGCGTTGAATACTTTAACAAATGAGGCTTGATTAAAAAGCCCTCCCGGTTTTCCTCCTCTCCCTAGCCGTGAGCGAGCTGCTGCTGCGGCGGCGGGGGCGGCCGGCTCCCACCGCGAGGCCTGGTCCAACAAGGCGGCGTCCTACGCCGACCTCTACACCCAGAACGTGGTGATCAGCATGGAGGAGCAGGAGGAGCAGAAGAGGCAGGCCAACGAGGGCAAGGCCCCCAAGGAGCGGCCGGTGTGGCTGACCCAGAGCACCGTGCAGGGCGCCTACTCGGAGCCCGACACCCTCCTCAACCGTGAGGGGCTTTTTTCTGTTTCCACCTCCTCAGGCGGTCTGCCCTGTGGTTTGGGGCCATTTGTTTGTTCTGCGGTTGTCTGTCTGTCTGTCTGTCTGTCTGTCTGTCTGTCTGTCTGTCTGTCTGTCTGTCTGACTGACTATCTCTCCTCTCTAGGGCAGCCATACTGTTCTCACAGGGTGTTTCCTTTTTGTTTCTCTCTCTCTCTCTGTCTGTCTGTCTGTCTCTGTCTCTGTCTGTCTGTCTCTCCTCTCTAGGGCAGTCATACTGTTCTCACAGGGTGTTTCCTTTTTGTTTCTCTCTCTCTCTCTCTCTCTCTCTCTGCCTGTCTGTCTGTTCTCTCTAGGGCAGCCATACTGTTCTCACAGGGTGTTTCTTTTTTGTTTCTCTCACTCTCTCTCTTATTTCTCCGCTGGCTCCATTTTGTCCCTCTGCCTTTTTTTCTCTCTCCTCCTGGCGTTACCTCAGCGCGTCTCAGGCTGCCCCCTGAACTGCATGGTTGCTCAGGGATACGCTCTGTTAATCCCAGCGTTGCCTCGGCCACAGTCAACACCGGCCCCTAGCGTGGCAGTTCATCCCGGGTCAGCCCGAGCCACAGAACTCCTCCTCTCAGCCTCCGTGAAGCTAACAACGCTTGCCTCACCTAAGGGCATGGCGATGTCGGCCGCGACCCGACCTCCGCTGGGCCCTAATTGTTGAATTGGAGCAATCAGCGTCTTGATTAGTGTGCGGCTGAGCTCGAATTGCTCATTAATAAAAAGCAGTCTTGTGGAAATTGCATGATTCATGCCCTCCGAAGTCCTTTGTCGGAGGTGTGTCGCTAATGACCCCGGAGACCTTTGGTTTGGGGGCTGTCTGGAATTACAAGGCTCAGTTCAAGGAGACTTCGTTTTGGCAAGTTATGAGGGGAAAGTAGCGGTAATGTGACCGGTATAAGAAAAGTTAACGTGAACACATTCTCCTAGTTGGACGGCAAACGTGGTGCAGGTATAGAGTGTTTGAGTGCGTTTGCCTTTCCGTTGCTCCATACAATATGTTTTTTTATTTTATTAAACCAAGTGCGTCATCCTTGATTAAAATACTTTCGAGAAAAGTGAGACACGTTCTGCCGTGTGTGCTAAAGCCTCCTTTGTCAAATGCTGCCAACTGCGTTTGGATATGTGAAGCGACAGTAGACGTTCTGCGAACGTGATTGCCTAGCAACGTACCTGCAGAAGTGACTGCTGTTGACCGAGATTAGCTGTACTGTTACCGATGGCTGGGGGCCAGACAAGTGACGTGGTCCACATTAGTCCTATTTTGGTACATTTAATATAAAACATGTCAAATCCCAAAAGCCTTTTACCAATTTGCTTCTTTTATTTTCTACAGCGGACAACGACGCCGCAGGTGCCCCGGAGGGAGTGGCTGGCCTAGGCGCGGGCCAATCGGATGAGAACGAGGAAGTGATGCGTGCACTGCTCATTCACGAGAAGAGAGGCGGGGCCGGGGCAGCCGCGGGCGGAGCCAGCACAGCTGCCAAGGCCCTCGCCTCAACGACGGCCAACGCCAGCGACTCGGATAGCGACACCAGCGAATCGGACGACGACTCGCCGATGGCTCCTCCCCCGGCTGCGGCGGCCCCGCGGAGGATGGAGGTGGAGGAGGAGGAGGAGGACGAGGACGAGTTTGAGGAGGTGGGCGACGTGCCCACGGTGATGGTGGGGGGGAAGCCCTACTCGTACCACGAGGTGAGCCAGCGGCCCCAGCTGGTGGAGCAGATGAGTGCTCAGGAGAAGGAGGCCTACATCGAGATGGGCCAAAACCTTTTCCAGGACATGTACTTCTGAACACACACACACACACACACACACACACACACACACACACACACACACACACGCTGACCTCTACGCTGGACTGCCCTCGGCCCCACTACCCCCCCCCCCCCCTACACACACACACACACACACTATGGTAGTAGGTTCAGTGCTATTTTCCCTCAGTCCTGCAGCCATACGGTTCGCTGTTTCCATCTTCATTTCTTTTCTCTCTGCCGTTCTTTTGTGACTTGGAAGGAAGTCATTGAAAAGTGTCTCAGTCCTTTGGAGCCTTCTAAAAGACCTTTGGGTATTTCACTTTAACAGGAAAACAAGATAGTGTCTTTGTCACTATAGTTTATTTGATGCTCTCGTGTTCTAGAAACCTGCCAAAGTCTTGGTAGACGTGATCCAATAAACCCACTGCTGCTCCTGCAGTGTTGTCTCCTACTGCTGTCAGGCAAAAACCTCTCACAAAGAAAGTGAAGTAAAAGACAACACAAGTGAAAGGTTAAGTTTTAGATTGGCCATTGTGTGTTTTTTTGAATGACAACATATTTTCTTTGAGCTGTCACCGATTATATATTCATAGAACTTGCTCGGCGGAGAGGATCACTAATGTGATTAACATAGTTAGATGCGAGAGGTTTTTCCTCTAACAGCAGCGCTTTCAGTAAGTTCCCATTGTTCCTTGATGGTACACTACCACTCCAGAGTTCTGTGACTCGCCTACATGCAGACGTGCCAATTCATAACTGTCTCCAGTCCACTCCAGGTTCTATCTCCACAATGTGAAGTCTGCTGCTCTTGGGTTAAGCCCAGTATCCCTTCCAGCTCATCGACACATGCAACCCCCCCTTACACACACACACACACACACACACACACACACACACAGCCGGTGGGGGACAGTCGTCTCCTTTCATGGTTTGCTCTGCCATTAAAAAAAAAAGAGGTCCGAAATGGCATCAAAAAGCTTTGATGTCACCACTGTAACCTGTGGGCCAGGGTGTCCTGCCCCGGAGTGTGATGACTCGCTCCTTCCTCAAAGCTAGGCCCGTAGCCATGACGGGGGCACTGGCATTCAGGGGGCTTTTTGTTTGACTGCAAATGACAGCCTCTCCTTACAGTGCCAGCCCTTTTCCCTGGTCGAAGGGATTTTTCCACTTTTGTCTAGTCAGTTCAAACCACAGCAGTGCAACAGAAACTAGGATTTAAGGGACAGAACATTTATTGCATCAGTCAAGGACATACTGTACTGTATAACTTAGCAGTGTTAATCGGTTAAATTGTTACAAACTGTGAGTAAACTAATTGAGTTGTTAAGGAAAAAGAATACTCGTATTTTTTTGCAGCTTGATGGAATTTGGTGGTCTATAATATGTTTCCTATGAGAAGGAGTACATTTATGAACTTTAATGTTTATTTGCTGTATGTATGTTTGTGGTTTCACCTTGTAACTGTTTCTAGGCTCCACAAGGTTCTCCACAACCTCGAGTTTACCCTGTCATTTGGAAAATGTGACTACATTTCTTTGATTAGGACAATTTTTCAGCAATAAAGCTGTTGGTTATTTTTGATTATTTGTTTTTAAGACCCTGCTTTTAATCTGCTGGGGGATTAGCGTGATGAAACATTACATAGTAAGCCATTAATGTTGTTGATATGCATAGTTTTTATTATCCAATATTTAATCCTGATGCTGCCTATTTGAAGATACTGAAGTTTGTGGGAAGCAAACTTGTAATATGAGGCAGTGGAAGAGGCTGGTCCAAATGACTGGAAGATAAGCTGCCAACTTACATTAGTTCACTTGTCTACAGCAGCGCCCGGACAAGGTAGAGTCCTACCCCTGAGGTTTGGATGTGCACATACACACACTAATACACATACCCATTTATGAGCACACAAATTACATTTGCCTCTGCAGGGCAATTAGTATAAGTGGATGAACACATACTTCGGGGGTCTATCTGCATTGAGTGTGTGACTTGAAAGCTAATGTGACGTCTATCATATTGTGCTATCCTGCCATGTCTTGTCAAATCGTTGGTAAGAAAAAAAAGGAAAAGTTATTTACAGGTGTGTCCTGAAAGCTGTGGATGTTAAGGGAACGCGATTAGCTGCTATTTTCCACTGGCACACCAGTACAGTATGTGTAGAGGTTGGCAGGCCAGAAAGGACTTGGATTACTTACATTACCAGGTGCAACTGTTGCATCAGATTTCACTGTCCCAAATGTAAAAAAAATAAATATGGCCAATAATATTGAGAAATTTTTTTTTTGTTAAATTTTGTAAATTGTATTGCAGCACCTACACTTTCATCTGTTGTCTAACGAAGTGTAACTTACATGGCCCTATGCAAATTCAGCAGAAGTTGATGCTAGATCATTGATAGGCAAATGACTCCACTCATTCAAACTCAATTAATTACAAATGCCCTCATGATTTTGATCTAAAGTCACCCATGCTAAACCTGGTAGTTATTTATTTTTAACACAATTCAACATAAATAGAAAAAGCCTATCGAAGCTTATATCTTTCAACATTCGATATACAATTTGAGTTTCATCTCGCGAATATAACTTACAGCCACAGAGAGAACCAAAATTTGACCTGGCTCCTTTCACCCCCCCCCCCCCCCCCCCCCCCCCTGCCAGTAGGGACCTCTATCTGGGTTTAAAGGGAACGAAGTGCCACCTGTAGAGTAGAACCTCAAAGGTCAGGATACAAACACGACCCCGCCTCATTAGAACATCAGCCACTCTCTCGATGGCTCAATTAAAATAGAATGGCATTGCCCCATGCCGGCTTGATTGATATGGCAAAGCAGCTCTGGAGTCAAGGATGGGGTTATAGGACCCCACAGGAACCCCTGACAGATCTGCAGAATGCATTGTGGGACGTAGAAGCTTGCGTCCTGTGGGAGAAGTGCCAGTGTGTTTTGTGTGTGTGTGCTCGCAGTAGAGAGGGAATAATTCATCAGAAAGGGAATTATGGTTGGCACCCAGGGGTGGGACGGAAGCTTGTGGAGACAGGAGGGTGTGTGTGTGTGTGTGTGTGTGTGTGTGTGTGTGTGTGTGTGTTTGTGTGTGTGGTCTACGATGAATTTCTAGAAAGTCTTCAGAGTGGCTTCTAATGACGGGGTTGGCAGGGAAGATTACACAGAGATGCCAGAAGATTACTGATCATCCTTTTCTGTACTTTGTTGAGTGTGTCTACCATCATCAGCCATCAAATCTACATGTAGGGATTTAGCTGACCTTTGACATTCCAGTGGACATTCCATGTTTTGATACAGGATTACTAACACAAATAACATTTGTGGTATGGGGATATTATAACCAGCATAGTACTTTCCAACAGCAGTGGACTAACAGGACTAACAGTATTGCATTTAAAAGTTAACCGCATGGTGTGCTTAATGTAGGTCTAGACAATTTCCCATTGTTGAAGGGGAATTACTGTAGTTTTAAGTCTAGTCTGACTTGTCGTCGCTCTGAGAGTAATTGTATAGTGACTAAAGACATTAAGCGAGGTGAGGATACAAAGCACTGGCATTTGAAATGAATAGAGGCTGCTCCAATTCAATTTCTCAAACCAGATCAGTGTTTTTCTTGATTGTAAATTGACTTCTGTGCATAATTTGTTTTCCATTTTCAACATCCACCATATCTCGCTCAACTCCTTCCCCCCATCTCTCTCTCTCTCTCTTGCTCTCGCTCCCTGAATGATTGACAGGAAGGGTTAGAATCGGAGAGAAAGCAGATGGAGGGAGGGATGGAGTGAGAGAGCAGTGCCACTCGTTCTCCCTCACCCCTTTTGCTTTTTTTTTTCTTCCTCTAATTTCTCATCTTTTTTCCCCCTTCCTGAGAGCTCATCTATCTCTATGGCAGATGTTGGTCATAATGAGATGGGAGCTCTGTGAATGAGATTGTTTTCTCTCTTCTGCGCCCTCCATCCAAACTAGCAGACGCACTGTGTCTCTCCGAGAGGGAGAGGTAATAAGGGACGAGACAAATACAGATGCCCAGTGCCCTCTTATTTCTCATTTTCATTTCATCATTACTCCTAATTTGTCCCCTCAATGCACCCGTTGCAATCTTCTCTCCTCATCTTTTCCCAGCGTCTTTCGCTCCCACTCCCCGTCCCCAGAAGGGCAGACGAGGATGTTGAAGGCAGAAAGTCGTGAAAAGTTTAGGGCTGACAATACGACACTCCAGCAGTGCTCTGGTTGACCCCAAAACTGTAGACCCTTCTTTACCTGTTCCTGCCATTCACAACGAAAACATGTCCTCATTTAAAAGCTATTAACCTTCTCAGGCAGTGGTCTTGCACTGGTCAATTCCATTGGAAACAAACTTGCCAATGCCGCCATAATGCCTCAGATGTGAACAAAGGGCAAAAATTGAACAACCTATTGAAACTCTGTGGGATCAAACAATTGTGGGCACACTGTGTCTTTGATTATTTCTGTTTTGGGCAGGGTTGAGCACAAGTAAAGTAATCCTTAAAGTTACTAGAGGCAGTTTATCTGTAGGAGGTGATTTTGGCGGCCCCTACCATTTGCTTAGTGTAATTATTTTCCCTAACCGTTACAAAGAAGACCGTTGCAGAATGCTCGTGGTCACTGCATACTTACAAGTATGGGCATCTTTTTAGGATTTAGTGACTCACTTTCTTGTGCCATTAAGCAAATCGTCATAGTTTTGCGGGAGATCGTACCCGGTGGCAGACAAAATTAGTGTTAAATATTGAGACTTCAAGAGGACTGATCTGAACCGCAATTTTTTTTGTTCTCCCATAGATATTACAATGTACTATCAGAAGAAATGTATTGATAATCCTTTGATATAAAAAAGTTACCTATAGCTGCTTTAAGAAACAGAAATTAATAATATATTAATAACTAATTCTAAACAACATTTTATAAGTACAATCTACTTTGACTTGCTCCATTTCCATGTAAACCCTTCCCATGCTAAATGGCTATATTTACATAAACTATCTTGTTTTATTTGTGCTGATATAACATGACTTGACTTGACCATTTCAGACCTTTCAAATGTACTCCACAGATTTAATTTAGACATGGATTTGTATGAATACGTGTAAGTAAAAAATGTATCGGTTTCCAACCAAATCCACCTATTTTAGTGGACGACTTGTTTCTAAAATGATACATTGTTTATGCCTATATGTTCAGCAATTACATTCTAAGTTACTCTGTCGACAATCTGTGAAATAGTGTTGAGTGTTTTTGCTCAGCGTCTTAACCTCTTACTGATGTTCCTCTCACACACATAGATAGACATACAGATGAGAGGGTGACCTACTGCTCGACGCTAGCGGTGATATAGATGACTCCTCCACTATCACAGTTGTATCGATAGCTCTTAATGAATGTTCAGATGTATATTATTGGTTCCCCTGATTTCCTTATTGGTGGGAGCTCCTCATGTTGGTTGGTTTGCTAGTGCTGTATGATTGGCTGACAGAAAGGGGGGAGATATACAGCATGATTCACACACGTCTCCTTTTTCTGTGGCAGAAATTCTATTTGTACACATGAGCATTGCCTTTGACTGCTGGTCACATTATGTTCTCCAAAAGCTCAAGCATGTGTTTAAAATTCTGTTTATGGGGAAACATGTTTGAAGAGGAGATTGTAAGGCTAGTATGTGGGTATGGGCGTCCATGTCTAGATTTCCCCAGGGCACCCTGAGGGTTTGAAATCCACCCTAATCTGTCTTCCTTTCTCTGGGCCCATGTTCCTGGCCTGGGAAGTGCTGTGTGTGTGGGTGTGTGCATGTGTGCATGTGTGTCGGCATGTCAAGGCTGTGTGCATGGTGAATCATCACAGCTCTTCTTCCCGCAGCAGCAGCAGCAACAGACTGATAGCTTGACGCACGCTGAGCAGACCAGCCATTTAGCGTGTCACAACAACACATCCCTGTATGAATAAACCTGTGACACATGGCATACCCTCAACAAATACCCTGGCCCCTTATCACAGCCACTCTACAGCAATGCATCAGCTATATTGTTGTCTGACATTGTCAGCCTAGCTGGTATTGCCAGAATGTTCTCAATTTTTTTTCATTGGCAAACAATATCATATAAAAAATGATTTGCTTCTATCTTACCTTCGTCCCAATTTACCTAAAGTTCCATGAAACACGTGTGCAAAAACAATAAAACACAATAAAAAAAACAACAGCTATATTTACTACAGTTGTTGCGTGCAGTTGTGTTGACATGCCACATCCAAACTGAATTAGATGGACAGCCCATCCTCAGGATTGCGACCATATTCCCCTGTTCAAACACTTGTGGGAGGCGTTGATTCCATCCATAAATACATGGTAACACTATTTCATCATGGTTTGACAGAGCCCCTCACCCCATACACTACAGTGTACCTCTAGTGTTTACCAATAGACTGGACTGTGGGATTTACCTGCAGGACGTTCTGTGGTTTTGATGGTTTTATTTATACCAATGGGCATAGAATCGAGTTAGCCCCCTAATTGGCTGGTTTCCTCCATTTTAGTTTACAGTCTGTCCAAAATGTTAATGAATACTGCAAACATTTTGGGTTTCCTTCTTGAAAGCAATGTGTTGAATAATCCTTTTTAGGATGTGACTTCAGTGCGCACCTATGCATAGAGAATCAAAAATGAAACAGGCTGACCTTCACTGTGAAAACCTCCGCCGTGTGCACCTTGAATTAATGCCCATTTCAGTTGGCTTTGTTTGCCGTCCTTCTCATGTTATTTGATTTGGCCCCCCCCCCCCCCCCCCCCCCCCCCCAGGTGAAGTCTCTTTTGGGAGAGGACCTACTATTGACATAATGACTGTTGAGCTGCACTTCCATGACCTTTGCCGACTCCAGGCCACAGACCTCTTCCCTTTTGAAAACTGAAGAGTCAGCCAGCGGTCATGCTAACCGATGATCGGCATGAGGATATTCTCCACTACACTGAAATCAGACATTTGGATTGAATGAAAAAAGTTGAACACTCTCTTTCTTCGTTTCTTGGTATAGTGCTACCATCCAATACCTTTTTTTTACCATCATCTTATCTGTTCCCCTCTTTCATCCCTGCGGTTTTACATCGACCACAGCCTGCAGAGAGAAAAGTATCCCATTGCGTATTAAATTCATATTGATATAATACAATATGTGGCAATATACCAAATCAGTACACTCTAATGCTGCATTTTACGGCTTATACAGAAGTCTGTCCATGGATTGCTCATTAAAAACGAGACACTCTAACATCAAAGCAGCAACAGGACAGTGATCGTGAATCACCCGGCAGAGATTCCGTGCTGGCGCCTGCCTAGCCCTGCTAACGAACCCGTCAGGGTTACCCCACTCTAACCTGCTCATGTGTCTGTCTGGGTCTTTCTGAACATGTCTTAGCTGCCCGCCTTGAACCTTGACAGAGCTGCTATATTTAGCTCCATGTCGACTTTTGCTTTGACAGATCCCATTGACAAGGCACAAAAGGGAAGGAGAAAGCAAAGACATGAGCACGGCAGGACTCAGACAGGGAGAGAGAACCATGGCCTCACAAACAAGGCTAAAGTTAACAGGGAAGACATTAAGTTGACTGCTGGAAGACGGGCAATATTGGCAAATCAAAGCATTTGCATTTGTTGTGCTTCATGTGCAGGAGGGGGTTGGAGAAAGGGTAGTAGACTGTGTGACTCTCTCTCTCTCTGTCTTTTTCTCTCTTTCTCTCTCTCCCCTAGTCTCTCTCAGTCTCTCTTTCTCTGTGCATTGTTCTGGGTGTCTCCAGCTTCTCTGGCTTCACACCTCCTCCACCCTCCCACAGGCCTTCTGGGAGAGTTCCCATCACTCACTGGGGTTGACGTCACCTCCTCCTCGGTGGTGGGCTCCTGGCGAGCCAGGAGACGCGTGTCCAAGGCAGGGACTTGTTTGTACCTCGCCAGACACGCTGCGCCCTATCCCTGTCTCCCGGCCAAAACGAGCACAGAAGCGGGAAACCAACAATTCATTTGAGTCTGACTAATTCGTCCTCGTGGTGTTCCTCATTAGGCTGGCAGCTCCCTCGTAACACTTTGTTTCAGAAGTTGCAGTCTCTTTTGTACCAGAAGATCGAGCGGAGGTGAGTCTAATCACAAGACGTGTGTTTTGTCTAATCGCGCCTAATTGTGGTTTTAAAAACTCATCTGTTTTCAATCAGAATCGATGCGGGATCGTTCATCTGCAGACATCAAGAGAATGAATGAATAAATAAATAGGGTTCATGATCAGCAGCTCCCCTTTCTTCTCTGCCATTTGTTTTCTTCAAAGTATGAGCAGAATTATCTGCTGGAAAGATTTAATTAATCTGACTTTATTAAAAGTAAGTGGGTGTCCTGTTGATGTCATTACGTCCTTAGTGTGCATTTTGTGACTGGTTTAGGATGTGCCATATGCCGCATAACCATCCAGCCGTTTTGGGCTTTTGAAAGCCTTGTAAGCCTTAAAACAAGCCTTTTTAATCCAAACTGTTTGAAACAGCTGTCCAATATTTTCACTCTCTCTTTTTTAACAATGATGATGGATAAAAACCCAACACAGACTTAGCTATCGGTAATGTGAAGATACTAGAAAAACAAGCTGAGCTAGATCCATGTAGCACCTCATTGCCAGTGCAGATGCACTTCAATACATCGTTGATACAGGTAGCGCTATGCTCATTGATACAGTCACATGTTTTGTTTTAAACTGTTTACTTACTACTTACTAATTATTTCTCCAATTTCATCCACAACCAACCTCCTACCTTATAAAACCCATTCTGATCCCCAGCCCAGGCACTGCTCACTGTGCCACAGCTGTGTGGAGCCACCCAGCCTGTCTGCCTTGTTTGCTGACTGGATGACAGGTTGGAGGCTGCAATGGGGGGCCAACATGACAGGCAGCAGCAGACTATTCCCACCAGGTCTACCATATGGCTGCTCCAGGCGAACCCTGGGGACAGCGGGCTACGGCTGCCGACAGGAACACAGCCTTTCTGCCCATCCACAACCCATCACCCAGGCTGGAGAACTCAACTATTAGCACCCTAGAAATACTAATGAAATACTAATGAAAGTCAGGTTCACCAGAAGTTCTGCAAGGAGGAGTGGGGGGGGGGGGGGGCAGTGTTTCCTATGTCAGATCCAGTTTGTCACTGCTAATGTGATCAGTGTTAGGAAAGCATGTGGTGTTCCAAGTATGTTTTTTTGGATATGACTAAATAGTAGGATTAAAGTATTGATTTTGTTTTGCAGGTTAAAACCAGTCAATTAAATCACCTGCTCAAACTCCTCACAGCCCTTTATCAACACCATTAATCTTAACGTAACTATATCTATATCTGTATTATATCTATGCAGTATGTCACCAACTGTTACTTTTTCCTGCACAAAAAAAATGTGTGCGTTTTAAAAATGTACTGTACACATACCCCAGCAGAAAACCGGAACGGAAATGTCAGTCTGACTCCAAACAGCATGGAATTGCTATTATCCTGGCCCTGGCCTCCACATCAGCGGAATGGTCAGGATCCCTTTACACCTCTTTATGGAGGAAACACTTTATACGTGTGTGTGTGTGTGTGTGTGTCAGTCACGCAACATCAGATTTATGGCGCGTTTATGTGCGTGTTGGCCAAGGCATGACCGGTGAATTGATTTATAACATGTATGTGAGAGGCGACGCGTCCGTGTGATTTATCAGGCCCACGTTCTGCTGGAGACTCTGGCATAAGGTCATAGCAGAATATTGTCTATGCGTATGTCCCCCTTTACAGTTGCTTTTCAGTTAAGGGACCTTCATGTGTGCAGATCGCATACCGATCTGAGACTTTTATGACGCTTGTGTGCTAGTATGTAGCCTGGCATAGCCAGCCTGTTTGGTTCCTTTTGTTTTTGAGTTATGCTGGTGATCAGATAGATAGCGTGTGAAAAACATGACAGATGAATTGCATTTTTGCCTAGGTTTTGCTGCCTTTTGCGTTTATAGCCTATTTATCATTGAAAAGGGTGAATTTGTATTCATGGAGAGTAGAGATTATGGGCAAGATGATGGTCCCTTGGAGGTGTGCTATACAGTCTGAATAGCATCTTGAGAAACTGAGGTTGGCTGAGGTCATTCAGTATGGTAATAGGATGTCAACGCATGGGCCATCACTTCATAACGTCCTCATATGAACGTGCTCGCTGGCAGAGAAGAAACATGGCCGACATGTTGTGCAACACAGTGCTTGGATAAGCTATGGATTTTAAACTGTTCTGCCATGTTCAGTAACTGGAAAGAGAAACGGATGTCAACAGGTAAAACATTGTCAGTATTTTGAAGTCAGTGACTGGCTAAATAATGGATTAAGATGACAACATGTCGTAACTGAAACCATAAAGGGGACACTGCTACATTTTGACTGGCAGAATCGTGCACAGGCGTGCATATCCACAAAATGTCAGTCTTGGCTTAGTAAATACCTCAAGGCAGGAAAAATAGGAAGAGTGGGAGGCTTGCATATACATTCACCGTGATGGAAATGGATTAGCTAAATATAAATTGAACAGATACGTAAAACAACATAGAAATTATGGCCATATATGTAAATATTGCATTACGAGGACACTGTTACAGCTTTCTAATTATGGTTTGCAGTATCTTTTGTCTTTCTGATGGACGGAAAAAAAATGTGTTCTTAACTGACTGGTTGCATTCACTGGGGTTGCCTCGGTAGAAATTGAAGGCAGAATCAAACAGAGAAAGTCAAAATAAGGAGATCGCACAGTGTCCTTTGCTGGCAGTCAAAGTGGATGAACCTTCCTCTTCAATGTGTTTATCTCTTTCCAGCTGCAGAGCCGTCCCCATCCACTTCACCGATGTGGCTCAGGACCCTTGCAAGGCCACATCTCATGTAGCTATTGTCTTGTTGCTCAGCAACCACAGAAGGCGGTTGAAGTGGTGTGCACCAAAGCAAACAACAGGTTGTTGTGGCAGTGATTGACTGACTGGAGCGATGAGCTCATGGCCGACCGGAGGTTGGAGCCATCTGGGGTATCTGCTGAGAGCAGCATCCACGGATCTCCTCCAGTGGAAAGGTTATCAGCAACTCTAGCAGGGTAAATCCACCTGCCTTATCTCAATCACGAACGATGTCTCATCTGAGTGACAAGGGGCTAGCCGCTTCAAGACACAAACCGTGCATTGCACCACTAATATACGCACACCCACACAGACATAGTAAAATTAGGAAAAAAGGCGGACGAACTCTTACACACAAACGCACTCCTCCCACCTAAGATGCCACCCCGACTAACGCAGCACAGCCACGCTTATCAAACGCGCCAAGACTATGTTTTCAAAGTCTCCCTCGGCACCCTCGCACCCCTCAGGGTGTCATCCGTTTGTTCGGTGTTGTTCAGTGCGGAGTAGTCCAAAGTCTACAAGCCCGACTCACCAAGAAGCCGTGTCTCCTGCTGCTCAGAAGGACTGATGCTGTCGATCAGCCTTATCCTGTTTCACACCGTGCGCAGCAGACAATACCGCCTGGCGGGATTAGTAGAACAAACAGGGATGCTCCTCACAGAAGAGACATCAAGAGCAGAAGAGAGGAGGGGAGAGAAACAGAGAGATTCGGGGCAGCTTGTCCTGGCTTTCATTTCACTGTCATACCGACTTTTTAGCTAATCCCCAAATCACGTGTTTGGATGACAAGAGGAAGATATCACATTACTCCCGAGGGCCTGACATCTAAATAGTATTCTTGAATAGGATGAATACGGCCGGCCATACTCTATGTACTGATTTAACAATCACATTATCTGTGTTTGAGTTCATCTACTGTGAAGGATGGGTGTTGGTAGCTGTGGCTCAGTTTAGTGATTACACTTCATGCTTTCCATTATGCTACATCGAGATGTGTCACCATCAGAAGATTAGTTTAGTTTATCTAAGCTCATCTAGCCTATCCGTAACTTCATGTTTTATGGAAGGTTTGCCCATAAATGTTTTGTAATACAAGAGTAGAATGCTATAAGTTTAAAATGTGGATCTAATGATAACCCTTCTGGTTGGTAAAGAGAAGAGAGAAGAAAGAGAGGACAACACACTCATCATTAGGGTGGATCTTTACCAATCAACTTGCGTGATTTATATCTCTTCAAAATTAAGTCAGCCTATTATCATTATAATACGATGTTGAGTGAAAGGGCCGTTTGATAGCATCTCCTCTCTACCTAAACTTGTAGTCAACTTGTTATTCATATGTATTTCAGATAGAATAGTTGCTTGCTTAGAAAAGTATTATTCAAGGTAGAGGCCTCAACATGTTCAGGAGTTTTTTTTTTTTGCAATCCTTTCTAAAACCTACACGGAGGTGACCGTCACATTTTCAATGTCTACCTCCTCTTTATCTTTCCCTTTAATTAAAGGGGGCTTCATTTGATTCAAAGAAGTGTTTGGAACATAACATGTTTTTAAGCCATGATAGATGTATGGATGAGGCATGTTTTCAGGAAAAACATTATGAAAGTAAGCTAAAATGGAGTGCAACAGAACAAGGTCTTGTTTAAACAAAAATAGCTGCCATGGCAGGGTATAATATGGGCTTTTTATTGTCTTTGCAGTTGTTACTGGCTTCGTATTTGTGCCCTTCTTTTTGATTGAATTCTAACAAATGGCTCATTCACTCAGCTTAACAGACGCACATAGAAAAAGAGAAACATGAGAAATACAATCTTCCTTTGACAGCATTATTGTAGATTTCTTGGCAGTTTTTTTCTTGAAAAAAGACATGATGCTGACTGTAATTGATTTTCTTTATTTTTAGCTACCATAGGTTCTGCTTTCCTCTCCCTCTTTCAATCCCTCTGCTGAGGTCTTGTGAAACGATGCCTGCTTGAGGGGTAATGAGTAACTCTGTGATGCACCCCAGGTTGTAATGGAAAACGTAACGTCCGTACCCTCCCCTTCTAAAATACATCCTCAAGCAAGCTTGTTTTGGCTCAGAAATGCAAAACGGAAATGTCTTGTAAAGCAAAAGGGAAAGAAATTCATTACACACCCTCGTCTTTTAGCCAATAGCACACATCGATATGTTGAGGGTGCACTTACCAGCCCATTTATATGTAAATTGGCAATCCTCGAAGAAAGAGCCCCGCCCCATCACTTCCTCGTACCAAAATCATCACTTCCTCTCTCTCTCTCTGTTACTCAATTATGGAAGGTCTTGCGGCCAGGGTCCTATCCTTAATCAGAAATTGATTAAAACTGCAACTCTTTATGGTAGTAGTAACTTACACTTACAGCTCAGTTCTGTGTCTTTGTCAAGCAACTACAGAAGCTAAGTGGTTCAAAGGGACTGTAGAGGAGAGGAGAGGGTCTTCATCCATGTTGTGAGGGTGTTCTGTGGTGTCATTGTCCTTGTTTCTTTTTCTCAGCCAACACCATGCAAGGCCAAAGCTTCTATTCCACAGCCCTCCAACACTCAGATTGTCCTTGAGTCTTCCTCCTCTTTGCATACACTTGCCCTCCATACCCTATTCGACTGCCATATAGAGCAGGAGAGAATAAAATGGCCACTCTTCACTGACACAAAACATCCTGAATGTTGTTACGCAACACTGTGGTTTGCTTCATTCATTGCATTCATTTTTCCAAGACAAAATAATGGCACCCTTTGTGCAGGCAAAATAATCAAAAAGAAATATGATTTTCCCTGAAAGTATCTGTATACCTTTTTTTCCCTCTTTCTAAAGTTTATATTTTCGTCACAGTACACAATATGTCTGTCATTATAGAAAGGGGTTTCAGTCAATCTCAAATTCTACTCAGTAGAAATGTCCTTGGCATATGTACAGTCAATACAGCCATTCATTTCTATCAATTAGCTAATGGAAGTAAAGATGAAATATTAGGATGTTGAAAATTAAATGAAAGAAAATTAAAGAAACAGACATAGCCACACACACATGAACAGACACACACACACACACACACACACACATACACACACACACACACACACACACACCTGCCACCAAAAAACACAGTGTTTGTATGTGGGAGGTAAAATCGATGAGGAGAGGATTTCAGAAGAGGCATATCCAGACAAAACTGGATGCAGTATTGATTCAAAGGCTAGTGGACTGCTTGTTTGCTTATTCTGCTTGAGTGAGATGGAAGATCATGCCGGGTGTTACATTTTGGAGCAATAGGTAGATGCAAAATAAATTAAGACCATGGTTGGTTTGGTTGTTTTTTCAACATAAAAAGTCCCTTTTGAAGATATTGGAGTACATCTCCACTCTCTTAAATTTAGGTTACCTTGATTGTGGTAAAAGCAATGAATTTAATTAAATAAAAGTATGAAATTAGAATAATGTAACTTTGTTTGGACATTTGGATCGATGGAGATGGTTTCCAGACAGTGTGTGTGTGTGTGTGTGCGCGTGCGTGCGTGCGTGCGTGCATGCGCGCGTGCGTGCGTGCGTGCGTGCGTGCGTGCGTGTGTGTGTGTGTGTTTATATGAAGTAACTAATTTACAGGGATTGTTGAGATTTTTACCATCATAGGTCAGAAACATTCTTCAGATTAAATAGGTTGCTCTTTTAGCACTATACCTGTTGAGAGATTAAAAACAGAAGTAAAAGCCTCAGGAATAATCACCCCTATTTGTTCACCAATGAGCCTCGCTAATGATGCTGCCCTTTCTGAAATCCATGATTGCTGGTAGCAGCCTGATTGTTGCTTTGAAACAAAAAAAAAGGAGTTGACAGGCACACAATGAAATGATATGCACTGACAATTACATTTTAATAATCTCATTCAGTCAAATGGTTGGGGGTTGGATATATGACCCTGTCTGGCATGCTGATATGTTGAAGGAATATAAAACATCTCGATTACATAAATTGCATAGTAAGGCACTTTCTAAAGCCATGTAAAAGATAGAAGGACTATATAGCTATTAAATATTCAGTATTCTGACAGCATCCCTATGAATTGTGACATTGTATCTACCTTGCACTTATACTTCATATACTAAGGATTTTTTTTGTACTCAGAAATTGTTTGTAGTTGGTTTGCCATGGTTCTGTTTTGTATGCTGATGTTTAATGTAGCACTTGTTTAGCTCTTATCTAGGTGATTTGGTCTGGAAGTAAGTTAGGTATCCCTGCAGAGGCAGAAAGCGCCTGCAGGAATGGGGAATAGGGATAGGTATAGGGATATCTGCAGAGCGTCATATACCAAGCCTGCAGTAACAGAGTAGGGAAAGATTATCTTCTTTTTAGGTGGTAAGTATCCCTGCAGAGTTGTCAGAAAGTGCCTGCAGGAAAAGGTAAAGGGATAGGTATAGGGATATCTCTCAGCTTAATTAACAACTTTTTTTAATATCTGGCTGTGCTGAGAGCGTATCTAGAGGGGGTTGGCTCTGAGATGTCATTGCTCACCGTTAAGCCTTCTGGAGGTGTTGTAGGCTCAAATTAACGAAACATCCGGGATGGAGGGTGCCCACTTGAACACCCCAATGACATCTGCTCTCAACTCAAGTCCATTCTAAAATGTTGGCTTTTGAAGCGCTCATCTTGGAGTATGGCATAATGGATATTATAACATTATACCATGTTTTAAACACAGATTAGTTAAACCCCTTTGAGTTAAGCGAACAGATTTTACCGCCTTGGTGAGATTTCACTGTGGGTTGTGTACCTGTTTGACCAGGACGAGCATTGTCTCATAGGTTATAGACTAGTTTGTTTGTTTATTATTTTCTCTTTGGATCTTGGCCCTATATCAACTAGATAGGTAGTTGAAAATGGTCTACCTTGTCATCCGCTGAACATTACAACTTTCTTATGACTGTACTATGTACTAGGTTATCTTACTGTAATACCTTGTAAGAGGATCGTGATTTACAGATATCTACTAGAAGTTAATTATGGCTGTGGTTTAGTAGGGCTATATACGTATGTTATTTTTGTACTGCAATAACAATGAACAACATTGAAGCGAGTTTGCTCTTCTCTTCCCTCTCACTTCTCTACTCAGTGATACTCAAAGCACCCTGCCCTATTTTGATCTCCACTAACCTTGCTTTGAAAAGTACTTGGATACTACGATAAATTGCTATAGTCTGAATGGCCAGACTCAACCATGTTTTCACTCAAATGACATACAAATGTGGACATTACAGATAGACCATAAAAATGTAAATTATTGGGTATACAATGTTTTTCAATGGAAAATTAAGGTTTTGAATCTGCATATGTCCCGATCTCTGTTAATGTAAATTATGGCAATTAAATGCTTGTTTTTATTGAAAATAAATTACATTTGGCCTCTTTGACCTTTGATAGACCGTAAATGCCAGCCCCCCACTGTAACCTAAGAATGGTCACAGAACATAGGTTGCAAATCCAGAATTCCTCCTTCCACATTTCACTGATTTAGCCAAACTGCATTTAGGCACATTCCATGCCTAATCTTGTGTTGAAGATATATGACAAGGGTGTTTTAGGCAAGGACCCCCCTCCCTGGCTGGGCTCATGGTATAGTCTAGAGAGAATAAAATATGCGTGTGCCTCTCACGCCACAACATAAAGTATTGCTGCGGGCCAGAGAGGCTGGTGATGTAAGCACTTATGCAATTCTACCACCTCAGTGGGGCCGTTATACACCGCGGCGCTTCGAATTTCTGTGAATACGAAATTATCCTTTATAACAAAGTGTGAACGCTCTGCATGCGCTATAGTATCGATTGTTTTGTTACACAATCTCTGTTTCAGTAATTGGCATTCTGTCAGAGAAGTGGAACTGTCTATCCCAGACTTACGATAAAGGCCTAAGTCATAAACGATCAGCTGCTAGACTAATGAAATACAATCATAAGTGAACTTGGGATTCCTTTAAAATCATCTTTACCCAACGTTTGTTTGAAGGTTTGATTCTAGGCAAACTTTACATTTTCTTCTTTTGTCAATGTCTGTTCCGTTGAGTTTGATTTAGATTCGTAATCCAATCGTTTGTGAGGTAGGGCGGGGTAACTATTACGGTGCGAAAGGCGGGGCTGGAATGAAGTCTTTCAGGACCGTGGACAGCGACTCTCTCTAGACTGCAGGGAACCGAGGCTGCAGGAGAGGGTTGAAAACAAATGCGCGACAAGAATTGGAAAATATATTTAAATTAGTTGTCTTTCTCGTTCAGCAGCTCATAACCCGTGTTTAGCGCGATGGTTGACTTTATCTTCTTTTGTTTCCAGCGTTTGGAATCAGTCTGCGTTTAGCTGCATTGTTTCACTGCGTAGCCTAAAGGCTATCTGCTTTTTATTAATTCTTTATCTATCTATCTATCTTCAGGAGAAATACAGTGCAATTGAGGTATTGTAAATACCTGTCTAACATTTTCATATGTTCCTATTATTCATATTAATTGGGTATTTCCACATTTAATCCAGAACTGGCTAATAATAATGTTAAAGTTTCGGTTTGTCCTATCGGCTTTGCCCTGAAGTGGATCGAGCTCCATCCAGCATGCAAAATAAAGCTGAACTTTAGCTGAATTCGATAGGCTACTGGTGCCTGTTTTGATAGGAACAGCTGCGCCTGCTTTCCATGTAATTTAGTTTCGTCAAGTGTTCACTCGAAACCTCTTTTTTTTGTGAACAGAAGCGCGACAACAAGATGAGGTCCCTTTACGACTTTATGAATTGCACTTAATTTGGAAGGGAGAGGGCGCGAGGGTGCTGCCGGAACCAACATTTTCACACCTGAATAACAACTTTACTGTCAACTTATTGCCATTGAGAGGACAGTGACACCTTGAACGCATAGACGCTATATATATTACAGCTAAAACTTATTCCCACAAAATAAGAAAACAAAATATGAAGAAGTTTCGAAAGGTACTCGATGGCCTGACCACCTCCTCCCCAGGGACTATTGGATCCCCTACATGCGGCAGTGCAGCCAGTACACCTACTGCAGCGCCCACTCCCCGGGAAATCGATGTCCAGGAGATGCTAGTCTCGGAAAACTTTCAGATATGCAAGGTGAGTAAAGGGTGTCTAATTCATGCGGTCAATCCCACTCTCAGTAAAGCAGGCCTATTCAATGTGGTGGTCCACACTCATCTTGGTATTGCTGTCCTGCTTAGAATGGTGTGGATAGGCCTCAGAGAGTAGTATAAAACACCATACTATCCCATTTCAAACTACTGCGTTGACTTTATAGCATATGATAAAACATTTGATACGTTGATGAATTCGGGATTGGGTGATCAACGGAATCAAATAGCATAGGTCTACGATTACCCAAGAGTTCTTTCACTTTGGGTTTTAAAATTCGAAATCGCCATAACACAAAGAGTACCAGGATACTGTTGGCTCCACTGTGCACCGCGCCAATGTGGAGCGCTTTTCAAATTGGTCTGGAGGGTGCTTCTGCGCAGCAAGTAACCTGTACATGTATGTATCTATACTGATACCTGATGCCTTGACATACAAAACGTGGCGTGAGCGCTTTATTGATCGTCGAACCGATGATAGTCTTTTCTGGTTCTGTTCCATTTTCAATGATCCTTCTACGTGTTCACTAGCCAAGGTGGTACTCTAACCAGTAGCCCATAACAAAGCTTGTCATTGCATTTGTAAAATAATGGAAATAACTCCGCTTAAAGGCTGTTATAAGAGTAGTATGGCGGTGTTAATTAGAGCTTCATCATACTCAGATGGAAAGAATAGTGTAGGATCAATGACATAACTGGTGTTGCTCCCTTACATAAAAAATGAGCGAGCGACCCTGCGGTACTATCCGACTGATGTGATTTTCGTGGAGCTATTTTTAGCAGCACCCGCGCCCATTGCAGCCTTACTGATGCATTTGAAGCTGACTGCAGCGATAATTCCTCGGAACAAAGTGGAGTAAATTTTGGATTCCTCAGTTAAAAAAAATATGTGATAGAAAGGAAGAGTGAGACTGGATTTTGCACATCGTTTGTAACGGGAACTAAATTAAAAGTAAGGCAAACATATTAAATGCTGAGAGAGTAGCAGTCTCAACCTGAAGTGGATGCTGCAGAGTATATCGGAGGCACCAGGCGGGAGAAAATGCTGGAAGACCATAATACTATAGTCACACTAATTTACGTGCGCAGTATGGTTGCACATATTCTCGATGATAATCTGACAAAGTTACTATTTACATGAAGCACACCAACATAGTATATCCCACTCATGACTAAATAAGTTACGAAAAATAAACAAAACAAACAAAAATACTTTTATTTTTTGTGGAAGTTTTTGATGTCCTGAAATTATTCACAATGGACACACGAATGCCAATCTAACCATTGGCAAAACACGGTTTATGTGTTTACTGTAAGAGAGAAGTTGAGAGAGAGAGAGAGAGAGAGAGAGAGAGAGAGAGAGAGAGAGAGAGAGTAATGCCACATGTCTTGACACACCTACGTATACAGTAGCAATTCCAGTATGAGAGGTGACACAAGATCAGCCCACTAAAATGGATTTATCAGCAATGGTTGACTACAATTAATAAACAGCTTCTTGTGTATCCCCCTTAATTGTCTATAACCACAAATAAAAGTCTGTTCATTTTTCAGTGGCTTTCATTTTAAGAAAGCAGCAATAATAAAAGCAGTGATTGGTGGATGTGTCATTGTGCAAAGGAGCTCCCTCCCCATGGCAGCTTGTTTGTCTGGGATATAGGTCCTGAAGCTTAGCACCCACAGAGGTTTCTGGCTTGGCGTGACACACACTCATACAGACACAACAGACAAACACACACGTATACAAAAGTAGACACACCTAAGGAATCTTGCACATTTTATGAATGAAAGAATATCACTCCGCTAACCCTTTTATTCATCATGAAACTTGAAGTGTACTGTATGCATCAGAGAGAATAAGCTTTCTTACTAAATGGTGTCAGTGGGAGAAGTGACGTTTCTTCATCTAAACAACTGACTAATTCATGGCTACATGTCAAGCTTTCAGAAAAAGGCTTGTGTGGAGAGAACCATTATGTTATTTCTTTCTATAATTGCAATGCCTATAATTAACCGCAGAGACCTCCTGGAGGACTGGTATACAATTCTTGGCATGGCAGCTGTTGTTGAGCCTAAGCGGGTAAACATGGACATACGGAGGTTCCTTGCTGGTCGCTTGTTACAGTTCCTTTGTCATATCCCTTGCCAGAACAAAAAAAACCCAGTTTTAAATAGAAAGAGAGTGAGAGAGATACAGAGAGATATATTCAGGAGAGTGAGTGAGTGAGTGAGTGAGTGAGTGAGTGAGTGAGTGAGAGAGAGAGAGAGAGAGAGAGAGAGAGAGAGAGAGAGAGAGAGAGAGAGAGAGAGAGAGAGAGAGAGAGAGAGAGAGAGAGAGAGAGAGAGAGAGAGAGAGAGAGAGAGAGAGAGAGAGAGAGAGAGAGAGAGAGAGAGAGAGAGAGAGAGAGAAACCTTGCAACAACTTGGATTAGGCAGGGTATGCAGGTCACAATAGAGGTCATGCAGTAAGACAACGAGAAGGATGAAGAGGAAGAGGAGGAAAAAGCTGATGTGGTATTGAAAGGAATGATCGAGAATTGTGACAAAACACTACATCCATATAGTGTGATTAACGGCATGTTATGTAAACAGCACATCTTTATCATGGTACGTTCATGATCTAAACATGGACCATTGTTTATCGATTCCCATTAAGCCATGCAGTAGCTCTGTAGAAGTAGTGCAACAGTTACTTATAATTTTCAGCAAGTATTACTGTAGTTGATCGTTATATGCATTGTATGAGATGAAAATACAGTCAAAAAACGGAACTAATGTTCTTACGCTGTTTCAGGATAAATCAGTTATTTGAACCTATGAGTCTGAAGTTAAAAGTTTTTTTTCAAAGATATGAATGTAAAGTGCAATATTTAGAAAATTCCAATGCATGTGTTGCAAGTGGTGATGGTTTTGAGTGCTGTTTCTAAGCTTTTGACAATTAGTGACAAAAAAAATTTTAAAACGAAGAAAAAAGAAAGAAAGAAAGAAAGTGTTATGGAAATTCTAAATATCAAACACGACGAGACCAAATAATGAAGTTCAATACAAGTATTTTATTTAAAAACGGTACTTCTGCAAAGGATCAAATGCGTTTGCGAAAGGATCCCCCCCTCAGCGTTTAAGACGCTGTCCGAAGGAGATGACAATTTACTTTTGGAATCAGCATTCCTAAATAGACTGTGGGAGTGTCCCTCTTCCTATGCTAAGTCACATATGGAACAGACTGCTGGTCATAAGGTGACACCCCCTAGCCCCCTGCATTATCTTATCTGCAGACATCCTGACTCCAGTGTGACCCCTTCAGCAACGAATTACAACCTTTGCTATTCTCTAAACAAAACATAAAACACCTTTAGTTTACGGCATGCATCTGTAGTCAATCAGTTAAATCGTCGACCAGTTTGAACAATCATTCATCAGTGTATACAAATGCAAGTCATCAGAATTCTGCCATTACAAAAGAGAGAAAGAAAGAAAGAAAGAAAGAAAGAAGAAAGCAAGGATCTCCCATGCTGCTGATCATGATGGCCACCTGTTGTTGAGCTCTAGGAGAGGAGGGTTCTTGACACTGAGCATGAACACTCAAAGATACTCTCATACAATTAGGAAAAACCCCTTCTAACAGCGTTAACCTCCAGATGCACACACCCCCCCTTCACACCATAATGATTCAAATTTAATTCATAGGCATACATACTGTGTCCTTGCATGAATATCATTGTGCAGAGTGTTGTTCGCAGTGCTGCCTTCCAAATATTGAAGACTGAATGGATAATGAGACCTGATTATGTGTAATGCTGGGTAATTGCCTTAATATGTACATGTCCTTATAACAGAATGTCATATCCACTTTTGGAGGTGGGGATAGGGAAGTCATGTCATATCTTTTTTTTTTTTTGCAAGCTTTTCAATCTTTTGAGATGATTTATGCTACCCTGTGTAAAAGAAAGTGTATGTGCTTTTAGATGTAAATTTTTCTTTCCATTAAGATGATAATAAGTGGGATTGGTGAGGTAAATGGAAATATTTTCCAACTTTCCATGTTGATTTACTAGAAATTGATTGGAAACGCTTGCTCAGAATGTACTGTACGTTCCAATGCAACGGGACGTCAACTCGGCAGAGCTAGTACAGGCAGGCAACTCAGTCAACGGCATTTATCCACGTCACACCACCCAGCCAATTGCATATGCTTAATACTTTAAAGTTACTAGAGGCAGTTTATATGTAGGAGATGATTTTGGCGACCCCAACCCTTTGCTTAGTGTAATTATTTTTACCTTACCGTCGCAAAGAAGACATGCAGAATGCTTGTGGTCACTGCATATCGCTAGCATGATCAACGACTATACGCCAAGTATGTGCATCTCTTCCTGATTTAGTGAGGCACTTCCTTGTGCCATAAAGCAATTCGTCACAGTTTTGCGGGAGGTCCAAAATTGTATTAAATATTTAGACTTCAAGATGGCTGATCTGAACCACAATTTTTTGCATTCTTCCATGGGCATTACAATGTGCTATCAGACGAAATGTATTGATAATTTGTTCATATAAAAAAGTTGCCTAAAGTGGCTTTAACGGGGTCTATTTAAACTGCAAGTCACTCATCATATCGGCCCCTGCAAATGTGACTATGCACACTACTGCACCACATGTTATACACCTCTCTTTGTCAAGCACCCACCTCCACCCCAACTTTCACCTACTTAGTTGTTTAGCATCTGTCAGGCTGTTCTGTAGATATCTACTTACTACCCATGGTTTCACTGAGCGTTGAACGTGCGTGACCTTGGGCTGAAAGTAATCCAGAACAGCAGACCCCTTGACGCCAACTGTTGCAAAAGTTGAAAGTTACAAGGTCAGGTCTAATTATTTTTTTCGTTTGATCAGCTATGCAACTGGCCTGGCTATGTGGGCATGTACGGATGACAACGCTACAAACTTTGCTGCTTGCTGGCCGGCTTCCAGTATTTCATGAGTCACCGCGCCCAGTGCTGACTGCCTATCAAATGTGTGTTGGTGCGGAAGAAAATAGGGAGATGGGGGTGTGTGTGTGGGTGAACAAGAGAGCAGGGAAAAAAGGGGGCGGTTCAAAATGCATCATTTAGCCAATGGATGAAATTCTTTTGAAAGTGTGTGTGTGTGTGTGTGTGTCTGTGTGTCTGTGTGTATGCATGCCTTTTTAAATTTTAAGAACATTGTGTATGCTCTGTGCTGCAGTAATAATTCATACATACATACACACACTCAAAGACATACACTAACAGTACGCACATGCTTGATCCCCCTTTTGGCAGCTGTGAGCTCCTGGAACATCATGTAACTCTCCGAGGTTCACATCAGAGTTCACTCTCTCTGTAGATGATGTCTATCTCTGCTATCATGGCTGGCAGATTGCCCACACTACCTCTTGCAGTGTACACATAATTGGGTTTAGATGAAGTGGGGCTTTTCAATCATCCAATCAAGTCGCTAAGCATTCCTTCATCTCTCTTCTCCAAAGTCTTCTAGATTTCTCTGCGACTTGATCAAAGTTAATGACAATTTGGTGGTCCAATTTTGTGGCTTCAGTGTATGTCTCTCTGTGTGTGTGTGTGTGTGTGTGTGTGTGTGTGTGTGTGTGTGTGTGTGTGTGTGTGTGTGTGATGTGTGTATGTATGATATATATATATATATATATATGTACTGTATATATATATATATATATATATATATATATATATATATATATATATATATATATATATATATATATATATATATATATATATAGAGAGAGAGAGAGAGAGAGAGAGAGAGAGAGAGAGAGAGAGAGAGAGAGCTATATGTATATATATATATATATATATATCTATGACCTATATGACACACTGTTCGTCTTTTAGCATTTATATATATATAATAATAATACATTGAATTTATAAGAGAGAGAGAGAGAGAGAGAGAGAGAGAGAGAGAGAGACACATTAGCAAAACTTATTAGCAGACCCAAGGTGGCAGTTGGGGTGGGGGGTTGGAGCATTTCCTATCACCTCATCCAACAGCACAGAAACTAGCTTTGAGATCAGGCCATATAAATACACCCCCTCCCTCATGAGCTGATATTATTGTGAACAGGTGTGTTAGTGATCAGTGTGTGCGACGTGCTGTATGACAGCTTATGTCAGCAGCGCACAGACTTCAAGTTATCTGGCTGAACTTAAGCCGACGCTCCATTAATGCAGTCCAACACAGGAATGGGAAAAATCTGTGTTCATGTATATTTAAATATTAGTTTTTTTTCCACTGTATATCTCACATGAGGTTGAATGTGAGACCATCACATCACTCAAATGTCCCCTGTGACCAAAGAGGGTCTCCCATCTGATCCCGAAGAATCAGCAGAAATGTTCCACTTCTACTATCATAAAATGAAGAATAGCTTCACTTCTAGACTGCAAAACAAGCGTCAGCCTCTGCACACAAAGCCGAACATCATTTGTTGTTCCTTTCTTAAGGTCAGATGTCAAACACAGGGAGATTGACCGCCTCCCACCCCCACCACTTTTCCTGCTCTAATTTTCTTCATTCGAAAGCCCTTGGGCAATGCTTTGCTTGTTTACCTTGTGTCACATAGAGTTCATCAACCCTGCCAATTCCAGCAAGCATTTTTTGCAGCGCGCCTTCCCTAAGAGATGACATCACCACTGAAGCCTTTCGCCCAAGGCCTAATGGGTGATGTCATGGCAGACTTATTGACTTCCCCCCACTTGTCCGGTCTCCAATGGGTTAACCACAGATCCATGGGGTTGTTTAGTAACTACCAGGAGAGCAGTTGGGTGTTACATGAAACCAAACAGACAGTTCTCTTTTTAAAACCTTGGCTGCCACAACAAAACACATGCTAGATGTTTATGTAACAGTAGATACTAGAACAGGTACTTCTATTCACTGGTGGTCGGTTAACACAGTACAGTGTATTTAAACCATAAGGTGTCACAAGACTGGCACTACTGAAAGGCAGCCTCAAATAAAACAACACAGGGCCAGCATTAGTGAATGTGTGTGTGTGTGTGTGTGTGTGTGTGTGTGTGTGTGTGTGTGTGTGTGTGTGAGAGTGTGTGTGTGTGAGTGTGAGTGTGAGTGTGAGTGTGAGTGTGAGTGTGAGAGAGAGAGAGAGAGAGAGAAAGAGTATGTAAATGAAAACAGAGAAAAGGAGGGAAAGAGGCATGCAGGCTGGTAATGACGTGTGAGATTGTGGGAGACAGTTGCATGCACCCACACAAACACCTTGCCCACACAAACACAAGCTGTATGTATCGTACTTCCCAGACTAATAAACAGTATACTCCCTCAATGAAGTCAGCAGGGAGTGGAGTTTATTCCTGCTCATTGATTTATTTATATACTTCCAATCAGCTGTCACACTGACCTCTCACAATACTATGTATTGTACTACTGTGTGTGTGTGTGTGTGTGTGTGTGTGTGTTGCCTCCTAAGAAATAAGAAGTATGTGTGTGCAGCAGCGTGCATGGGAATCACTTATTAAATGACAACACAGTTAAGAAGTGCTTGCACTCGGCCAGTGCATGAAAGGTGAAAAGGAAAACAGCCTTCACTTCCTACTGGGGTAACGCAAAGCTCTCACATAGAACTCAATCACTTGCAAGTCACACTGAAAAGGAATGTAGCCCCTACCTGCAGTGAAAAACAGGAAAACAATCATGTTTTTTTGTGTGAGTTCTTGCCCTAACCAAAGTGGCGTTATGGACGTCGAATGGTGTAGATGTCGAATTAAGGTACCAGGGAATTTTATTGTGTGGCATGAAATAGCCTCTGACTCATTTGAGAAGTATTGCCACAAGGATACGTTCAGAATGTTCTGGTTTGATTCTATGTCAAAGTCAATTCTCCATCCTCCTCTTTCAAACACCTGCAAACCCTTCCCTGCAACCATTCCTGTCCTACCAGCGTCAGATCATAGTTTTTTTTAGGCTGCTGCCCACTACATCAAAGGAATTTTAGAGCGGCCCTAAAATATCCCCCCTCAAATGTTTGTGGTAGAAATTGAGTTATCTGCCCTTCTTTTGATTGACAACACAATGCAATGCAGAAGTGGACCTGCTGTGAGATCTCCAAACAAACATACACAAATACATGCTTTAATTGACCTCACTAATCATGTAGTAATTCAATTGGAATCAATACAGGGCAGAGATGTAATGTTAAGGACAGTATACTCAATCCCAAGGCACTAAATTCTCTCTCCAGCACTGAACATCAGTGTCTCTACCTTGACACTGTAGCCGCAGTAACCCCCTTCCCTCTAACACACACAAACAGGCTGTGTGCCTCAGACGTTCTCCGGCTTGGAATTGCTTGTTTAGAGAGATGATAGAAAGTGTCTGCCATTCAAAAAGTGTCCCTATGGGGGTAGAGCTAGAGGCGTAAAGACAACTCTGCTTCAGAGGTTCATTCTGAGCTCAACGTCGACAGATAGCTTTGTTTTAAGTTTGTTGTTATGTGTTCCACATCAATGCTCATCTGATTAAGGAAAGGATAAAAAAGAGGTTTGTCTGAAAAATAATACACAATAAGGAAGAAGGTTTAAGCTACACCATGTTTTCATGTGTCATACATCTAAACACACACACACACACACACACACACACACACACAAACACACACACACACGCAGCATTATTCACTGTTCAACCCTTAGCGATAACATTGCAGGTGGCCTTTTCATATCCCCAATGATGGTTCTATCTCTTTTTGTCTCTGTCTCAGTTTGTCCATGTGACCTATGAATCTATGCAACCTTCCTCAAGGTCAGAGGTCTCCTTTGTCTTTACTACATGACCCATGAATCCCAGGCGCATGGCTCATAACTGCATGCATCCATCCATTGACAATATTCACAGCTTTGTTTGCTCAGTGACTTCAATAATTTTATGTTTTGAGTGCTTTCTACCAAGAATACACATCATGTTGTTTTCTTTTTGTCCTAGCTATTTAAACATTATAGGTTTATTCTTATTACATTCTGGCTGTGATGACAATTTTGTAGGTCATATGTTTGAATTAAGCCAAACGTTTGTCTAAGGAGTATCTTGGTTTGGCTGGTGCTGTGTACGTGCACTGAAATGACGCTGAGATCAACACAGGCTTTTATAATGAGCATTCACAGGTCTAGAGGAGCGGTTGATGAGATTACGAATGTGTGTCTCAACTGATTTGATGAATTACCACAATCCCTATCATGGTTGCATCAGCGCAAAGAGTTGATTGTAGCTGAGGGAAACATGAGGAGGGAGTGAAAGCAGCCTGAATTGTCAAATGGTAAAACGGTGGGGGGGGGGGGGGGGGGGGGGGGGGGGTTAAGGGCGCCCAAAAATTTATTAAGGAAAGGGAAACAAGGGGATGGGTGGGGGTGGTAGGTTACAGAGATATCTTGACACGTTCAGAGGAACACTGACTGTGACAAGAAAATGTTTCCCTCAGGAAAAATGAAAGGACAGGTAGATCTTGTAGAGTTCAGAGATAACAGACAGTCTCACAAGAGGAGGAGAGAGGCAAGAGCGTTATCATCAAACCCTGCCTGCCAGGAGCCAGACTTAGAGAAAGCACCGAGACATCACATCTACAGTCATTTTGTATCTGGGACCCCAAAGACCCACTTCACAACCCCCAAGCAGTGTCTGCCCTCTCTCCCTCTCTCTCTCTCTCTCTCTCTCTCTCTCTCTCTCTCTCTCTCTCTCTCTCTCTATCTCACTGTAGCCATTCAGCCCCTTTCTCAGTGCATCTCTGTGTGTATGTGAAATAGAGATGGATGAATGCAGTGAGAAAGTGAGAGAGAGAGATAGATAGAGAGAAAGAGATAAAATGACAAGGTAGACAGTGTGCCCTAGATGTGCATGAAATGGTGTTGTGGTGGGATGGGGGGGGGGGGTGCAGGAAATAGCACTGATGATTGTGCTGCCAGCAGTCGACCTACTGTAGCGATAGCGTTAACATGCATCAGCAACCACCACCGTATACCCCCCCCCCCCCGTTCACCACCCCCTGCCCAAGGAAGAAGAGAACAGCTAGAGTTGGAGCTGGCTTTGCTTCTGTTTATTGCCAGCGGGGTTTAGACAGCCTCCCAGTATGTGGAGAGGCCAGAGTTCAAAGGGTGAGTGAGCCTTTACCAGGGAGGAGAGAAGACCATCCAGTCAAAGTTGTTGTTCACACCTTAACTTGTTTGAAAAAATAAATAATAATAAAAATAAACTTATAATAATTGCGTGGGTTTCCTCTGGGTACTCTGGTTTCCTTCCACAGTCCAAAAACATGCAGGTTAATTGGTGACTCTAAATTGCCCGTAGGTGTGAATGTGAATGAGAGTGTGAGTTGTTGTCTGTCCCTATGTGTCGGCCCTGTGATAGACTGGCGACCTGTCCAGGGTGTACCCTGCCTCTCGCCCTGTGTTGGCTGGGATAGGCTCCAGCCCCCCCGCGACCCTGTTAAGGATAAGCGGTATAGCTAATGAATGGATGAATGAATGAATGAACTTATAATACATGTTGCTTTTTCTGAGTGAATGATCAACAAACATTTTAGTGTATTCTGCCTTTCTGTAAAGATATCTGAAGAATGCTCCGTTAATGGCTGGCTGTTGCTGTGGCTTGCGGTTGTGAAAAAGCTTGAAAAAGCTTACTACAATATGTTGTGTTTAGTGCAAGTACGTGAGAAAAAGAAAGAAGCAAGCCTATGTCAGGTTTCAACGTATGGCCTTACTCAAATGCAGAGATAGGTGACAACCCCCACCATCACACACAGACCCATACCTACAGTACATATATACTATTCTCCCATCAATCCTACACACATAAACAGTGAGAGAAAAATGGCTTTAAAGCCTCTAAAATATACATGAGCAGCTCCAAGATTTACCTCGGATAACTGCATTTTTCATCCACTCCATGGCTGTGTTCTATGTATATTTGATGTCTTTCCCGTCCGGATGGGTCTCTATCTGCCACATCTATACCCAGGCAGAGTGCACTGGGCTGGACCCGGGATGTCTAGGGGGCCTGCGGAGGCCTGGTGGGAGGGCCTATAGGTGCCTATATGGGCTTCAAATGTGAATTACAGCTACTGGTTGATCAGTTGGTAAGAGGTCAGGACCACCTAAGATTTGGCCTGCCATGTCTATACCGGTGATTAAAAGGGTCCTATTGTATCCAGCCCAGTGAGGGACTGAACCCCCACCGGGCTGCTATGTGTGTGTTTGGGTCCCTATGTGCCTTGAGCATCCTATTAAGCTGCTGCCTGATTGGTGGCATATGCTCTCTGTTGCATACACACACTCACACACACACACACACACACACACACACACACACACACACTCTCATCATATTAAACTGCGTTGTTATGCAGGTTGAAAACCTGTCTGACGATTGGATTGTACATACACAATTTAAAATAAATAGTGGGAAACAAAACAGACCAAGAAATAATCTGTTAATAAGCATTTCTCTCCTTTAAAAGGTGTCAGCAAAACAACATATGGACATATCCTTAGGAAATAGTAGCAAGGCAGCAAAAGCAGCCTCACCTCACTTTCCCACAGCAAAAAAAAAAAAAGAGTTAACATTCAAAATGATCTGTGAGATTGGTCACAAATATTTAGTCTTCAGCATTTAAAATATTCCTCTGTCTGAATGTACTCCTTTACTAATGTTTGTTGTCTATTTATATAGCTATTACACAGCTTTTGTATGTCTTTGCATTACCAAAGCTACCTTTCATTTCGTGTTGATTTTATTGGTATGCAAGACACAAACTTGGCTTTATGTAAATATAGAAAGATTTCTATGGTAATTGAGTGACAGTTTGCCATTTTGTATATAATGTCCCCCTCTCATTTTCTAACGCTCTCTCTCTCTCTCTCTCTCTCTCTCTCTCTCTCTCTCTCTCTCTCTCTCTCTCTCTCTCTCTCTCTCTCTCTCTCTGTCTTTCTCTCTCACGCATACAGTAAACACACATAAACAGACACCCGTGTTCTGTGGGTGTTCTGGTGCTGGGCTTTAATGGCAGGTAATAAAGCAACCACCCTGAATGAAATTCTATAAGCTGAGTTCTTCATTACCAGCACTATGAGCGATGGAGTAGAGGCCATGATGAAATGCACACCACAGAAACATACACTCAGACACACCCTGACTGATGCACACAAATACTGTAAGACACTCTCACAATCAATGCACAAAATTTATTTATTCAAAAATAAGTTACATAATGCAAACATTTCAGACACACTGTGTGAATGTACCCGCCACTTCCTCTCTGTTTCTCTGTTTCACAATTCCCTTTCAGTGTGAATCACACCGGTGTCTCTTCCTGTCCAATATTGGTTTCCTTCTTCACTTGCCCAATGTAATCACCAATAAGGGACTTTTCTCTGCTCCGCCATCGTATTTTTTTGTGTGACCACTCCATCTCATTAATTCAGGCCCGATATTTCTTCTATTGCTCTAAATTTATAGTTATGAATTATGGATGAATAGAAAGCAGGAGAAAATTGTTTGTCTGTGCGTGTGTCTCAACATAGACTATATCCACTCTTCCGGATGTCTGGCATTGTGTACCAGCAAACAATTGGTATTGTTGCTTTATTATTCATTCATTCATGTGGCAACTGGAAACGCTCTGTTGCCTGACTGTATTTCAATACCACACTGGAAATGAACGGCTACAGACAATTCAGCACCAGTTTCAGGAGCAAGGGGAATAGGGGCAGCCAGAGTACCAGCACCACAGTATTTTATCAGTGTTCGTTTCAGCACCGCTTGATGTGGACAGCTCCAGTGCGTTCATTGAGCCATTACAAGCTTTAGTGAATTGCCCTCACAGTTTTGAGGCAGAATGAAAACCTACTTTTGTATAGCCTAGCACCAGCGCAAATCTCTATTTCTGAGTTCTGGTACAATATCGTTAGCCTAGATGCAGGACATAATTTTATTAAGGGGGGACAGGGAAAAGATGTCCTGTACACTCCGTTATGCGCTGCAAAACAATTATCCAATTCTCTGACAGCCATATAAATAAGTGCTAATGTTAAATATCTCAATTGCAATGTGCAAGCTTCACATGATTAACCGAATGAGGCCGGCCGAAATCTCATGATATAAAATGCTGCTTCGGGACGGAGACCAGCTTGGCCAGGTGACATACATCAGGATATCGAACGGCTGCAAAATATCAGACCAATCAGCATCTAGTGGCCTGTGCAGGGTTAAGCTGATGACAATAAAGAATAGCACTGCGAAATTCAAAATAACAAAAGAACTGAAATGCAATGGTGTAGCGTGCACGTCTCACTTATTGCCCAAGGAAGCTGTTATTGGAGGGCCTGACAGCATTGAAAAGGAGAACATATACCTACATTTAAAGCTTAATTTGGGGGAGACGTTTTGTTTGTTTTACGATTGTTTTTACCAAAAGTCTGATTTACCACTAACTCACTTGGTAGTCAAGGAAATGGTACGGAATAAAACCCCTTTTTAATTAGTTGCCTTTTTGTTTTCATTTCATCTAACGCCCTTTTCTTTCATTCCCGTTGCAATGTCAAATTATGTTATTGGTGTGACACTGACTCTTAGTCTTATGCTATTGTAGCCATATGCAGACATTCTTCTGATATATGTTCCTAACACAAATATAGGCTAATTAGGTAACATGCATTTTCAGATAAACGCTATGCTAGCTCAAGTGAAACGAAACGGTCAGAGCCTAGAAGGTCAGATTCAGTTTACTTTTTCACCAGGCGTGCACGTTATTAAACTTATAAAATATTTATTTGGTAAACAAAATGGTTAAGTACTTTATGTTTGGTTCTTTCACTGCTGTTTGTTGGGGAACCGACGAGATGTTGCTTCAGCACACAAGTCCTAAGTTAGCAAATAGCAATGTAGCTAAAACGATGGAAAGCATTTGGTGCCTAGTTCACTTACAACATTCATAGAGGGCTAATGTTTTGTTGAATTGTGAGACAGTCAGGTGAAGAGACGTATATGCTTCTTGTTATTTTAGGCAGTCTGAGACTGACAAACTTTGTTTAAATTTTTTTGTGAGTTTGTTTTAGCAGTCACCATGTACATTTGTCAAAACGGGCCTTTCAGAAAAGATGATCCACAACTGTACAGTAACAGTTGTAAAATTAAATTAGGATATTTAGCATTTTTATGAGGCTCTTTAAAAAGACCACCCACAGTTAAACTATATTGAATACTGTAAATATTTATTAATATGCTCTATTCTTTCAGACTGTGCGCCATGGCTTTCCCTACCAGCCCACCGCCCTGGCTTTTGACCCTGTCCAGAAGATTGTGGCCATTGGCACCAGAACAGGCGGCATACGAATGTATCCTTTCCTTTTTTATATAAAATTTGCTCCCTCCTTCTATTTCTGACCTTTCGTTGTAAGTTCCTCTCTCCCTCTCCGTTCCTTCTCTATTGTTTTGTGTTACTCTGCTGTCATGCCACAGACTCAAACCTGTCCATCCTCTAGCCTCAATCTCCCAGGGGACACCGGTGCTGGGGATGACAAAGATGTGTACCGCCTCAGGTAGGAGATCGGATACTCATAAATACACATTTTCCCATCAGCCTATTTGGCACTGGCTGCCAAAGCTCAGGGTGGCAATAACTATACAGTAGATGCTGCTGCAAAGCACACCAGCAAACCCCACTGAGGGAACAAGATAAGGGGTGCTGGACAGAGAGATCTCTGCAGATAAGAGAGAGAAGAGAGATATAAATACTGAAAGGAAGTAGCTACAAGAAAAGGTGGAAAGAAAAGTGTGCGATGACCAAGGTAACGAGGAAAGGAAATTGAGGACAAGGACAATTTTCTTTTATTGTGATTCACTTATTCACATTATATATATACACTTTCATCCCATGTGATTTATAATGATGAATTTATTAATGACAGATTAGATAAAGTACCATAAATCGGGGAGTTCAACAGAACAGACTAACACACACACACACATACACACACACACACACACACACACACACACACACACACACACTCGGATGGCTGACATCGGTTTGATGGAGGCCTGTAATTGATTCGACATTAGCATTGTGAAGCTTTACACGAACACTGCTTGTTCACGTGACATGCCACTCAATCTCTTCGGCTGTCTATAGTGCTCTTTCTCTTTTCCTTTTTAGTGCTTGCTTTTTTATTTTGTTATTTTTTGTTTTGTTCTTCTATCTCTCTCTGGTGCCTTTCAATGTGTCCTCTTATGTCATGGCTGCTGCTTGTCTCCTCCTGCCTCACTTCTGTCACTTAATCTTCCATCCATCCATCCATCCATCCATCATATCTCGCCATCTCTCTGCGTTCAAAATCTATTTTATGAGATATACTGCATGCTGGACCCCTCTGTCCCTGCTCCGGCACCACTTTAGGCAGTAATGCATGTTTGGCTCCAGTTAAGGAATCCCTACTGATCGTCAGGCCTTCTACGTTAAACGTGCAGACAGCCGTATTGATTGCGTCAGTGTCAGCGTGCACTATGTCATTGTTTATGCACCCCTTGTGAATCCTTTTCTGGGAGGCGCGAGTGTGTGTCGACAGAATTCTAATCAATGTCATTGCTAATCTGTCAACCAAATCACCTGACGACCCAAGACGGGCCAAAGTAATGTTTGGCTTGTGTTGTAATCCTCTGCTTTTATCTAATAGCAAACAGGTTTATTTACAAAACAACAGTAAACATACAATCGCACAGCACCGAAACAAACGCGTTTCGAAAATGCTTTTATTTATTTTTATTTGTAACTTTTAGAGAAGGTATTATTGAAGAGAGTGGATAGGGCATTTGCTGTTGGCTGCTCTATGCATATGTGAACCAAGCTTTGAGACCAGATCTTCAGTAAAGACAGTCTTGGGAATTGATTACAGGGATTGAGAGAGCACTAATCCTCTCTCCAATGCACCTGTCTGAAGCTTAGCTGAAGTGGAAGGGAGGGGAGGACCGAGGAAAATGGGAGGGAGGAAGCGTGGAGAGGGAGATAGGATGAAGCTCAATCAGCAGGAAGGGTGCTAAGCTTTTGTCATCATACATGACCCCCAACATTATGTGTGTTCATCCTAAATACAATCTCATGTCAACATCCAACAACCACCAGGTCGGCCATTGTTACGTCGTCACACTTTACAGATTGGAGATTTCTTCTCCTATTCCATGATTTGCCTTGACACCCTCACCGGTCCTGTGCTGGTGGCTGGGAGTGGTGCATCATAATGACGTCATAGAGTGTTGTCGCAGTGGGTTGGCACAGTGGCACACACTCTGCAGCAGGCTTCTAGGGCAGGCCTGTCTGTGCAACTGGCTGGCTCAAGCACTCTTAAGGTGCCCAGGTCTTTAACGCTCTGTATCAATGCTGTTGTTGACAGAGAGGCTGGGAGGGAATTGCGCACTGTATGTTGTTCCCTCTGGTAGTTTCTGCAGTAGAATGTCTGAGCGCCGAAGCGATTGCTTTTCTCTGTGTTTCTATATGTCCGACTGTTTGGTTGTTAGTCATGGCTGTTACACACCATGCTGTGTCAGTTATGAAACTGGATCCCTTTTCAATAAAGGCCAGGTAATAGAATAGCCCTGTTTCTGATGGACAGTCACTTCTCATAACAGCACACTCCCAAAGCGTGGTGGGGGTGGGGAGTGGGGTGGTGTAAGGGCGCAGGCGATGAGCAAAGAGGAATGAAAGGGGGGTAGAAAGTGAGCTAGAAAAGAGGAATAGGATAAAGGAGAATTGAGGATTATGAAATAGATAGGAAAAATGTGAACGTTTTATGCAGGAACAGTAAAAGGCGAAAGGAAATTCAGCCAAGGAGATATGATAACACGGGAAGGAAATAAATAAAGGGAGGGAAAGAGGTCAAGAGACAGAAAGGAGAAATAATAGGGTAAGATCTTGGCAAGAAATACACTAAAATACATGCCCAAGAATGTAATGCGGGAGTATTGTTAAAAACAACTTTGAAAGATTTTTCGACAAACTGATTTTTAGGTGTAAAGGGTAAAAAGAGGCTAGCTTTTTTTTCTGGCAGACAACAATAAAAAAAAAAAACGTTGTGTAACATGCTAGTGAGTTAATGAACATCTGGATAGTTGAAACAAGAACACAAGGTTCTTCAGATTGCACAGAGGGAAAGCAATGAGTAAAATATAAAGAGGATTGTTGATTTAATCTAGCCATTGATAGGACAATATTGAGCCTTTATTTCTGTAGTTTAATAGTATTTAGGGATAAATGGTTGTAATTACAGTATGTGGGTAGGGGTTATTGCAAAGTGTTTGTGCAGAACTGTGTGTACGTATGTTGTATACACAACACATGTTTTGTGTTGTGGAACATGAGCCAGACTCAGGTTACCAGAGGCTTGTTTCAATGTGTCTATCTGGGAAATTATGTGGTAGGGTTTGTGAGAGAGCAGGTTTGCCTGTTTTTTGCAGGCAGAGCACGTGCCAGCACCCTGCAGTTTCACCCTCTCATCTATAAAATGCCCTAATGATAGACCAGACTTCTGTGTGGGTGGACAGACACCAATACTTGCACCATAGGCAGGACAACAGGGATCTATAGTTTCGTAAGCATGGGCCACTGGAAACTCTCCCATGGTTTTTTTAACTCTGGACCACAGCTTTCCTCATGGAGCCTCGCAGAAGCAATTCTTTCTGAATCAGTGGGCATTAGAGAGGAAATGAGTTAGGAAATGAATCTTAATATTAAGGGGTTTAGAGGATATCAACAGATTAGTAAGCTAATAGTTGGGTGGGTCTTGAGTTCCAAATGCTGATACTCTGTATGGACGAAGACAAAAACAAATCGATAGATGAGAGAAAGGGCAGTGATGTGCTCTCCGGCCACCAGGAGTTTCCGCTCCAACCAGCCATCCCAGAGACCAGGCTAGCCTCTGGGCCCCTGGTTTTCCTTCAGACAGTGACGTCAGGACGCGCAGATGCTGATGAAATGTCAAGCCGAATCCCGACCATGGTGGCAGGCGGCGGCGTGCTGCCAGCCAGTCAGCCCTGTCACTGACGCCGGCCCCACACTAGCTGTGGTCTCAGTGAGACATCAGCGAGCCGCCGCTCGGTGACAGCTGCCATATCGAGAATGTCGCAGCCAGCCCCACACTGTCCCCGTGACAGAGCCCCTAAGCCAACCGGGCCTCCTAATCGGGGGACGTTGACGACAAACCCCGGGCCGCTCACCCGGTTCTGCTGACGCCAGCCCAACGGTCCCGGCCGTGGGCACGTCCACACTCGGCTCTGTCCCAAGAACCAAACTCACTGGCCATGAAAAAGAAAAAGGATACCGCTAGGACATTTTCAGTGGATGCATTTATTACTCTCTGGTTGTAGATAGACTCTCTGTGTGGGCTAACCTCAGTCACAGCTTCAGTATGGATTGTGCGTCTGTATTGCGAAATAGGATAGCGGTGATTTGTCACAGTAGAAGTTATCGGAAGGCTTGATGCAGTCTTGGCACAGTAGATCCCGCAATGTGATACACTCTGCCTAATATGATTGAATGTGTTAAATAATCTGTCTAGCTGTTATATCAACATTGAACAACTGGATTCCCTTTCTGCCTCAGATGTGATGACATCCCGTGTGACTGTGCGGGGCAGCTATGTGACAAGGTAGTTTTAGAGTGTCAGCCGTCAGCAGCAGATGACAGTTTATTATGGAATATTCATAGTGGTTACACTGGATATTATATACGGTAGGGTTTGCAGACTGGAAGTGTGTGTGTGCGCGCTTGTGAACATGTTGGCAAACTCCATCTATTTTAGACTTCAGTCTGGAAACGTCCTTTAAGGAAATATTTTAGTGCTCTCTGTCTTGCTCTCTGCATTTGACTCTCTCCTTTGATCACACATGCATATAAATATTCAGTGTGTGTGCATGCTTGCAAACATGAACAGCCACACACACACACACACACACACACACACACACACACACACACATATACCTACACACACATACCTGCTTATTGACCTCCAGGGTTCTGATTAAATTAAATCCAATAGGATTTTGATCCTCTTACTACTAATTACAGTAAGGGCAATTATATCAGTGTCAAATGTGAACCAGCAAAATTGGTAACGGGAGTAGAGCAGAGAACTAAGCACACATATTAAACGTATAACTTCTCAATACACTCTTCCTAGAACTGCCGTTGCAATCATATTCTGATTCGGAGGCTCCTATTCCAAAAACCTGACTTTGAGGTCATTGTAATTCCTGCTTTAAGTGTGCTTCGTGTTTGTTGAAGGATCTTGTGTGGTCCCACAGTTTCTCTTCAACCCTCCTTCCGTCCTTGCGTTCATCCCTCCCTTCCCCTTTTCATTCCTCGTTATTAATTCTTAGAGTTCAGTAAAGCCTGCCCTTTATGCTTGGAGAGAGCACTCGTTCGTTCCCGCAGTGGGGCGTTCTGCTTCGATCCCATCGACCGCTCCAAGTACGGACTCGTCCGCTGCCCTCTCACTCTGCTGTTTTGCTCTCCCTTTTACTCCGTATCAGATTCTTTTGTCAGCTTGGGCCTAGCTGAGTAGAGGAGCCAAAGTGGCTCATCCCACGGCCCAAATTCCACATCTCTAAAACGCTTTCTTCTTTTCTCTTTTTTTTTTCTCTCTCCAGGATTTAGAACGCATGCAGTCTCTTTGTTTAGATGGCAGGGGATTAACAATTGATTGAATCCTCTTATTAAATTAGTTCTATTAGCATAACCAGCTGCCCTCCTCCTATCTTTACGTCTCTACCGTAACAAAAAAACAAAACACACACGTTTCAGGCAGTATTTTGTCTACTACAGTGCTGTGCAAAAGTATTTGCCCCCTTACATATTTCTTCTGTTTTTGCTTTTTTGTCACACTTAAATGTTTCAGATCATCAAACAAATTTTAATATCAGTCAAAGATAACCTGAGTCAATACAAAAAGCTGTTTTTAAATGATGATTTCATTTATTAAGGGAAAAAAGCTATCCAAACCAACCTGGCCCTATGTGAAAAAGTAATTGCCCCCTTGTTAAATCATCATTGCCTTGTTAAATCATGAATTAACTGTGATTAACCATATTTTTTGGAAAGCTGATTTCAATTTCACTAGCCACACCCAGGCCTGATTACTGTCAGAACTGTAGAATCAAGAAATCACTTAAATAGAACCTGTCTGACAACATGAAGTAGGCTAAAAGATCTCAAAAAGCAACACATCATGCGCCGATCTGAAGAAATTCAAGAACAGATGAGAAACAGAGTCATTCAGAACTCTGCTTCAGAACCTGGGCGACTTGCCGAAATTGATGGAACCATGAATTCTGCTCTCAACCAGAAAATCCTGAAGGAGAATGTCCGGCCATCAGTTCGTGACCTTAAGCTCAAGCGCACTTGGGTTATGCAGCAGGACAATGATCCGAAGCACACCAGCAAGTCCAATGGCTCAAAAAACCCAAAATGAAGGTTTTGGAGTGGCCTAGTCAAAGTCCGGACTTAAATCCGATTGAGATGCTGTGGCATGACCTTAAACAGGCCGTTCATGCTCGAAAACCCTCCAATGTAGCTGAATTAAAACAATTCTGCAAAGAAGAGTGGGCCAAAATTCCTCCACAGCGATGTGAAAGACTCATTGCCAGTTATCGCAAACGCTTGATTGCAGTTGTTGCCGCCAAGGGTGGCACAACCAGTTATTAGGTTTAGGGGGCAATTACTTTTTCACATAGGGCCAGGTTGGTTTGGATAGATTTTTTCCCTTAATAAATGAAATCATCATTTAAAAACAGCTTTTTGTATTTACTCAAGTTATCTTTGTCTGATATAAAATTTTGATTGATAATCTGAAACATTTAAGTGTGACAAATGTGCAAAAACAATATCTGTAAGGGGGCAAATACTTTTGCACAGCACTGTGTGTATTCAACACGTGATTACAGTGTATAGTACATGCTTTCTGCTGCGGAATGGGAAAAGTGACAATGGAGAGGTTTACTTAAACAGCAATATTTGAGTCGCTGGACATCATGGGGGGTTGGTGCTATATTTCTATCTTCCCTTTTTTCCTACTATAGTGCAACTCTTTCTATCATACCATTCTATACCATTTTGTTGTAGCAGTCTTGGTTTGCCTCTTCTATCATTCTATGGCCCTCCCTCCCTAAAGCCAGGGGGCTTAATGCGAGAGCTAGCAAACTATATACTGGACAAACAAAAAGGTCAGCTGGCTATAAATAGTCACAATATTTAAAGTGGTGGCATTTGGCTAGTTAGGTAGTTGATCATTGCTTTTCAGTGTGTGTGCGGTGCATGCATTTGTGTGTTTGTGTGCGAGTGATGGAGAGAGAGAGAGTGATTTACACCTGTGTTTCCCGACCGGTCAGACATCATTATGTGTGCCGTGGAATTTAGGGAAAATAAAATAAAATTTTACATCTGGGATGTGTGCTGCAAAAAAACATCGTCTATGCAGGTGTGCCGTGGGTTGGAAAAGGTCGGGAAACGCGGAGTTAGACGGAGAAAAAGAGAAATAGAAGAGGAGAGAGTTTTGCTGAGGTCTCAATTTCAAGAATGTGTGTGTGTGTGTGTGTGTGTGTGTGTGTGTGTGTGTGTGTGTGTGTGTGTGTGTGTGTGTGAGAGAGATAGAGAGAGAGAGATTGAGAGAGAGACCGAGAGCGATAGATAGATATTTAAGTCTCCCACCTGAATGTCATTAGCCCCCTTTGACCCTGCCAGCTTAGCTATTAACCACCCGCATCTCTCAAATTTCTTTTCATACCGCCGGGTTAGCCTAATTGATTCTGCCTGTGTGCCCCCTTGAGCCCAGCTGGACAAAAGATCCAGCACAGTAAATAAAGATTGTGAAAGTAAGAACTGATTTGATGTTAGAAATATAATGAGTCACAAGATTATAATAAGACTGTTGTGGTGCATACAGTACATTAATATACTTTAAAAGAGCGGCAGGAGGAGATCGCTTACAAAATATAAGTGGTATGTATTAAAATAAAAAAATAACCTGAATATCAAAGGTCAATTTGGGAATTTATCTGTATCTGATATTCAGATAATGTTTGGCATTATGAGTTTGTTACTGCAACATCCTTACTGCAATCAATTTGGGAACACGGGTGAATTGCTTGATTTGAGAAGTACACAAGTTAGTGCACCATGATAAGATAGGTTCACAATGTGCAAATATATATTTTTTGAACTCCTAGCCAGGTTGGGTTAGACTGCCTTAATGTCCCATTTGAAGTTGCAAACATGTATTTCCAACTAGAAGCATTCAAATTTTACATGACATTTCCCTCTTATTAAATGTTTATACACATGTATTCTGTAATCAGTCAATGTTCTATTTTTCCCTCTCAACAACTGAAATCCTGTTGTCTTGAGCACTTCTTCATGAAAGGGCCAGTAGACATAAGAACAAGCCATTACCATCGATCAGTTTGACCCTTGCTGTCTAATGTGTCTGAAGACATACTTGTAAAAGACCTCACAAAATACTTACGATGGCTATAGGTTTGATCATCCTTTTGCTGATCATTGGATTCTAGTTCGCCGCTGGTTAACATTCTATATTGAGTCATGGTGGATTGCCTAAACATAGAGATGTGTTGACCCAAGGCGATTAACCCACTGTGTGCAGTAAATATGTGCATAAGCCTGGGCAAGAAAAAAAACTCTACTATTGATTAGTCAGAGGAAATACCTTTATCATTGTCAAATGAGACGAGGGGTTGAAGAGAGCGAGAAACGAAGTGAACACGGAAAATACTATTGTTGCTTACATGCAGGACTTAAAATCAATCAGAGCTTTTCTCTTTATTTGTTTTGGATTTATTTTGCACCTCTGCATTCACTGAAAAACCACTTCCGAGCACACACGTCAACTAATAGCTAAATATAGAAGCGGTAAGTTCAAGTAATATATTTTTTTTACATGTCAGTAAACAAGTACAATGGCAGTGAACCGAATAATACTACTACTACTAATAATACATTTCATCTAATGTGATTTAAATTGTAAAACAATCTTAAGTGCTACAATTGTGACAGTGATTTAACAGGGAGAAAGAAAAAAAATATATATGTATTTTGGCAAATTTGTTTATTTGACAGTGTTGTAAAGCCAGTTACTAATGCCAAGCCAGATGCCTGTACCACAAAGTAAGGGGTTAGCAAGGTAGGTGAGGTTCAAGATAAGGTTTAACCCTGTACCATATGTAGCATGATGGTAGGTCACTTTTTACAAGGGTAGATCGCCATGGTAACTTATTCTGCATACCTAACCTGTTCCAGATCAACACGTATAAAAGCAACTATCAATTCTCTTGAACAAAAGGAATCACCATTCCTAGAACAACCCGTGGACTTTGGTGCGCAAATAGTAAGAGGGTCTTTTAGGAAGGCCATTGTTTTTAGAGACTGATAAAGTGGCGCAAGCTTTTTTTGTTGGCTGCAAGCAACTTCACAGCAATTCAAATTTTCCACAGGCTTTTGTATACCAATATCATCTTAAAACAGAGACTGATTTAAAGTGCTAAAGCTTTGTAGGCTACTTGTTGACCTTATGATTTGCATGCATACATACCGGTTTAAATTATGTTTTTATATTTGTTCTTTATTTGCTCCGAATAGCGTTTAACACTTTTTTTTGCTTTACTATCTCAGTAGTAACCCTTGAGTAACCCCTATGATTGTGTCTGATTAAGCAAAGGTAATCAGCAGAATCTAAGGCTGATCTTGCTGTTTTCTTCTTGGTGTAGAGCAGGGTAATTCAAGTTTCAAGACAACAACTCACTCTGGCAATTAATCATCTTCATCAGTGTGTTTTCTTAGTTTTCCCAGTTGTATTGCTTCTCACAAGCACACAAATGGTGTTTGGTTTTATTGCAATGATACTGAATATAATATTTGGGTGGATGACTTGAGGTCATGTGATTTTGAAAACAAACTGCAATGTTGTTGCCTAAGTAGATAGTATTATCAGTGCAATAAAACAGGGGCATTGGAATATAACTTGTTGCCGTTAATTACACAATGGGTCCACAGAGTCCTGTTTTTGTTATTTGTAAAACAGGCATGGGTTCTAATAATATGCATGTATTGTTTACAGCATGTTTCCGTGTGTTTGCGTGCACACGCACAGTATAAGTAAAACTTTGCCATGCCATGACTCAAGACATGATTAAAAAACAGCATGGGAAAAATCTGCTCAACTAAGTATTCTCAAAGAAATTAGAGAGCAGACCGTTTGGGGAACGTGTGCCTGAGGGCACCAAATTAAAGGGGACATGGGGAATATTAAACTGAGAAAGGCCATTCCGTTCAAAGTAAAAAATGCATTCAGGAAATGAATCATCTTCACCATTCATTTGACAGTTACATTTTATCACGTACTGAAGTGTAGACAGTAAGGCTTTGGAATTGCCGGTTGAAAGACGCGTGGCTGTACATTGTAAGCTCCCAGCTCATTCTGTCCAAAGATACATTAAGTATGTTGAAACAACTCAGCCTCACTGGGTGCAATTAACATTGCTTTGCTAACACAGTCAGCATCAGGAAGGGCCTATAAGGGCCAACCAGAAAGAACCGACTATTTAGAACCAGAGGACATCCAATAGCCACCAATTTGGCTTGCCCGCATTGACAGTATTTGAATGGATTAGCGATTAAAGTGAGAATACAGCTTTCGTTCGTAATATAATGAAGTGCAGTATGGTAGTATGTTATACATAAAGCCCCCCATATTTGCTTACTCTCACTGTGTTATGGGACTCAATGAACTGTAGTTCAGTAATTTTTAGTAGTTTTCCTGGTCAGTGACATTTGCTAGATGGGGTCTGGTAGTCATTTATTTGGATTGGGAGATTAATTGTAATACATCACGGGTCTATAGTATTCGCTTTGGGGTCAGCACAGTAATTTGAGGCTGTTCATTAGACAGCGTTCAGCATTATACTTTGGTCCGTTCTTTGAGGCTTGCCAACACCCTTTTCTCTTTTCACTGAGCAAATCGCTCTCTCTCTCCTAGAGTACGCAAAGTGAGGAAGAAAGGGAAAGATGAGAACAAGGGGATGAATATGTGCAATATATGTATTGAGGAAAATGTTGATAGCCCACTTAAAATACCACGCCCCTTGTGGAATCAGTGTGATGCAGAAAGTTTACTCGATGTCTGTAACAGGCACCAGCTAGGTGTTTGACTAACTAGTAGCTGGTGAGGGAATACCAAGGTTCCACAGACGTGCCTCCCATTAAGTGGTTGGATGATTTGTGATGAAACGTAACTGTAAAAGGTCTAGTGTGCCGTCGAAACGAAAGTAAAGCGATGGAATGGAACTAATATAAATGGTTCCTGGCTCTTTTCAAAGCAGAGTGATTGCAATTACAGTGGAGTACAATGGCCTTAGATGTGATGCATGTGGGTTGAAGGAGATGCTTGTGATGGCTTGGAGGATCAAAGTGGGTGATAGAGAACTTGTTGAATTTCCTGGCCTTAGATTTGACCAATCAATGCTGTGGCAAAGGGTTATCTGATTACACCTGAGGCCTTTGAGTGTAGAGCTGTATGTCTGTGTGTGTGTGTGTGTGCGCGCGTGCGCGTGTAATTAATAATGATGCACGTGAATGAATTAATAAATTAATAATCTATGAAGGATTATCTCAGATTTGTGCTTTGTGTTTCATGTTCAGGTCAGCACCTTCAATATGCCTCAAATACTTGCTGCATATTTACTGTAGGCCACTTTGTTAGGCTATATTTCATATTAGCTGCTCTTTTTTTTTTTTTACCCTTCTTTGCTTTATCTCATTTGATCATCTGAAAGGTCTTGAGATGAAGAAGATTAAAGGTGCATCGTACCTAAAAGCTTTTTTTGATTTGGAACCACTCCATAGGCTTTTTATATTAGAGACTGTCTGAACACAAAATGGACCCTTCTCACATCTTTGCTAGATTCAGATGAAAATGTTTTTAATTAAAGCATGGAAGAAAGGTAAAATATTGACATGTGGCAAATGGGACAGACCTACGCTGTCCTTGGGTCTAAATGTATGACAAAACGCAAGACATTTAAAACAAGTACTTATAGCTGCTATTGTCTTTTTTAGCGCACCAAGACTATGTCTTACTAAGCTTTTTGTCTAAATGTTATACCTTTACAAATAGTTTACGTGTTTTCTTTTGAATATGAATAGTAACAGTGCTTCAGACAACCAATCCTTTCCAATACAGCACCCTGTATATCACCAGTCAGTCCCATATGCTTTATGTAAGCAGAGCAAAACTATAGTTTGAAGGAAAGGGGATATGGCCTACTATGCTAAATTGCATAATAATACCCACAAACACACATACTGTAAATACACACGCGCGCACGCACACACACACACACACACACACACACACACACAGCTCTGTGAAATCCCTACCCTGGTCCTGCGGGCTCTTTTCTGCAGCTCTGCAGGGATACCAAAAAGGAAAAGTCATTCCCCACTGAAATCATGCACGAAAGATGCTCTTCACATTTTGGTAAGAATTATTTTTGGAGAGCACTGCTATTTCCATACACTAAAAAAAAAGACTAGTTCTTCAGAGGTTATTCAGTAGTACCAATGGTTCTATATAGCACCACTGGTGTTTGCAGAACCTTTAAAACACAAAATGGTTATTTAATGGTTCCATGTAGAACCCTTTCCACAAGGAACCATTCGAGGTTCCATAAAGCACCATGATAGGCTGCACAGGGAACCCCTCTACTACCTTAAATAGTTCTTCATTGTAACAGTCCACCCCAGAACTGCTGGTACCTGTTAGAACCAACAGTATTTCCAGAGGTTTCAAGCATTACACGCCACTGGGTATAGATAGGTGGCATGCAAAATAATTTCAGCTTGAGGAATGTTAACGATCGGAAACGGATTCACTAGATCCAGAGGGGAATCCACAAAAGGAAAAGCTAAAAAGTGGTTTTGTTGGTATTATTGGGTAGGTATTAACCAAAGCTAGTGGTTATTTTTGAACAAATGCAAACATTTGTTCAAATTATGTGCTGCTTGGTTTTCTGCATGTGTGAGGCTTGATGAAAGGTGTTAGTTGAGTAGACAGGAGTGAACAGACTTTGGCTTTGTGTGAAGGTAAACTTGTGTTTTGTAACACTTCAGGCTAGCACTGCCAAGCTGTTTGCCATCGAAGTTCAACTTCGCCCATACCAGGTACATGCTAGCCATTTTGTTCAGTGAACGTCCAAAGTTTCAAAACTCTAACAGGGAATTATTGATTTATTACATTTTAAAGAGTAAACAATGTATGTAAACCCATTTTGTGTATATTTTATGGGTGCTTGACCTTGTATTTATAAATATGATTACACACATTGCACACAATTAGCAACAATTAAGAAAGAGATAGGTATTAGTTTTCAAATAATACCACACACATGCATACAACACTTACATTTCTTGAGTTGTTGATTGTTCAATTTAGGTATAGGCCATGTCTTTTTAGACAACATTTTAAAAATACAACCTTTACTTTGGTTTTATTTATTTTATTTATCTTAGTTTACATAAATAAAAGCCACAATGCTCAACAAGTCGTTGACTCTTCTATTACAAAAACAGTGTTTTCCAGTCCCAATGAGGATGTTTTTGCCAAATGCGTTCCTTGCTAATTTGATTCTTTACCTTGCCCTGGGGCTATCCACCACACGAGTGACAAGGTGTTGTGTCCAGATATCCACTTGTCTAGACATGTTTACCAAATAGACCTTTGGTGTCATTGTTTGTTTTCCCTTTTCCTACAGGTCTGTTTATGCTTTGTCTGATAAACTGTCCCTGGTTATAAGTCCAGGTGTGTAGGAAAGATTCTCTCTTTACACCTTTTAGGTGAGAAAGCTGGCTGCACTAAGGAATATTGGCAGAGACCTTCGAGACAGTCAGGGCAGCAGCTGAACAATGCTAGGCTGATACAAGTCTCAAAGGGAGTGCATTCAATGCCGCCCGGCTGCTATCAAAGGCACTGTGGGGATGTGTGACCGTAAACACAGCCAAATATGGAGTCTGTTTCTACAGAGAACCAGCTGAAATCTTGATGGCAACATTTTGTATCTGCCACACAGTCATGCTTCGGGAATTGTTGCTCAGTATCAAATAAAGTTTGTGCCATGTCCCATTACCACGTTTCTAATGCTTCCGTCGAAATGGAAACATTTTCACTAGACTCTTCTCATACATGGTGGTTATGATATTAAAGCAACTATAGGCAATTTATCAACACATTTCTTCTGATAGCACATTGTAATGTCTATGGGAGAATGAAAAAAAAATCAGGATCCTCTTGAAGTGTCAATATTTTAACACATTTTGTCTGTCACCGGGTACGATCTCCCGCAAAACTGACAAATTGCTTTATGGCACAAGCAAGTTTGTCACTAAATCAGGAAGAGATTACCATACTTGGACTATAGTCGTAGATAATGTTGTCACAACAGCACCCTGTTCATAGTCTTGGGAACATACCAAAAAAAATGAAACATCTGGTGTACTACTCCTCATTGTTATTGTAGTAAGTAACATGGAAAAGGCTTCCAGAGACAATGCAATGAAACTACTGATGTATTGAGGACGTATATGTTAAGAGGTTTAACCTCCCTACTCCCTGCCTGTCAAAATGTTTTCTATACCTATTTTAGAAACTCTCTGTTCTTCGGCCATTAAACCACTACCTTTCACCCTTTCTCTCTCTGCTGCCACTTATGTTCCCTGGGTATTTATCTCAAAATACATAAAATTGATGTGGCTGTATTTGGTGTTGTTGGAGCTGACATTTGGAGCTCTGAGTGAGTCACATCGCTCAACGCTGGAGCTCTGTAATCTATCTTAACGTAGCCCACAGCTTTTTCAAAGACCAGATGTTTTAGGCGTAAGTAGCATGAGCGTTTTTCTGTCTGCATTGCTAATTTTGTAAAGACTTAAACCTTCACAGATGTGCAGTGTAAATTGTATACGTGAGTCACAGCCCTACAATGGAGATGTGGAGAAAGAGATACTTGTATTTATTTAATGCTTCCTCTTGAGTGAAATCAGGATGATTTATCCTCCCACATTGTGACTCACCTTTGTCAGCCTTGTATTTAATACTTCAAAGTCTAAAGTGAAGTGTACAACTCAAAGAGTGTGACCTTCCATAGAGGTGTAAACCAAAGTAGAACACGATTACATTAGCTGCTTTACATGAAGTCCTCTAAATGAAAAAGTATGGCTCTGTAAAAGTAATATCTTTGGAATTCAACTACCAAGCCAGTATAATAAATTACATGAAATATACTGTATTTTGCAAATGCTTGATTTATTTCTTGCCTTCCATGACTATCGTCTCAAGTATGTACTTATTGGGATATGGAACATATCCAGGGTTTGAGTGTGATAGTTTGCATCCAACATATATGATCTTGTTTAGCATGGTTGTTTGGCAATATGTGAATACCATGCGTGGGAAAGCTCTGGCATAGAGCTCTGTCCTAAGGCTTCAGTCATGCCTTCAAAGACCACAATCTGTATACTCGTAGAATAAAGTGATATCCAGAAGGAAAAAATAATTCGTTTTATTTCTATCGGTTAACCTCACTTACAAATCCACGTTCCACAGTGGCTCGTGTTAGTGACTGTTTTATGTGTTTTCAGAGTATTTTCAAATGGTTATGTGTCGATTTTCATTGGCAATCTTGCATCCACAGGTGCCTCCTCAGCATGCCCAAGTGATTGTGACTTTGATTGCCTGCATGTGTTCTCTTTTTTATATTCGTGCTGGTATGTTTAGTGTGCATGTGTGGGTTTGCTTACCTTCAGCACACATATGGGGACATGTGCGTGATGTCAGTGGTAATTCCCGCCACTCCCTTTGTCAACGCTGACACATAACAACGTCTCTGGGCCGCACCAGGGGGACGGTTAATGTCCCCGGTATAGAAATGCATTAGGGGCTATTTTCAGAAGTGACAGCGCTATGATTGCGTCTCTCAGGGGCTTCACAACCGGCGGCCCCGCCACATTGCTTCTAAAAGCCCCCCATTCCGCAGACACCGCTAGGTTGTTTACGTTCCGGAGCTATTTAAGTGATTGTGTTATTCAATCAGATGGGTGGGTGGAAAGCCGGTGAATAAAAGGTGAGCGATTTTGCTCCACCGTAATCATTGATTGGCGCCCAGACGGCCCGGTCACACAGACCGTGGGTGCCATACTAAATGGACCTGACCGTGGGTTCCATACTAAATGGACCTGACCGTGGCCCAGGTTGTTTTGTTGTGACAGCCTGGGTGGCTTACCAATATGCCCAAACAGAAGCGGACTACATCAACACACCAATCACAGGGCAATTAGCGGCTGGCAAGCGGTGGCAGGCCTGATGGAATGGGTGGGTGTCTCAACAAGGGAGGAGGATGTGGGCTCAAGGCGGTGTGCATACAGAACCCCAGCACAGTTTGTCGCGTGCAATTGTGCCATTGTGATGGTAGCTATTATACCCTACGCACACTGCAATCCCCCGTCTGTCTGTGCATTCTCCTCAAGTTGCATGTTCACCTCATGTTTGTTTGTGGTACACCTCACAAGAGCTCCAATCCACAGATAACGATAGGCGCTACTCTTTGCTGTGTGTCACATAAGAAAGGCAATTACAGATTAAGCCTTACCCCAGGAGTAGGGGGTTCAAGCCCACATAAAGGTGCACGTGTGTGTCCCTCCCCAACACACTGAAGCAAACAGTGGTCAGTCAAATACGCATGTACACAAACACACCTACACATTGATTGCACAGTGTGCATGCATGTCCAGTTATTCACTGTGGAAAGAGAGCATGTAGACACCACATGTCCATACACACATGCACTCACAGAAACACACCCAGAATGCCGAAACCACGTAACACTAATTACACATAAACCTACACATAACCACATGCACATCTTATCATGCGTGTGCAGGATGATGTTCTTATATTATTATTTTCAGCTCTAATTATGACTGCGTCCCCCAGCTATGTTTTGAAAGGTACTTTGGCAGCAAAAAAGATTATGCTTATGTAAATAAAACAGGAAAAATTATGGTGATTATCAAGATGTTACATAACATTAGACGTTAAATCCTGTTTAAGCACTTTCTAATGCCCCGGCACGTATCGGCAAGCTGCTTCACTGAAATTAGCATGAGGAGTCTACAGCTGTAATTAGCAGACACACAACAAGATGCCAGCCTTTCAATATGTGCTTCAGGTTACAGTCGACTCCCTGTCACAAGGTAAAGCTATCTTTAGTGGACACATTCATGTGGGGAACTACAGGTAGCCTGCTACTGCATGACAAAGCTGCAGTAGTTACATAAAAACCACAAAGGCTACCAAAATAATCAAATTCTATCCTAAAACTTAATAGTCCTGGTAATTTGCAGTATTTGGCCTAGCAAATGACAAATAATCACTTGCTTTTGACTCAAAAAAAAAAAAAAGATTCGAAGAAAAGACTCAATACTCGAATAGTTTGATTAATTTACATTAACTGACTCAAATTAATCAACTGATTAAAAAGAATTGAACTGCACATCACTATTAAACCAGCAGCAGCACCTGATAGCTTTGATGAATGTAAAGAAATGATGACGTCATCGGGATGAAACCATTATGTAGCGTGAATCTGTGGAGAAGATTTGAAATCCTATTATGTGCAAGTTATTGCAATCTGTATAATTGTGTAGGATAGAGTTGTATTTAAACATGTACTCTGTGCTTCTACCTTGTAAAGCATGTTTTGGGATAGCCAATCAGGATTCTCCAGCGGAGGCGTTGCTAGTTAGTTGAGGGTGCTGTAAAGAGGCCATTTTGGACATGGCACACACAGGGTAGAGTTGGGAGAGAGATCCTCACACGGTTGGACCCGTGCCAAATCCGTACAAAAGTAAGAATGTTTGAAGACCTGTACAAGTCTAGTTTTGTTTGTTTTTGGGCACCTGCCCTTTGTAAATAAACAACCCGCTTAAGCACAGAGACCGCCTGCGTTCTGCCTGCTTGCTCACCACCTTTGAGCCCTCGGGTACGGCTATCTAACATGACCAGTCTCATTATTTTCTTGGTTCTTAAAGAAGACTGGATATACCCTATTGTAATCATTTCACTGTGGCTACCCCATTCCACTCCGCTCTCCTTCTCTTTTTCATCCCGCTTTCCCCTTTTCTTTCCTTTTTCTTTACCGCTGTCTTTCCCTGCCACCCTCCCCCTTCTCCTCTCCATACCCTGTCTCTCTGAGATGGGCAGGCAGGAGGCAGGCAGGAATGACTGGGCCCAAGCTCTAATGATGCTGCTGGTTGCTATAAAAAGCCTACAGGCAGCGGAATCAATATATCCTGATGGCAAGCGGAGCCTTGCCCAGAGAGTTAAAGGGTGGGGGGGGGGGGGGGGGACAGTAGAGCAAGGAGAGGATCTGGCCCTGCTTATTGGCCGCAGCACTGTGCTATGTGTATGTGTGTGTGTTTGTATCTTTGTGTAAAAGAGACAGGGGAAGTGTTCGTGACTGTTCTTACACCCTCATGTTTGTCTCTATCTCAGTGCGTGCGTCCGTGTGTGTGTGTGTGTGTGTGTGTGTGTGTGTGTGTGTGTGTGTGTGTACCCTGGCAGGCGTTGCCACAGCAAGACCTTGTATTAGCTGCACTCAATTCTGTGAAGCATAAAATCTGGCAGGGCTTGTCATTGTGTTCAGGGGGGAGAGAGTGTTACTACACAGCCAGTCTAGAGACTCCCCGGTGACATAGGATTAGGGCCTATGCAGCAGGACCGTTATTCTACCCCTACTGTATACATACACCACCAACAGACACATTATTAGCAGAGTTAACATGCTAAACATGCCGTTTCATATCGTTTTTGGAGCAGGGGCTTACATCTGGTAATCGGTAATCAATAGGGTTGATTTGAACAGGGACATTATGTTTCTGCTGTTAAAGCTCAGTGAGATTAAGTTTAGTGTTACAATGGAAAGAGTTGACCATAATACATACACCACTTCAAACTACGTCCTACTTTTTTATCCAGCTGAAGATTCATATTATGTATATGTTCCTGTTTTTCCATTGATTTACAGATATATTTCTTTCTTGTCTGTATTAATGTTACTGCCCTGAAAATGACTATCATAATTAGCATACTCCTTATTGATGAGGGTGGTACAGACAGGATCCTCTCCGTGCCATGCAGGCTTGTTTCTAGCACATTATCTATCTATACAGCTGGCTACGCACTGGAGCAATCCAGGTTAAGTACTCTGCTCGCTCAGCCGTGGCTCAATTCGAACGGGGCACACATTATGTGAAACGCCGGAGGTTTGTGTGTGTGTGTGTGTGTGTGTGTGTGTGTGTGTGTGTGTGTGCGTGTGCGTGTGTGTGCGTGCGCGTGCGCGTGTGCGCAGGACTAGTATAGATCGTAATGCTGTGTGGGTGCTTTTAGAAGGATGCGCGTGTGTGTGTGTGTGTGTGTGTGTGTGTGTGTGTGTTTGAACAGTAGATCCACCAGGTTGTCATTTTTGGCAGCGCATGTGAAGCAGTGGACCATGAGACCGCAGTAAATAGTGTACCGGCTTTAGGAGACAACACCCACACACAAACGCGCAGGTATATGCACAGACACTCTCACACAAACACTAACACACGCCTAAGACTATGCAGTGGCACCAACTCTTGCTTCCATAAGAACGACGACAAACAAACTCCAAACTTTTGCGATCAGTTGTAATGATTTCTAATACAAACGTGAATCTTCAGCTCAACCACCATGTGTGCAGTCACCCTCCCTTTCTGCGTCCATCTTTCATTCTCCAATGTCCTTCCAGCATCACCTGCTCTTCATCTCTCACCTTATCTTTACCTCCCACTCCCTCTGTATCTCTGCCCTGTCTGTCACAGGGTCATCCATGCCTCGGAGAGGAGAGGTAGAGGGAGGTGGGGGTGGAGGGGAGGTGGGTGACGGAGCAAATAGGCTCTGTTATCTCCATGTGTGCAGTGGCCCGCAGTTGGGTTGTTCCACTGGTTGATTGGATCGAAATTTGGAAGATGTGGTTTCCAGCAAACGTTACTGCATTTAAAGCTGTGGAACGTAAGGTGTAATCAGAAGAAGTATAGACTTTTTTTTTTTTGTGCACGACGTGCGGAAGCATAAAGTCAAGAAGACATACGGCAACCCTGCAGAGAGGGGCTGGAAGGAAAATATAATTGAACCAAACAAAACACACTTTACGCTCTCAGCCAGTCAGCCTGCTATAGTAATATTCAGGGAAGCTATCTATACCCAATATTTGCACTACTCTCACATTGTATACACATATGCAGTCTCTCTCTCTCTCTCTCTTCATTTATTTATATATACACACACTTATACTTGGTTTCCCTGTGTGACTGTTGGGCAGCCTGCACAGTGCGACCCCTCCCCTTCTGCATGTAGCGTGTGAGTGTGTAAGAGAAGCCTGGGAGCGCCCGGTGAGTGTGTGACCTTTATTGACAGTTTACTGAGGCTCAGACACGAAATGGAGAGGTAACAAGGAGACCTCGTATGCTGGTCCAGAAAACAAAAAGGCGCAGACAATAAGTATTCACAGAACGAGGATCCTTGTATTTTTATGAGAAAATCAGGATTTGTTGTTTTCTATTTCATACCCTTGAGCTACTTTGAGATTTTAAAAAAGGAAAGTGTTTTGAAACAAGTAATGTTCTGAATGAAGAGTGGACATGTGTTCCTGATTCAGTGTACACCTGCAAAGGTTAACAGGAAAAACACATAAGCAATCTGAACAGGAACACAATAATGTGCACAAGCCAACCCAAACAAATGCCCTGTCACACACACACACACATACACACACACAAACACACACACACACACACACACACACACACCAAAACTCTGTAGTTTCTGAAGACAAGAAGACAACGCATGGCTGGATCAAAGTTGAACCAGCCAGTGACACAGCTACTTTCTAATGGAACCAACTCCCTTCCCTCCATGTTTGCATTTTTTGCACTTTCCTCTCATCCCTCGCTGCTGGGAAACAAGCCCCCTTGAGCTTAATAATTGATTGGTCTGCAGACAGAACAAATTACCTTTTTCCCTGTGACGGAGCCAAAGGACTGCGTTAAACACAGACAAACAAATGAGGAGGAGGGGGAAAAATAAACAATTATGTTCCATCTTCAAATGAGATCCCTATAAGCATCCCCTCTCCTCTGGCCCTGCTCCCCACTACCCCGTTTCCTCACACGTCAGCCCCTTTTTCTATCAAGAAGTGCCAGACCATAATTAGAGAGAGCTGCCTCCCTGCTGTGGCAAGAGTCTCTAGAGCCAATCAACTCTTCTCACTATTTGCCAGCTCATTTTTTTCTTGACAAAATTCCATGCCCTCCCCTCTATTTCTCCCCTCCTTGTGTGCTATTTGAAAGCCCTGTTGAGGTGAGAGCGTGTTCCGAGGGAGGGGGAGGGAAAGACGGAGGACGTGAGGGAGATGGAAGGGAATAGGAGCGTCATTGGGAGGGTGAGAAAAGGAAAGATGCAAGAAATGGTGGAATGAGGGTTGAATGGGGAACGAGGTAAAATGGAGAGTGAGGGAGTGATGGAGGTAAGGACCGGAGAGACGATGGAGGAAGAGAGGGAGGGAGGAGAGGGGTGGAGTTGGCTGGCGACGATGAGTCATGGCTTTCTAAACCGTGTAATGGCTGCTGTCGGTGGTAATTGTACCCCAGCCATACGGCTGTCCTCACACTGCTACTCAAGGGGGCAGAGGAGTGACAGCCCTTCAGCCTGCTCCCTGGGTGAGTATGCAGCTGTGTGCCAGGGAGGAGGAGGGGGGGTGAGACATTGAGAGCAGGTGGGTGGGTAATGAGAGAGAGAGGGTGCTGGGGTGGTGGGAGGGGGTGAAAAAACAAGGTGCAGGTGCTTCAGAAGAGCTTGATTGAAGTGGAATCAGAGGACGTACTCTAAATTCTCATCTCCACTCACCCAAAACATGGTAACAGAGACCCCGTCCTGACCTGTGACCTCAAGAGAACAAAGACTTGAAACATGTAGAAGAATCATGAACCACAAAGTTCAGGACCTTTTTTTTTTTTTATTTGACCATAACTAGCCAGCCCAATGTGACTGAAAAAGAGGCCTAATAGACGGGTGGATGTGGACAGATAGAGGTGAGTATAAGAGGTGAGCAGTGGTGCTTTTAGGTGACAAGCCTTGTATTACAGGAGGCCTGGGATAAGCTGTTTCTGCTGTCTCAACAGCATGCCAACAAAGCTGTGACTTGACATCCTCAACATTGGCTGAGAAACAACACCAAAATAGAGCTGAAAGGCTCACCCCACTGGTCCCTCGCTCTCTCCTCCGCTGTCACAATTACACGCGCCTCTCCGTTTGGATCAGCTCAGGCGCACGCAGACTCGCAGAGTGCCCTTTTATTCTAATTGTCGTCCTTTCTGCGTGAAAGAGACGTGAAAATGTCAGGCTGCAAGCCAGCCAGCCATCCAATCAGATGAATCACAGTGGATCATTGTCCCTGACAGGGTTCATGGCGTCTCAAAGGTGCTGCCTCCGCCCGGAACACTGGCTGCTGCGTGTGCAGTGCGGAGCTGTGTCTGTGGGCACGGGGACACGCATCCGCAAGCCGGAGGCTATGCGTTCCTCGTTCAACATATCCCATCTCTGCCCCTACCGTTATTGGACCTATCCCTCCATTTGTCAGTGCGGTGGATGCAGACTTGGATTCCCAGCACGCTGTAACGGTTGGTTTTTGGCTGACATCAGACGACGTCAAAGCCTGGCCGAGGTGATATTGCCGTTTGTCAGCGATCCTCTTCTTCTTGGCGGCCAACACCTGACTCATCTAGCGATCACGTTCCCCACCCCCCACCCCCCCGATCGGGCCAACCATGGAAGGATAATTACAAGTGATGAGCCAGATGGGCTTGGGCAGTGAAACAGGGTGAGGGAGAGGTAGAGAGAGAGAGAGCGGCAGGTAGGTAGGTGAGGATCCCACTGACGACTCCATAGCACCTCTTTCCCTTTTGTTCCCAAAAGGAATAACTGAGTAACCTCTGAGAAGGCGACAAAACACACACCTACAGTACATTGTACACACACGTACATATTTACAGGAAATCTTGCATTTTAATCCTACGTGTTGTTTTTTAGAGCTGTTACGTACTGCCTAACAAAATGTAAACAAGCAGCATTTCCTATTTTCTACAATCTTGGAGTATCTTCTTATTTGTGCAGCCTATTTATAGTCCTTTTTTAAAAGTACAGACAGGGTTGACTTTAGTTGTGCTGTATGAGGCTTTCTGCTCTGAATTATTGAAAGGACTTTCATCTGTGCACAATCCCACCAAGGTTTTTTACTCAACTCTAATGTACAAAGACTTTAGAGAACCATTTGTTCACACAATGTTTGCTTGTAATTTGGCAGTATATTTGAAAGTAGATCTCCTGACAATCGTTGAGTTCTCACAATGGAATAACATATGGTACATTGTAATATATTGATCTCCACCTCTTTAAAAAAAAAAAAAAGTTTGTATTGTAGGTTTTGGCTGGCATGATGTAATGGGTCAGATCAAGTACTCTGTAGTGTTAAAAGTAAGATTATGGTGTCCCAGTGTAATCCGTGTTGTGCGTTTTTTTTTTTTACTTTTCATCTGCCTAATTAGGTTATCACACTTCAACACACATTACTGATCATGATTCAGCCCAAGGCCACGACAACCTATCTCTCTCTCACAAACACACACACACACACACACACACACACACACACACGCACGCACACACTTACACACACTCACAGCCTTGATTGTGTCTGCATTCAGACTATTTTGGGGTGGTTAATCCTATCAGCTACATTACACAGGCTAAACATTCTGATTGAAGATGCCTTGCTACAGTTCCATGTTGACACACGGATCCTTCTCACAGTGTGGGTAGGTGTCACTCTGTGAACGTAAACTGTGATGTACTGAAGGAGTGAAGGAGCTCACATGTCACAACGGTTAGGGTAACAGGCACCAAGCAGTCCAGGTAACAGGCATCCAGCATTGCAGGATATCATCAGGCTTCTCTATGGTTCTTGCTGGTGTCATTGAAGTGTATTGATGGTCCACGCTTTTTAAGAACTTGATATTTTCGAGAGGATGCCACCTACCGTATATCAGAAACATTAGTATGCCACTTTACATAGAATCAGACTGAAATAATACAATATATTTTAAATTCTTTGCCTGGAACATATCAACAAAACAGACCACAAATGAACATTAAGATTTGGGACCCTCTCACATCCCATGTATTTCTTTTAAATTCAGTGCCCTGATATAATTGTTCTGTTTGGGTATCTACTCACCTACGAACACGCCTTGCCCTTGTATGTACAGCCTTTGGTGAGCAGCTGGTTTTATGCAAGTAGGACTGTGTGATTTTGTCTTTGTATGTCTTTGTATGCCTGTGTGTGCGAGAGTCGGAGAGAAAGATATCGTATCCAACATCAGAGACCCCCAGCTTTTCACTCTCTGATTCACCTGTCTTTCTACACCCTCCGTCTCCCTGCGCCTCCCACTGTTCTTCTCAACACTCTCTCTGAGTCACTCCGCTCACCCTCTCTATTTCCATCCCCATTTTGATCTGTGGCTTCGCCTACCTGCTTCTGTTCTCTCCTCTATCTGGGCCTCTTGATGTGCCCCCGCTAGGCTATCACGTCACCTATTAACCTGCCGGGGGCCGCGTCTGACGTCTCTCCTACTAGCTCACAGCTCACACAGGATATACAAGAGGAGCAGCTGGAAACGATCGGCGTCCCTGCATCATGCGTCATACGCTGCATGTTAGCATGTTTTCGTGCCATTGTTCTTTGATGATCCTAAGTCGGTATGGGACCTCTCATTCTTGATCAGATCAATTGTATGTTGCAATGTATCTCACCTAAATGCAAAGGTCAATGACTGGGGCTCACATACACTCCAAGTGTATTAGAGCTTCTCTAAGTAGCATTTATTAATACCCCGTAGAGCTGAGCTACTGTGTCAGCATAGAGATGGTGATCTGTCAATGAAAGCAGCCTGTCGTCGGATGCCCCCCCCCCCGCCTCCCCCATGCCTCTGCAATGGCTCCCATATGTGTATTTACCAAAGTAATTAAACCAAGGGCGATTAACGAGCAACCGTGTGACGCGCACGCCATTAAGCACATGTCCCATGCTGTCCCCTTCCAGCCCCATCACTGTTGTTAACAAAACATCAGCCATTGTTTCTCTGGTTCTTGTGGTAGCACCATGTTGTTACCTATGAACAACACATTCACAGCCCGCTCTTTACAACTTAGTGACCCACTTAACATTTTCCCTGCCTTGTGAGTTTTTTTTTTCTGTTTGTTTTTTTGTTATTTTACCTATTTGCTTTGTTTGCGGTAAGTGCTTGGATTGGTGCCAGTTTTAGTCAAATTGCCACTCTCGCAGATTGGTCTTTTCTACTCCTAAACTGTGATCAAAGAGTATCATTATACAGTACTATGTTAATCGAGGTGTTCTGAATAGGGAAACAACACTTTATTTTTTATCCGGATAATGTGCTTGTTATTGTCCCTTTCTGCATCAAAAGAAGCAGATGTACATCCGTCACATCCCACCCTTGTGTCATCAACTAGCGGTGATGTGTAATTTATCATCGCCGTGTCCATGATGAAGCACGTCTCTCTCCTGATAACTCTTTGAGTTGTGAACACAGTGTACCTGCCTTGCGGTCACTCCTGACAGACAAGCTCAGAGTACTCCCTAAATTAACTTTCACCAGTACGCCAATGTTTTTTTCTTTATTTGTGCAAGGAGAAAACCTACTGAGACAAACTCTCCTCTACAAAGCAGCCTGGCGATCTGATCCTAATCCCTCACTCGACAAGCAGTAACTGATTTACACAACTGAAACACAAACATCCAGTAGAGAGAAAGGATGGGGTGAGAGACAGTAGAGAAAGAAGGACGATGGTTCCCCCTCTCCCTAGACATCTGACAGTCAGACCGGACTGAACACATACACGTACACCACAGACACATCACACAACACCGAGCAACGGATCGCGGGACGGTCAAGGAATGTTAATCCTCTGGCCGCCCACACCCAATGGCAGCCCTGCTCAGTAGATCCCCGCTCGCTCCGTTCTGTCTCCTACGCACGTTTGGTCCTCGACGGTATCTCGGCCTGGAGAATACGAGAGGCAATGAGGCTGTAGACACGGGCAGGCGATGATGAAGTCGCACATGCACAAACACACACAAGACGGTTACATGCCAAGCTCCCTCCCGCTGATCTCTGCCGATCTCCGAGCGTACGTGAACTCAAATCAAAAGCAGGAACACGGTGTGATATGCGTGCACACATCCCGCTCCCTCGCCAGCCGCCACTGTGCCGCTAATGTCTTTATTATTGAAGCTCTGCCAACTGTCACCTGCTGTATGACTCCTGAATGGAGCTGCCTTGCTTATGGGGGGGGGGGGGGGGGTCGTACAGGGATGTGAGAGCTTGGTAGGCCACTCCCGTTCCATTCCAGCCTGAGAACAACGCGTGGCGTTTACTTTCTTCTCCTCCCTCCTCCCAGGTGGTTCCATCGATCTGAGCGTGTGAGTGCTACTGCGAGTGAGGGAAGGAGAGGACGAGAGAGAGAGAGGGGCAAATGGGAAAATTCAATGGTAGAATTCCCATTTGATAGTCTATTATAAACAACCGTGGGCCTGCGTGTGTTGGAGCTTTCGATTCTTCACTACGTAATCTCGGAAGCCACACAAAACACCTTATCAATTCAAAAAGGGATTGCTTACTGAATTTCCTAGAATTAAATTATATTTTATGCCATTTCAGTACTGGCTGAAAGACAATCTTTACCTCATCTAGAAATCCATATTCACCCTATTGCTAGGGGTGTAATAAAAAGCAGTGACAGGTGGCATACGCTGACTATTGTTTTTTTGCATTACAGTACATTGAGTCCCCCATTACTCAGTCACCGTGTGTTTGCATATCGACAAACACACACAGACACACACACACACACACACACACACACACACAGACACACAAGCACACATACACCTTGCTGATCTATCGTCTGTGACACCGTCTGTGAAAGTTGTCAAGCAGAACAAGCAGTCACTCCCTCTGTTCACTGCCGACAGGAAGCAGAGCACAAAGCATGCCAACGGTATAGGTGGCTGTTTCTTGGAGGCCAAATATTCTTGACTCTCTTTTTTTTTTGGCTAACTCTATTTATTTGTTCTTCCCTTGGCCTAGTGTGTCAGTGCGAGTTCTCTTCATTCAGTTGTTGAGCCTGGCTTGGGCCACAGCTGCTGCATTCTCAATCAATCAGACGCGCAGCGCTACATGAACGCTGGTTATAAAACCTACTGTAGGGATGACACCGTCACTCTCTCGCACTCTCAGGGTGTGAAGGCACAGCTTGTGGCACAAACACTGATTAGCTAGCCTAAAAGTGAAATCAGTGCAGTGCACCTTGTATGGCCTAAAACAAAGTAGCAGAAATACTAAACAGAAAAATAACAAGGCTCTGATCCACATTGCTTGAGGCTTCGTCCTATACTGCTTTTGTCCTTTTTTACTTCAATGAACTGGAGAATCATAAAGAACATATTGAGTTAGAGTCTGATCATGGTTACTGAGCCTTGGGAAAGCATAGCGGCGGAGCTGTCTCGCTAACGGTCACTGCACAGTCAAACCCCCAGGGTTGGTTTTCGGAGAAAGAGAGGGAACGCGTCAAATAACAACAACAACAACAACAACAACAACAACAACAACAACAACAACAAGGTGTTTCAGCTGGAACAAGAGACAACGAGATTGCCCCTCCCCTCGGGGTGACCGTGGTAAACACAATGCTTTCTATGCGAACCAAAGGGCTTATTTTTTACCTGTTTGTATCCAGATAAATATATTGCTTGTATGTCGGAGCATTTCAAACAGCGAAATGACTTAATATAGTTGTGAGAGGGTCTCAATAGTTTCACCAAAACAAATGCCGACTGTAGAGGATTCACCCTTAATAGTATTTCTTGGCGTAGGCCTACAGGTGGCTTTACTGATTTTGTGTCTTTTGACCTGATGTTAACATTGGATGCTGGTAAGTCAATGTTTGACAAGCAATGCCAGGAACCTTCTGATATTGTAATGTAAAATCAATGCACTGGAAAAACGAATTACCTGTATCAGAGGTCATGAAAAACATTTGGAGTAAATTTGAAGTTTCTTTCTGGACATTTATGCCAATTACGCCCACTGACTAATAACTGTCAATCAGATCTACCATCACATTGGTTAGTTTACTAGATCTGCCCACAGTGTAAATGTTGACCAAAAACAGTAAGCTCAAAATATGTAGCAGATTATTTTAGAGTAGGCATGGTGATGTGTATAAAAGGTGTTATGAACCAGCATACCTGCTTTCAGCGGACTGCCGCTAATCCCTGGTGTATCCTCCTAACCCCCGGCCCTACTGTTGACTTACACCTGTTCGAACAGAGTCCCACCGTGGCTCACACTTCCTCTGGCATTAGCCGTGTTGATCGGAGACAGCCTGCAAGCCTCTAGGGCTCTGTTGAGTAGTTGTGCTATTGTGGAATTAGTCAAATGCACCCCCACCTCCCACCTCCCCTCTTAATATAATTTTCCTCCACACCAACATGCACTTAAAGAAGGGCAACAATAGGAAAAGCCTCTATGATCACTTCCTTCTTGGGTTTTATATCGCATTTTAGTGACATGGCATTCTTTACAGGGAAATATTGGCCAACTTGAATTTATGCATTTTGATTGCAGAGACATACTGTACCCTATTTTTCTCAGCAGCTTGATCTCAATTTGATTTTCAAATAGCTCCTGCCTACTAGTTTTTGTTCTACTTAAATTTGTCAAATTTAAAGCCATCCTTGCCCTTTACCAACTAATTTAAGGAGAAACCCCCTCCCTGTAACTGTCCAATTATAAAACTTATTGAGTAATTGGCCTTTATGCAATTGTTTAAAAGAGCTATATTGCTGTACTTTGGTGTGTGACGCATATCTCTGGGGGGAAAAGACGTGAATGGGCTGAATGCCATGAGTGCTCCCCCTGTGGTTTCAAATCACTTCTAAATAACTCCTATTTAGTCTTTTAATAGAATAATGAACGATAGTTTGAAGTTGAGTAAGAGATTTTCTCCTTTTTGACACTCAAGCCTAATTTAATAAAGTGTTCTTTCCTGTTTCTGATTAATTATTTTTTGTACAGTTTGTCGCACTGCTATTTTGTCATTGCATTTCCTGCCTACTTCCTTGACTCTGAGATGTCATCAGACTAGGACGACCCGGTGTGGACTGCTACTGTCAACATGAGAGTGGAGCAGCAGTACTCCAGCTGCAGTTCCTCATCAATGAGGTAAGCACAATTTAGCTCACACTTCATAGGTAGGCCTTCTACCTTTTAGGCCTTGAAACGTCACTTGCAACTAAAATGTCTCCAGTTCTCTACCCTTATCTATAATCATCTGAGTCATTAGAGAGTCAAATTTGCTAGTTTAATAGTAGGTTGCTCTCATGTACAGCCTATTTCATACACTGTTTGTAAATAAACAACCTAACCGTATTCTATTCTACCCAAAGAGGTCGTCTCAGTCAAAGTTGGAATGAAAGAGGCTGTATGAAATCTGTTATCGAATGAAATTCCCCTTTCTTTTGAATCTTCAATGTTGGAGTGTCCCGTGTGCACATAGTCACACTGCACAGCTTGATATGGCCTATTAAAAATATCCTAGCCTGTGCTCTCTCGCAGCGTGGCAGGTGCTGGTACTGGCCTCGGTATTCAGCCACCTCTCTCTCTCTCTCTCTCTCTCTCTCTCTTTCTCTCTCTCTCTCTCTCTCTTTCTCTCTCTCTCTCTCTCTCTCTCTCTCTCTCTCTCTCTCACACACACACTCTCACTGTCTTTCTGCAGTTGGGCAAAGAGGTATTTTGCTTTACTCTTGACAGTCCCTTAGAGGGCTTAGAAGATAGGGGTGCCCTGCTAAGTCCAGCAGAGCAGACCTACGGTCAGTCGGGCAGCTGGAGTGTGCCTGTTTTTTTGGGGGGTCTCAAGTGCTCTCTCCTTTCCCACTTCAAACTACTTTCCCTCTCTCTTTCTCTCATCATGCTCTTCTTCTGTTCCAAGCCGCTCACTCCCTCGGCCCACATTCACATCTCTCCATCAACGATGTGTCTCGACAAGTAAACGTAGGAGAACGCTTTGTGGGAGGAGGCGTGCTTGTGCATTCATTTGTGTCAGAAAGTAGCACACTCTAAGATAGTCTTTGATTGCTGTATGACAACCTGACGTCTCTCTAATGCAGCGTGTGGGCTGTTTGCCACACTCCAGTGCCTGGTGGACGTGCACACAGCCCAGCCCACTGCCATTTCCGTGTGTGCAATTAGCTGTCTGCATTAGGCGTGTAAGCCCACAGGTAGCCACTTCTGAACAAGTTCACTGGCATACCCAAGCCTGTGTAGGATGAGCAACCAGCCACTCGGCATTTACTTGTATTTAATTTAAAAGAAAGTCACTACACACGGTGTCCATATATAAAGCCATGGCTTCGTCTTTGTGTGTGTGTGTGTGTGTGTGTGTGTGTTAAAAGGTTAAGAAAAAAAGGCCCATTAATTTGTTTGTTTGTGCATCTGAATTCATTATTGTGCGTACTGAATAATACATAAGAGCTGTAAATGGGCTTTTGGTACAAACTCGGCTAATGGAAGAGCTTAAGCCTCTCTGAGGTTATGTTGGGTGGGAAGGGAGGGAGAAGGTAGCAAGGTGAAGCAAGGCACAGAGCTAAACATTCACCTGTCCAGATAGAAGCATTAACCTTTGGCCAAGTACCAAATTATCTCGGTTAGAGGCAGAAAACTTGCTTCCTGCCAGCTAATGGATCACCCTGTGCTTTGGTACCGACATTTCTCTGGTGCGGAATTTTCTGTCCTTGTCTCAGTTGCGAAGGTAGTTATACTAGTTCTGAATAGTCATCTCGCATCCTGTTTTAAGCTGGGTCTCCAGTAAAAGAAAGCAAACATGTATGCTATGCTGTGGTCAAACAACACAGACACACACGCTCACACATACATTGTAAATATAAATAGATGAGGAGTATTCTTTTTTGGGTGTTACAAACAAATCATCAAACCAGCTCCATTTCATTTAACCATACCTCCTGCCTGCTGCCCCTCTGCCAGATAATTACACCATAATGGAGTTCAAGACCTTTCTCCCTGTCTGCCTGTCCAACGCTGCCTCTCTACCCTATCTCCTCTTCACATATCGTTTAATGGCTGCATGCTCCCACTTTCCTCCCCTTTGTGCTCTCCTCCGCCCATTTCCTCCCTCCTTCCCTCCCGGCCCGTTGCTTGCTCGTTCCCGCGCCGTGCCTTATCTGTGGCGTGTCTTCGGAGCGAGGCGACAGAGAACATGTTTCTGTAAACACAATAAGCGTGCTGTCTCCGGTGTCGGTAGCCTGAGTGACATATCTAGATGGACGCGTGGACGTAACGGATTACGGCGAGATCTAGTGGCATCAGAGGAAGAGAGAGGGACAACTGCAACAGACTTGACTACACAAACATCCCAAAATCAAAGCAACTGAAAGTGTAGGCGTTACACAATGATGGCAGCAAACAAACGAGTGCGTGGGGAGGGGTGGGAATATGAAAAGTCAGACCTTCTCATCTCCTGAAGGTGTTAGCTAATCATCGACACATACTCCATCAGTCAAAATTTGACATGGATTAGCTGAGCATATCCTCACTAATGATATTAGCGTTTTAATGCTAGCAGGGCCGGTTGAAACCAGATAAGGGGGCACTGACACCAAATTGGACAAAGAGGTGAGAAAAAAACAAGCAATTATGCCATTCATTATTTTCCTCATCCTGTTTAATTATTTTGCAAGATGGATTATTTTTGGTTTTGTAAACAGATCTCATCCTGTAAAGTTAATAGGAGGTAGCTAATATAAATGATGCAGCGAATAGGGTAAGTGTCATGTTTTAACTGAGATGAAAGAGCCACGGAAAGGATTTAAACAGAGACCATGCTCTTTTGAGAACATTTTCTTTTGGGGAAAACAGAAAGATTAGACTTTGAAGAATCAGAGGATCAGACGTAGAATAATGATTGTGTCTCATGTGTCATTCATATTAGTTAGTAGAGCATCGCCTCACTAACGTAATATTCACGCATCATTTGAAAGGTCGACAAACCTTCAGCTAATGTGGAGGTAATTAGTTAGAACATTATGTTCTGACTTTCAAAACAGGAAGGCATTCAGACAAGCTTGCAAACAGTCACACACATGGACACAGATGCATGCCCAGGCGTACACACACACACACACACACACACACACACACACACACACACACACACACACACACACACACATACACACACAACTGAGGGATGAACATGAAGGAGGGTAATGTTTACCAAGATTTGAATCTGTGTGCGGATTCGCAATGTATTAATGTTCCCAGGGACTGTCTGTATTTTCTTCTCTCATGATTGAGTTGTTAATCTAGACAGAGCTAACTCTCCCAAAGGGTTCTTGCTTCGCCCCAGCCCCCCCGACTCCCAATAGTAGCACTGCTCTGGGAATCCAATTTCCTCACTGATCACTCTCACTCATAATCCTCCACGGTGAAAGACCAAAATTGAAGCATTTCTGCTATACTTCCAAATGTGATAGTTTCATGGAATTGCCATGTGCTTCGGGTGATAGGAGGCTTCTACATAATGCCTGCTGTACATATGAGCACATTTCGCCGGTGTGCATGCCAGTGCTATAAGTTCTTCATTTTAGTACAGCCAACACACTGCTTACCATACATTTGGGCCCCGCTCCTTTCAAAACATCTGGTGACGTAATGAGGTGGAGAGCGACTTTAAATGTCACCGTGGTTACAAAGTGACACCATTGCATTTGCACTCAGCCTTTAAAGAAATTGCCGAAGTTGTCAATGCAATAAAAACATTTTACTTTTTTGGCAAAATAATCTGGAAAAAGAACGCTTGTTAGAGTAAGATAAATCTGTTGCTCAAATGTTGTGGAGTATGCATTCATTTAATGTTAAATAACGCTGTTTGGAAGACACAAGCACAAACAGTGTAAGGCTTCAGTTTTTGAGAACATATGGATGTGCCACTATAATGATCATGAGCAGCACATTTCTTCATAAATGTAAGTTTAATACATGAGGGTATTTAACCTTTTGAAGCTCCAGTCTGCTATTTCAACTCCGATTCATTGTTCTAAACATTTTCGTCTCCAGAAGATATGCATTCCTGTTTTAAAGAAATAAGGGTTGACCATCCTGTTATCCATAGCAAGATTTCACATGTAACAAGAGAGGGAGCTGGTCTCTCTAGATCCTCGCTGATACATTATGTACAGCTACAGACGGCTGTCGAGAAAAGCATTGTCGGAACAATGATCCAGGAGGCCTACCACACAGACGTAGATGTCGGTCTGTCTGTATCTGCCAGAAGGGGCCAGAGGACAATGTCTGAATTACAGCCTGTTCTGAGTCAAAGTGGCAGCTTCTTTCAACTTCCTTTCAGCGTGTATATGCCAATTTACCGTGATAGCGGAATGACAGCCACTCTCACTTTCTCTCTCTCTCTTATTTGGCTAAGCAAATATATTTGGCTAAGCAAATAGCTATGCTTGACAAAGAGCACCTCCATTCCACAAAAACACACAAAAGCTCTCTCTCTCTCTCTCTCTCTCTCTCTCTCTCTCTCTCTCTCTCTCTCTCTCTCTCTCTCTCTCTCTCTCTCAAATGCTGTTATGCTATGGCATGATAAGGGCTTGTGCAGTGCGTAGCAATTGTTACTCTAGTAATTATTCTGTTAATTAGCTTTGTACACCACCGTAGTTAATATTATTGTTGATGTACCTGTGTGTGTGTGTGTGTGTGTGTGTGTGTGTGTGTGTGTTTGACAGCTTATGTGTACTTTTCACTCTACTAATGACTGTTATGCTCAGCAATATTTTTCATTACATCATCTAGGGGTTTGTGGGTAGATATGCTTAGAGAGAGATCATTCTTACTTTACTATTCCCTGTTTCATCGTCTTATTTTATCAATTGGAAAGTGATTTGCACTGTTCTCTTAGTGCTCTTTGGTAGACCGTCATGCGGTTGTGTTATCATTCACCTGCAAACACAAGGCTCAGCAAGCAGTTGGCTACACGTGCTACTGACCCCAAACTTAAATGTGTCTTATATGCTTTGCCTCTGACCTTCAGGGGGCGCTGGTCACAGCATGTGCTGACGATACGCTACACCTGTGGAACCTTCGGCAGAGACGACCAGCCGTTCTGCACTCGCTTAAATTCAACAGAGAAAGGTGAGCAGATGACACTTTGTATGTCTACACTAGATCCACCAGTAGTTGTTAAGGGGAAATAACCTTGGGACTCTTCGCTCATATGTATGGTCCTTTAATGAATTAGATTGATTTACCATAGCCAGCCAATGTGCAGAAATGTATACGAAGATCTTAAGAGACAGAGGGATCTCAATTATTCGTAATTATTTCATTACATTGTGAGACTGTAATTAAGCAGGACATAATGAAAAGGTAACAGTCATAGTTTTAATATGCCAGGATGTTGTTAAATCTCTAATGCAGTCCTCAGTTCATGTGTGTTTTTGAGAGCCTTGAAGAAAATATACAGTACCAGTCAAAAGTTTGGACACGATTTCCCATTCACTTCAATGGGAAAGTGTGTCCAAACTTTTGACTGGTACTGTACATTTAAAGAGCGGTGCACTAAGACTACAAAGCTTCATCCCTGTTTGGCACCATTCGAGCACCACCATTTCATGTAAGATAGCATATCTTAACAAAATAGATATTTAAATCAATATTAAAACTTTAAATAATTATATTAAATAGTAAAACATCTGAATCCGTACTATTGATAAAATATTTGGAAATAATACGCATTTGTAAAAGCACTTTTTTGTAGCATAAATAAGGTGTGAAATCTGTAGAGTTTCGGACATTGCATTTCTAAAATCACTGAGTTGACACTGAGTTTGAAGGTTTGTCATTGCAAAGTGCATTCTCTGAAAGAGTATGAATATGAACTACTGTTTAGTGATCCAAAGTAACTTAAGTGGGAGTGCTAATGCTACAGCACATGCAAACAACATTTGTCTCACACGATTGGAAAATAGTTATGCAATGAATGATGAATGCTCACCCCAGTATCGAAAATGTGTTGATGTAACTTGGCAGTGGTGGATTTGACCTCTGGGTCAGTTTATTGTTTAATGTATTCATTTCATTCTGTTAAAACTGGCCTTTTTCTCCTCTGGCACAGTGTTTATGTCTTTATGTAGCATAAAAAAAGCCATGAAAAAGTCATAATTTAAAATGATAGAACTGAATGGGAGTTATCCAGAAAGGGAGAAGCTTTGCGGAAGCATCATTGATTACATTGTTTGTCACACTGAAATAGGTCTTAAAGTCCCCCGCCAGTCATTTTTTTAAACATTTAAAATATTTTGCTTAAATGTATAAATCATGTCTGTTATGTTTTTTTCATTTGAATTCCCGTCCAGCCCCTGCCCCCCTCCTCCGCCGCCACGCAAACTTTCTTCCGAGTCACCCCGCCCATGAACGGTGGAGGTTAAAAAGGGTTACTTAAAAATGTGTGACGTCACGAATCTGGCTTGTCTGAACTCGCCCGTTTGACACTGTCCTTGGTGAACTGCAGTTTCAAAGCAGAAATGCTCAGCCATGGCGTTTGCTGCTTATTTTGCTCTCGATATGTCTTGTAGCACATGAAAAACACCACAAGGACATGTTAACGATGTGAAAAACTTGATGTCAATTTGACCCCTTTCAATGTTTTACGTCCCTAGAGAAATGATTGGCATAATTTGTTTTGCTTCATGTTTAATTACTTTTCCTAATTTAATGGAGACAACTGGTTAACATCAAATTGACATGATAATATGTTTTCAATGTCTTGTACACATGTTGTACGCATCGGTGTTCATTGGGGTCAATTTGACCCCAGGCTGTTTTAACTGTATGAACATATTTAAAAAATTAAGAATTTAGGCAGATTTGTTCTGGTGGCTGTGGCTGATATTTGAGTCACCATCATAAACAATTCTATAATCTTCAAAATACTTCCCTATGCTTTAGGGCCCCAACTTAACTGAATCATGACAGGCAGCCACATTTGATTACAAAAGAAACATACAGCAAAACAGAAAGGCAGTTTTCATTTTCACAGTGAAAGCTATTTGCAATATTAATCTATTTAATATCACTCAAACAACATTATGTAGTTGCTTTAATCCAACTGTTCAAACTGCCAGGAGTTGATTGCTATGGGGGAATACATATTTTGAGGTGCTGCAAATTGAACATTTTCAAAATGGCTGTTGTCAATTTCAAGTGACAGGGCATACATAATATACTGTATTAACAACAGGCTGAGATTTTTTTTACTATTGTGTTTTCCTAGCAATTCTACGTGTCCGAGCAGTTAAAATCAACCAGAATAGCCTTTATTCACAAGACGAGTACCAAAATGTTAATGCTATTTCTGATTTTTTTTTTTTTTTGGCATATATCACTAATCGAAACAATCTGACAGTGTGGCAGTGTGTTCTACCACAGTGTGATTTTCTTGTGGCCTAACGTACTGGCTACAAAATGGACAACGGTATTGGTCTCCATATTTCCTATTCATTTACAGAACCTTTGTTTTCCTTTAAAAATATAGTCTAGCATTTTATCCTACCACAGAACCTCCTTTCATTGAGTTGGTGATTGGTGTTGCAAGTTGAAATGTTCGTGTCTGAAAGGAAACTATTGTGCGGTGGGCCTTTATCGTAATAGACTTCATGATCATTTATTTCAGTCATCTTAAGGAGGAAACGGCTTACTATTTGAAAAAGGTGGAAGGACTACCATACCATAGATTATAGAAGAAGCGCAAAGTGCTAGCACTTACTTTACGTTCTCTGTTCTTTCATTACCATATCACACAGTGTCAGACAAATAAATGCTATTCAAGTCATTTTAGACCTGGGCAATTTAATTACCTTTGTCTGGTGAAAACGTCTGGCCATGTGAGGAAGGCAAATTGCAAGAAGAATGTTTTGTTAATAGATTTTCTCAGGCCGTTCAGTTGAGCGGTGCACCGGTTGTAAATTGGAAATGTGTCTGTTATTATTTGTTTTCATCCTAATTTCATCAGGGTGAATTCAGCAAGTAGGTGTTGCTAATTATTTTTGATTGAAGTGTTTGTGGGGGAAAGAATACCTGGCTTGTTGGCCTGGCTTAGAGGTGTCCTTTCCCTTGAAGGCGATGGCAAAGCTGGCCGCAATTAGATCAAAATAGAAATTAGTTTATTTATTTATTTATTTTTTGTCAGACCAATTTACGTGTTCACACTGGTGTTACATTTGCAAGACATTTCAAGGGCCAATTAAAGTTTCTCACTGCTGGACATAATAATCTCTGATAAGGCTGCCCCCTCTGTGGGTGCGGCCTTTAGCAGACAACCCTGATCAAGAGCTCAAAAAAAGAGTTGGACGGACACCAACTGCTTCCCAAGCCGGTGCTACTGTAGGAGGCTGTTGTCAGCGCACTAACACCAAGATCACACCACACGCTCACGGGAGTAACAAAGCGAAGGCCGTGTTTCCCGGCTGGTAAAATCACCTGCGCTGCTCCATTAGCCCCCGTGCCTCCCGTGGGATGGTGCTGCGTTGCCCCCAGGCAGCTCCTCTGTGGCCCGGCTGATCATAGGGCTAGAGACACCCAGTCATGGAGGGTGAATGATTCATCACAGGGCAAGGAAGCTAACCTTTCAGTGTGCTCGGTGTCTCTTGGCTAACTTTAGTCCATTAGCACTGCAAATCCCCAGGAATCACACAGGTGTCGCTCAGGAGAGTCACCCCGAGTCCCTTATCGTATGATCTGCCACTCACATTTCTCCTTTTCTCCTCGCAGACTGGAATAGAAGCAGCAGCAGCGTCCCCCATACACTGTCGTTATGGATTGACAGGCGCTCCCAGATCCCTGTCCTCTGCGTCGTTTGAAAAAGACGATGCACTTTTCTTTGTTACTATAAAAGACAATGGTCATTTACCATAATACACTATGTTATTCATGTGTAAGATTGGAATAGGATGGGCTGCTAATAGTATCCTGCCATTTGGGAAGCAGATGGTAAGGGCACGGAGTGTGTGAATGACGTGCCGGTTGGACGACAGCTTTAATTCATCTCTCTATCTGTTTACTTCGTTAGGGTTATTCGTTCCTCAGCTGATCGTTCATTGGCCAGCCAGCTGGCGACTAACCCTGTTGCCCTCCTGTCCTCTCTGATTGATAACAGTGAGGCACGTTGACAGGTTCCACCATTTGACTTTCACATGATTGCCCTCCAAGCCTGTGCCATAATTGCCCTCTAACCTTCCCATTGTCTCTGTCGGAAGTTTATTATAGCACGGTGCCCCCCCCCCCCAGACACACACACACACACACACACACATACACACCGTAAGTCCCTTAGCATTATACAGAGGGAGACTAAATTATGGAGGTTGTCTATGCACCCCTGTGATTGCTTTAAATGGCTGTCTAAAGCTTTCCATCTCATCCATCTCATGGCTGATTGCTTGAATTGGGGCTGAATGAATAATCATACACAATTAGGAGGCCCCTGATGGTGCTAAATTCTTGGAAATTATTGTGATTTTCTGCAGTGCTGACATTGGATTCCTAACCATGTAGAATATCACATTGAAAAACATATGTTTACCACTAATTGAGTCTGAATGAACACTTGATTGAATGCTGACTTGTGCTATTTTGAAGGCTCTGGGCTTTAACTATCCCATGCTTCTGTAGCGCATAGCATTTTGCCAATTTGACTTTGTGTCATTAACAAAATAAGAAACAAACGCTGTTTTCAATGAGAAAATGGAGGCTTAATGAAGTCAAACAGGATGTTCCTTAGTCACCCCCCCCCCCCCCCTACTCCCCCCCTTCCAGGCGAATGAAACCCCCGGCCCTACCCTTCCCCTTTTCCATGCCAGTGGGAGCCTCCTCTCCTAGGGCAACACGAGGTCCAAATCCGTATTGAATTGTCTGCCTTCTCCTTTTGTCTGTCGCCTATTAATCCGGTTTCTGGCTGAGTTGGTAGAGGTGGGGAAGCAGTGAGCGGGGCCCCGTGATCCTCCATCCCGGGAAACTAATCAGCAGAGACAGCGGTGAATTACAGTGTGTTGATCTTTATTCCCTGGTTAAGGCGCTTACAAAGATGATGGATACTAATGCCAAGTGAATTAGTGTGTAAGCACCCCTGCAGTGCACACCTCTGAATAGGAAACATGTCACATGAATATGAAGCATCCTGCGCCAAAACATTTAAACGTCTGTGTTCATTTTTTCATGAATTATTTTATTGTTAGCATTAGTCGGTTCACACTATTTATTAAGCTTTGAACTCAATTGCATACAACTACTTGATGGTAGTAATGGTATTCACCCACCGGCCACGGTGCCTTCAAAAGTGTGCTTGTATTTTAAAATGGAGCCTTTTCTAGTTGTTTAATTGTTTAAGTTTAACGGAAAATGTATTCGGTGTCCGTAAACTAGTAGTCTACATATTTAGAAAAATATGTGAACACATACTGCAGTTGAGCAAGTCTGATAATTATTAGGGTGGATTTCCGCTGAGTTAAAACATTCATTATGGAGGCAGCTGTATGCATGGGAAATGGTGCACAAACACGCATACCCTCAAACCCACATAAACACAAACACATCTATACGCATGTGTCTGTACTGACACAACCTGACACATTCACAGAGCAACCTTGCGTTCATCGTTCTCTTTCCTTCTTTGTCATGTACTGTCGTCTTCTTCTTCTTTTTCAGGATCACCTTTTGCCATCTTCCCTTCCAGAGTAAATGGCTCTACGTTGGGACGGAGCGTGGGAACACACACATTGTCAACATAGAGTCCTTCATCCTATCCGGATATGTCATCATGTGGAACAAGGCCATAGAATTGTGAGCGATGACTTCTGCTTTGTATTGGGTTGATGATAATGATCGTCGGATGATGATGATTATGATGACTCTTTTGCTGCTGTTAATGACGGTGATGGATGTATGATTATGATGATAATGCTGTTAATGTGGATGGATGTAGATGTGATGTTGATGACGATGCAGAGTTGATGCTCATTATTATGCTTCATGATTAGGTTTGTTTAGACGGATTGCTCTATTGGATCTGCCAGCATGCAGCTGATGCTCTGCTATGAGGGTCATGGTGACTGTGTGGGTGCCTGCTAAATTGGTGGCAAACGCCGCTTAGCCAGCCCATCAGTCCTGTCCCTGAATCTTTGAAATCTCACAAGAGCTCTCTTCCCTCGGCCAATATTTGTCATTTCATCAGCGCTCTAGCTGTTACGTTGGCCTAACACTACTCAATTGGTGCTATTGGGCCTTGTCAGTCAGCAACAAAACACTTTGCCACACTATAGTGTTAACACACCTTTGTTGTCACAAATATTGGCAGACATGTCACTTGACTGTTCAACGGCCGTTTGAGGCACCCTCTGTCTTTGAGAGACAATGCGATGATCTTTTTCTCTTTTTTTGCCAAGAAAAGCCCTGCCGATTTCATACACCTACGCAGCGTCCCTGGAGTGTTAGTCTGACAAGCCTTCCACTGCAACGCGTCAATCACCAGTCAATTTCCCGCTAGCAGACAACTCTGGGCCTGGGTGACACGCTAAGCCACTACGAGCAGTCCTATGGCCCTTTACGTCTAGGTGGTGATTCCCAACAGACGCATCAGGAAGCTCAGAGTGGGACAAACAGCAAGCGGTAGAACTGATATTTATTCACACCAAGGTCCCCCATCTTCTGGTCACATGGCGGTACAATAGTTTCCCAATTGTTGGACATGGCACTTGGTATCGCTCAGTCATGAAGCTACTTGTTTCACGGGACGTCAAAAAAAGAAGGCGGAAAATCAAAACTAGCTGCTAAGACATTGCTGGACTGGAGTCATGTTCATGCAAGTGAGATGACTACTTTATATGCTAAGCCATACCCATGAGAGCGCTGTACGATTGCAAATGGGCTCTGAAGAGGAGTTCAAGGAAAGTTGGAACTAGAATGTTTCTATACTCATTGACATGCTGGAACACAGTGACAATGGGAACGTTAAACTCAGCTGGGAGGCATTGCCTTAAACAATTTCTCATTATTTCTGGGTAGGAATATAATCCAGGAAAGGGATTACAGGATCACATTACACACACATTACCTGGTGGGCAAATGTCGGGGTACTTGATCCAAAAACGAATTCTTTCCCATTATACTGTAGATAGAAAAAGGTGTGGAGGCACAGTGTATTAATGTCAATCTACCTGAAATGGCTGACAGGAGTGGGGTGTATTTGATCTATAAATGCAACAGTTCCACCCAGGTCTATTCTATCAGGAGAACCACAGGGGCCATAGACCCACACTTTTCTCTCTCAGGTTCTAACAATCAACCGATTCGGATACTTGACCACTTTTCCACTGAAGTCTGATTCAAAATAATCAGTAAAGGTGTCCTTTGTTCATATTTGTTGCTACAGAGGAAGACTTGCGTTCATAATCTACGGTATGAGAACATGGTAACAACATCTTTATGAATATTAATACGAGCAGTAGGTGTGTAACGTGGGTCGATATTTTGTGTTGCCATACTGCAGCGCACACCTTAAATGATCTTCTGATGCTGTTAAGCAAGGTCATGCTCAGAAACCACTTGTTTACTTTAGACAGACTGGCTCTTTTTTAAGTAATTATTTTTATAATTTATAGTTCCAATTGGGAATGTTTAAGCTACATGGCAATGACCACGAAACTAACTACACAGATTTTAATATAGTTGGACTGCCACCTAACTAACGGATAATACACTTTTTCGTTGAAACGTTGCGTGGGGAAACGGCTCTCCAAAATTGCAAATGAACAAATAAAGTAAACTTCTAACACCTATGCTGCTCTGTTCCTTTGTAATGAAAAGAGGAAATCAGAGAGGGCTTCAAATCAAAGAGAGAGCGAAGGAAAAAAAGGGAAGTCGGTGGGGAAATATCTTCATTATGATGATTGAGGCGCTCACCTCTCCGCCAGTACCGCAGAGCGCTCTCCGGAACCAATTCCAAAAACGTTGTTTGACGGAGAATTCCACAGATAAAATGGCTTTAAAAAGAAAGAAAAAAAGTATGTGGGGAACATGACTCATGCCAACAATTGGTTATCTCGGCGTGACATTTATTCAACAGTTTAAGCTGTGAAGTCACTTCCTACCAGATTGCCAATACCTTTTTCCATGGTTGGCGTAATGTTCAGTGTGTTTCCGTAATTAGTCCCATTATTTTCTAATTAAAGCTAAGTTTATCAGTCTAATGTAATCTCCGTGGTGCAGGCCTGCCTTCCTTGGCAGTGGCCCTAAATGGAGAAGGAAAGCCCTGAGGAAGGAATGGCAGCGGCACACGTCTCCTAATGGAAACACATGCTAGCACTCTTCCCTCCCTCCCTGCCTGCATCCCCTTCTCCTTATCCATGTTTGTTTTGTCCATTAATCAATCAGACCAGTTAATGGAGGTCTTGATGTCCCAGCCAAGATAACAAGAGCAAATACCAGACTTGCTTTTGCCAACCCGATGCTGTTGCATTTGATGCATGTGCATAGGAGATATAAACGAAAGAAAGGAATTGTACACAAAGGCACGTGATGGGGCGTGTGCACATGGCTGAATTTGCTTGTGAGAGAGAATTTTTACGAGGGTAACGACAGGGTAAGCAGAGGCAGTCTAAATAACCATGTTAGTCCCAGCCTAGCTCTGACAGAGGCAGTCTGAATGACCATGTTAGTGCCAGCCTAGCTCTGACAGAGGCAGTCTGAATGACCATGTTAGTGCCAGACTAGCTCTGACAGAGGCAGTCTGAATGACCATGTTAGTGCCAGCCTAACTCTGACAGAGGCAGTCTGAATAACCATCTTAGTCCCAGCCTAGCTCTGACAGAGGCAGTCTGAATGACCATGTTAGTCCCAGCATAGCTCTGACAGAGGCAGTCTGAATGACCATGTTAGTGCCAGCCTAGCTCTGTGAGAGGCAGTCTGAATGACCACGTTAGTCCCAGCCTAGCTCTGTGGGAGGCAGTCTGAATGACTATGTTAATCCCAGCCTAGCTCTGTGAGAGGCAGTGTGAATGACCATGTTAGTCCCAGTCTAGCTCTGTGAGAGGCAGTCTGAATGACCATGTTAGTCCCAGCCTAGCTCTGAGAGGAAGTCTGAATGACCACGTTAGTCCCAGCCCAGCTCTGTGAGAGGCAGTCTGAATGACCACGTTAGACCCAGCCTAGCTCTGTGAGAAGCAGCTGGTAGGAAATTAGTTTGTCAACTTGGCAAACGAACAAAACAAGGAAGGAAGAGAGAGGACATAGACGGAGAGAGAGAACGAGAGAGGACATAGAGGGAGAGAGAGAATGAGAGAGGACATAGGTTATTTATTGTAGTGTTGTGGTTTTGTGTGTCTGTTTTTGTAATCACTTGTTTTGCTCTGTGCTGCTGCCTATCTTGGCCAGGACACCCTTGCAAAAGAGATTATTAATCTCAATGGGATCTTTCCTGGTTAAATAAAGGTCAAATACAAATAAAAATAGAGGGAGAGGAAGAACGAGAGAGGACATAGAGGGAGAGAGAGAACGAGAGAGAACAGAAAGGGAGAGGGAGAACGAGATGGAAAGAACAGAGAGTAGTTGCAGGGGCACTGAAAGAACGATTTGTTAGATATAAATGTTGTCGAGAAACATATTAACAGTATAGTGAAAGCTACAGGTTCCTTGTCTCTATTTTCAGACCTTAAAGCCACATTACTATGTGTTGTCCAATGTGGCAACTGTGTGCTGACAGTCAAGCCTGTAAGTCATCTTTCACTCGAGTGTCGGTATTAGAGGCCACCATAATCACACACCTCAAACAAATATAAACAAACCTTTTTGTTTGTATCTCCCAAACAACTCGAGTTCCAATCCCGCATTACTGGACAATTATTCACACATGAAGACACAAAACCAAAGTCATCCATTAATAAATATCGCGACATTACTGATTAATTATTATGACCAATTAAAATAAACGGCTGGGGGCCAAACAAAAGATCCTTGTTGACAGTCTGTTTGCTCATGTTTGGTATGAGTCACTGAAACAGAATGGCCCTTTGTGAGTCTCTGAGATTGTTTTCTTTGAATCATGTTCCATTATTGTGCTGACAAAAGCAGGCTACCCACAGGACAGACACACAAAGAAGGCTCCTTTTAATTGGAATTCTTTGCGTTTATCTTATTGATGAAAGGCTGACTTCCGCGTGACTCAGAGACCTCGGGCTGGCACTGTAGTGTTGAACTGGCTGGCCTGAGCCCCAGCCTGCCGCCTCAGTAGTGCTGGCTGACTGGCAGCAGAGGGGGACTGATGAGTCGGCGGGGGGGGGGGGGGGGGTCCTGGGAGCACACACACCGAGCGGTGACCTCAGGCTTAGGGGAAGCCCTGAGCTTCACATGCCACGCTGTATCATCCTGGGAGTGTGAACCGTAGCCTACGCGCACTAACAGCTCTGAGTTTCCTGTTTAGATTCTTCACCAGTATATATACTGCTGTCTTCACGACTATTAAGTGTGAATGATAAAAAATAATTCAACTACGCTGTACCTTTTTATGAAGGAGGTGGAACTAATCTCAGAATATCTTTAAAGCGGCTATATGCTATATTTTTTGTGTTAACAGATTATAAATACCTTTCTACAGTTTGCACAATCTAATGTGTATGGGAGAATGAAAGAAACGCTGTTCAAATCAGTACTCTTGAAGTCTCAATATTTAACACTCATTTTGTCTGTCACCGGTTACGATATCCCACAAAAATATGAGAAATTGCTTTATGGTAGAAGGAAGTGCATCACTAAATCAGGAAGAGAATATTATATCATACTTGGAGTATAGTCGTTGATATTATAGTGACATGAAGTGACTACGAACATTCTGCATGTCTTCTTTGTGACAGTTAGGTACAAATAATTACTCTGGTAGGGGCTCCCAAAACCAGAAACTACATACAGCCAACTACATACTTAGAAAAGTGAGGCAACATTATCATGTGTTTTTTCTCTGCCTCTCTCTGCACAGCCCCACCCGCCCGCCCTCCCTTTCATCTGCCCTCCCCGTTATTTAAAGTCCCCAGTGCCTTCCGGGTGCTTCCGTTGCCATGGCTCCCCAGGACCTGGCGGAGCACAAGGTGTCTGTGTGTTTGTCTGTGTTTTTCTCTCCTGCCGCTGGTAATCGGCGGCTAGGAGAGAGGCCTTGTATTGCTTCTGTATGGTTCTCTTTGAAAGCCGTCCATGACTGTGCCCCTCCGTCAGTATAGAAGCCAAAGAGGTTCATCCCTCTCTCTCGCTCCTGGTAAAGTGCTCTCTCGGTTCATGAAGCTGCCCACCTTGAACCTTGGCGCACACGCGACACAGCAGCACAACTCAACACCTGTGCAGGAGGTGTAATAACAAGAACCTAAAGAATTATATTCTTCCCGCAGAACAGGTGATGGATAGTTTTTTTTTTGTATTTGCAGAGGAGAATTGAATTTAAATTGCCTCACATGCTGCCCGTGGGCATAAAACATTGCTCGGACTTCAGAATGAGTGTCTGTGAACCACTGGCCTACTCATGTGGAAAACGATGGCGAGAAACTAGTGCGACGTTTGCTACAACGATCCCCCCATAATGAAACAGTGATCGGCCTGTGGGCTTTGTGCTGTCAAAACCATTACACTCAAGAAGACTTCCTCCCCACACGTACTCTTTGTTGCTAGGAGACGAAAGGTCAGGGTTCGGAGGTGTGGACAGGTGTTACCAGGCGGTGGGCTCACATCACTAAGCCAAGCACCACTGCACACGTGCCGTGTTTGTGCCTGGAGTGGAGAGCTGGTGTCACTAGATAACCTTTTCACTTAGTGGTTGGGCTCCTCGAGACGACGGTTTGTTGAAACGTTGGCTCGCTGGACTGTGTAGAAAAGACAAACGAAACCACATCTAATCATATTATTGTTGTCTGCTTAGAACAGCACAGCGTCCGCGTATAATGACGTCGTCTTTGAATTGAACCACTGCTGGCTAGCCACATGCACTTCACAGACCAGCAACATGTGCCCCGTCATCCACATCATCCGTACCAGGGTTTCTGTGACTGCGCAGCTCACTACCTAATGATGTTATTTTGTATTGACCTACATTTGGTATGAAGTCGCAAAACAATGTGATCATACTTATGCGATACTGTGGATGTAAACCTTAGGTCATCTCTCGTCCGCAGAGCAACTAAAACACACCCGGGACCTGTGGTGCATCTGAGTGACAGCCCTAAGGATGAAGGCAAGGTGAGTAGACCGCATCTTCATCTTACCTCTGTCTTCTCTTCCTCCAGCAGAGACAGGGACGTTTGTAACCGCGCCTCGCTCTCTTTGCGGTCCCTCAGGAGCGTGTGCGGTTCGATCTGTGAAAAAAAATTGAAAACCTGGTCTTCAGTTCCATCCGTATTACCGGCTGTGTTGCATGGCATGTGATGCACCGTTCTCCACTCCCTTCCCTATGAGCAACCAGCTAGCGGCGGCCTTTAGCCCTCTAGTGCTCGTTCTCTGCTATGGTCCCGCTGGGAGAGCCTGGTGTAAAGACGTTACCCAATGAGAACCAGGGTTTAGGGCAGGTGGCGGTGGGGTCTGCAGTCTGCGTGGCACGCCCTCGTGGGCGCAGGGCTGTGGAGGCATGAAGGGGAATTGATTGACCAAGGCCTCCTCACACTTGATGTGTGTGGGCTCCTCGGTGTGAAAATAGATGGAGAGTCTGTCAGAAGAGAGACCCAATGGAGTGAAAGGGATGAGTCCAGTGTTGGTTTTTCTGCTGGCTAGATAAAGGACTGGGGATGCGTGTTTGATCAGAATGTAACAATATGTTCGGAATTTATTAGCATCTCAAATTCTTTTCATGCCATTATTTAACATGTATTGCTGTTTTGCATGTGCTTTATGTATTACAGTACAGGATTCCTCATAGGGCACGTTAACATGTTGTGATGGCAGCTGCAGCAGGTAACAGTTGTGCCCCGACTGAATATAGCAATTTGAAATGAGAGAGAGCCAGCATGATCTAAGGGGATGTTTAGAAAAGCAAGGAGTAAGAACATTTCTGCTTTCAGTTTTGTTGTTACGGGTTTCTTGTTAGATGTGATGTAAAAAGGGTTGGTAATAAGCTGAAGTGCCAGCCTACAACCTTTCGGTCAGTAGTGTTTGTTTGTTTCTTTTTATTTAAAAGTAATGCCTTAATGTTATGTATTCATCTTGTACGTTCGTACATTTTGAAAAATCGTTAACAAGGACCGAACTACTACTACTACTACTGCAAGATGCAGATATGGACCGAGCTGGAGTTTTTCAGATTAAACAGAGTTTGCATGTGTTCAAAGTAGCTTTTTTTTACTCACTGTAACTTTGACAACAAGTGCCTTTTTTGTCTACATGGGTTGCCCAGTGGAAGCAGTGAATGGCAGAGCGAGTCTGGGCTTATTTCAACAGGTCAATGCTCCACATCCTGTGATCTCCTCTGCCTCTCCACAGGGGGCTGTATTGGTCTCTCTGAAGGCAGCATTCCCTTAAATACTCCTCCTTTCCCTCCATCCCTCTATCATGCTCTTTTTGTCAGAGGGAGGCTACGCTGAAAGGCTGTCAGAGTTATCTCTCGTTTAGCTTCCTCCTCCTCTGCACTTGACGTTTGTGTGTTTTTGTGTGTGTGTGTGTGTGTGTGTGTGTGTGTGTGTGTGTGTGCGTGCGTGTAGGTGGGTGGATGTTTGAGAGAGATTTGGTGTGTGCCTTGTACTGTACCACGGTGGGATTAATTCCTGTAGCGGAGTGTGAAACATGTCTTTGTAAGGCCACCCGCTCCACGGGGAGTGCTCCAAATCCATCTGATGCATGTTATCAGGCTCTCTGAGCCTCCGTCTCAATACATCCATGTACACCTCTTCTTGTATCTCATTAATCCAAAACTGCGGAGCCCCTGGATTTTTTTGATTTTTTTGCTGACGACCACTCTTCTGTCTCTCTCGCTCTCTCTCTCGCTCTCTCTCTCTCTCTCTCTCTCTCTCTGCCCCTTTCCTCCTTCCCAACTCTCTGTTGCTCTCTCTGACCTCTCCTTCTCGGTCTCTTTATTCAGCCCTTTTGCTCTCTTTTACTTTTTTATCTCGGTCCCCTTAGTCCCTTCTCAACACGTTTGACATCTCTCACTCTTCCCGTTCCGTAAAAGCAAATCCTCGGCAAATCCCACCCAGGGATGAGACGCAGGCGGAAAGCAAATTGCGTGTGTACTCAGAGGCACACTCACAGAGAAGATCATCTCCTCAATCCCCCTAATCACTAGTCACATGGCAGGAACTAGCGTGGCCCACAAGCGGTCCCGTCAGTGGCCCCATATCCAGTCACCTCTGGAGGGAGAGGGGGATGGAGGGACAGGAGGGAGCTTTTACGTCCATTGAATCCTAATAGTTTTCTTTCAGTGACGGAAGAATGTACTTGGGGAGAAGAAAGCTTTCGGCGACAACGCACGTTTAAGGCCATATCTGCTCATATAGAGATCACACACAATGCTGTCTTATTTGAGGGTATTCATGTCCATCCCCCCTCCTTAATTCTGAGCCCTCCCTGGTTTGCTCCGTACACCTCACACCTCTCCCTCCCACATCCTCTACAGCTGCTGATTGGGTTTGAGAGTGGGACCGTGGTACAGTGGGATCTGCGAGTCAAGAAGGCCGACTTCAGGATCTACTACGACGAGGTGAGCTCCTCCGCACACAGCTTCACCATCCTTAGGGAGAACGTATTCATGTATCCGGGATAAGCACGGCGTATTCGGTCGACCCAACGCAAACCAAAGCCTCCCCAAAATCACACAACCCCGCGTGCCCCCCATCCCCGTCAGATGAACATTTACCACCCCACCCCCCCCCCCCACTTATCCCCGCTCGTTCAAAGAGGCCGTCCTCCGAGGAGATCCGCCTGCGCGCCTCTTGTCTCCCGCACACGCGAGTGCCTGGCGGTGCTTTTAATTAGCGGGGTTTGATGCAGGCGCCAGTCTCCACCAGGCATCGTCCATCAAAGAGGCTCCGGAACAGAGGGAGAGGTATCGCCATGGCAGCCGAGACAAGAGCCGGCGGCGCAGCAGACAAAGAGGGGCGCTCTCGGTCTGCCGTGATCGGCGGAGGCAAAGGGCCCCGATGGGCAGCCGCTGGGTGCCGGAGGCTGCGCCGTGCCGGAGGGGGACCAGGGGACGGCGCTCCTGTTCCACGCGGCTCACCACAGAGAGGAGAGGCTGGCCGACACGTCTGAACACGCGCCCCTTCACACGCGCACACGCAGGCACTGGCTTTTTTTTCTATTTCTGTTTCGTCTCTCAGACATTTGATCCTCCCTTCTGTGAGGGAGGGAGGGGATGGGGGAGGGGACAGGGGGGGGGGGGCAATTCCATTTCAAAGGCAGACGTGATGAGAGCGTCGACACCTATAGTTTTTAATTAGTGCACTTAGATTAACTTTGGTGTTCCTCCCTTGCCATTTCCGACTTGCTTACTTTTGCAGATGGCGTCAAAGGCCTTTGTTCACACACCTGTAAGAGGAGACAAATAGCGGGCTATATGTTTTTCATGAAAATGAATATATTCGCAGGTAAAGATCTAACACATAAAATCCCTTTGATGTGTTTGTATTACTGCATGACGAAGTCCGAGGGTTAAAATTAGCAACTTTCCGTTTGTTATGTAATACTAATTGGATTACCGTATTGATTTGGACCTAGCAATGAAATGGATGTAAGGGGCTCCAGATACGCGTGTAACTGGTGGTCCGTGGTTTTCCCTTTGTTAACTCTTCCCTCTATTTCCGGAGTTCTCCAGTGGTGTGCATATCTGTTTAACACAATATTGATCCCTGTCCTCTCTGCTCATTCCCGTGACAATTCCAGGTCGGCCCATGTCCGCTCTCACTTACCACCTGGGCCCCCTGTTGGCGTCCGTGACCGCACTTCCTACGTTCGCTAACCCCCCCCCCCTCCCCTCACCGTCAAGCTTATTTGCGTTCACGTGTGAAACAATAACACACACACACACACACACACATACATAGACACGCTATCTCTTTGTCGCTGCCATCTCCATTTCGAGCGTGCGCTTTGGAACTTGTTTTTTGTTTTGCTGCAGAACAGTGTTCCTGTCTCCTAATTATCTGTGTGTGTGTGTGTGTGTGTGTGTGTGTGTGTGTGTGTGTGTTTGTGTGTGTGTCCACCCCGTGTCCAGGCCATCCACTCGGTGAGCTGGCACCACGAGGGGAAGCAGTTCATGTGCAGCCACTCGGACGGCAGCCTGACCATGTGGAACCTGAGGAACACCACCAAGCCCTTCCAGATCACCTTCCCCCACGGTGAGCCTCCGTCCCCTGCCCACCACCTTTTACCTGTGCCCTCGGGCGCCTAAACCCAATCTCTTTTTAGGTCACAAGGCAGCAACTATATCACCAGAAACAACAGACGGGCCTAGAGTGGGCTTCAATGTGGGTTCTTAAGTAAAGTGTCCTTCTCTATCCCCGTGGGGAAATGGATCCTCTGCATTTAACTCATCCTATACATGCGCCGTCATGTAGACAAAGTCACTTAAATACATATGTTCAAAGTACCTATACATGGAGGTCATTCATGCGTTAATGCTCTGTCAATTATTGACCATCTGGCTGCTGACTGCCAGGGTAATCAGGTCAAACAATGGCTCTGCTTCTATATGGGTAACCCACTGTCCAAATGAAGCACGGCCACTTGCCGCGCCACCATCTTTCCTGCTCCCCCTCTTGGTTTCCCTCTCTCCCCCTTCCCTCCTTGTCTCCTCCCTCCCTCCCTCCATCCTCTCCCTCTGTGACGGTGATGGAGCGGCCTACGTACGATCGCTGTGGTCTCTGTCCCGGAGACACCTCCCCCGGTGTCCGTTCCCAGCGGTCGGACAGGGAGCCAAGACGCAGGCATGGTGGGGAGCAGTCACAGGGACAGCACCACAGGACCAGAGATATGGCAAAACGGCTGACAGCCTGTGTTTGGGTTAGCTGTTCCTGTTCTGCTGTGGTGTCAGTCACGGTGACAGAGAGAGGGCGGGTCGACAGAGGGTGAAACAGCAGAGGTAGAAGCAGACGAGACTGGGAGGAGAAGCGGGGATAAAAGGGAGAAAAACAGAAAACGGTTATAAAAAAAGATTGATATTTTGGGAGGAAGACAGTCGAGGTAAGGACAGCGCTGATGAGTCAGTGAGCGAGCGTCCAATCCGAACGTAGTTCAATGCGACTGGAGGCCCCTGGCTGACTGTTAAATGTCGCCTCTCCTCTTCTGTCGTGTTTTCACATCCAGATTTGGAGATTTATGCTGTTGTGAAATGAATACAATGCAACGCCACATTGCGTCCGCGCGGAGTGGGGCTGCTGACGTGTGTGTTTTTGTACCAGATATTGTCTCCAGCTCAGTGTATTTTCTTCCCACTAACTCATGTTGTTGTCCCTTGGCTTTTCCTTTGATGCTGATTGGGGAGGATGAAAGACTTACCTAAAGCAACAAACTGCCTGAAACAGCCTTCCTGTAAGAGGTCACTAGCTTCAAACAATTTCTCTGTGCCTAATAATAACTGGATCAGTGACAGATACTATCATGCAGGCTAAGTGAAGTAAGCCTTACTCATACTGTAGTATGCTCCATCCACAGGGACTGAACCGTCTCATGAAGAAGAGTGGTTATACAGCACGCGTGCTTCAGCTTGAACTCTTCTCTTTGATTCCATCCCAGGTAAAATAGGGAAAGATGGGAGGAAGGAGTCGTGTAAGCCCATCCTTAAAGTGGAGTACAAGACCTCAAGGAACAGGTGAATGCATCTTCTAACTCAACATGATGTGACTGGCTGTGAGTCCATGATGACTCATGAATCATGGACTTCTCTTCCCTTTTTATATGATATACTATATATATATATATATATATATATATATATATATATATATATATATATATATGCTGTTTAATAATTATGTGTATTCTGTATGTATGTATGTGTATCCTTTATTAATCCAGTCACATTCAGATTCATATAGATTGTTCTAGTGAGCCCTGGCCAAGGAAGGCAGTGTAGGCAACAATTACATGAAACCAAACATAAACATAAAACCAAACCCAACACATTTAGCTGGAATAGATCCCTGGGGTGTGCTGTTCAATGAGTAAAGTTGGTAGTTCCCACTTACAGCCCTCGCTAAAGCGCAAGCCTATTTGCCTACAACATTTTGCAGAAGTTAATAAACGAACTTAAACTGTTTCATGCTCCTATCACATACTACTAACTAATTAATTGAAATGATGAAAGCTTAAACATTTCCCACATCTCTGCTCATGGGACTGGGGAGACCCTTTAATGAAGTAGTCCCTCTTTAATATGCAGTCTTTGTAATCTGTTTAAAACACGTTATTTGTCTGTTTTTCATGTCGGCCCCTTCAAGTTAATTTGGGGGGGGGGGGGGGGATTACACTGGTGCTTTGTTTTTTATCGGTTTGTGGAGTTGAACATAAAATGTCCACCTACAAAGTGGGAAAGAAAGGATTACTCTGGTGCTTTGTTTTTTATCGCTTTGTGAAGTTGTACATAAAATGTCCACCTACACAGTGGCAGAGAAAGGAACAGAGATAAACACTCCCGTGGAAAGTACATCTTGAGTTCTACATACGCTTCATAAAGCGCGGACGCTGTCTCGCTAGTCACGACCGGCGACGAGAGACCGGTGGGCGGCTCGATTCGCTGTCTCCGTGTGGATCCCCTGGTCTGGGGACGCTGGCGTAGACTGTCCCGTGACAGAGCAGGAACCACACATCCACACTCACTCCGAGGTGCGCCTCGGGCTGCTGGCTGGCTGACTCACTGTCTCAGACAGGGATATGTATAGCCAGCTCCCCTGGGGAGGAAAGAGGGACGGACGAGCGGCCCAAGAGGCTGAAAGCAGGCCCCTAATGTCGACTTGACAAGTTTTTTGGGCAGCAAAATAATGATATGAACATATGACTTGTTCACAGGCATGCTTTATTATCACTTCATGTTTTTTTTTTGGTCTTCTCTCTGATCCGTTGTGCCTTTTACTAAAGCCCTTCTTGTCGTCCCTCAGCAGTGAGCCTTTCATCATCTTCTCCGGGGGCCTGTCGTATGACAAGGCGGGCCGCCGGCCCACCCTGACCATCATGCATGGGAAAGCCATCACTGTGCTGGAGATGGACCATCCCATTGTGGAGTTCATGGTCCTCTGTGAAACGCCCTACAACAACGGTGAGTAGGACGAGGAACAAGAGAGCATCCACACGTTGGTATATAGAGGAAGATGTACGGGCTCTCCCTGCCAACACGTAAGTCCCTGTCAGCTAACTGGCCTGTTTCCGTACTCAGTCAACGCCAATAGCTGAAACTCTGGCGAGAGCCAACAGCTCAGTAGGCCAATTTCTAATACTGCCATGCAGCACAGCCATACCGGTGAAAGCTTGATTTCTCCATCTTCTTTCAAGATATACTAATGAATGTGCACCCATTTCAAACAAACTTGATTAGAGCGAGCCAATTCAAATTTTCCACATAGTTTGTGTAATACAATCTCAACATGCTTTATTGATTGAAAAACAGACTTGGAGGCCCCGTGACTAAATTGGATGCCTTTGATTAATGGCGATGGAAGCCAAGTATACTGCCATGCCGTTTTGTTACGGCTTCCTGGATTTAATAGGCACACACAGCACTTCTCTTGACCTCTCTCTTCCATTGTTATCGCTCGGTCTCACTCCCTCTCTCTACTGCTCTCCCCTGTGTCTTTCTGCCCCTTGTGCTGTATGATAATGTGTTTAATAACAGACCCAGCTGTGATGCTAATGAGCACCTTGGCTCAACCTTAAATGGCTCTGTCTGTCTAACACCTGTGGAGAGCAGGGGGGAACAGACGTACACACACGCGCACACACACACACACACACACACACACACAAGCACACACACACACACACGCAGAGATGAATCAGAGGTCTAATAAATAGACCGTGGCCTGTAAGGTCAAACTTAGTGCAAATGGAGCCGTGTGACTCATGTTTGTCTGTTCTTCAAGGACCCCTGGTCTCGCTCCAATGACTAAACCACAGGGAGCTGAGCATTTCTGGAAGTGAATGAATTTCATGTAAATCAAATGCATCTGCGTAGGTCGTTTTTTCCTCCGTGAAAAACTTTTTTTCTAACTTAAAAATAATCAGAATTCATGTGCTGTTAGTCAGCATATGATTGTCCATGTCTATTCAATACATTTGCATTTTTATATTTAAGTATGCAGTTTGTAGGGTGAAATGATTTTTTTTTTATTTCAACAGAGATCCAGGAGCCTTATGCAGTGGTGGTGCTTTTAGAGAAGGACTTCATCGTTGTGGATTTGACACAGAGCAAGTATGTGTTCGCTCACTCCATCACACACACACACACACACACACTCAAACTATGTTTTATCACAGGCATGCAGACATACACATACAGGCTCTCTCTCTCTCTCTCTCTATCTCTCGCTCTTCTCTCTCTCTAATTTCTGTTGGTATTGACTGTGTGTGGCGTCCGAGGAGGGGAGCAGGTTGTCAACCGTGACATAACGTGATGTGACTGCGTCTGCTCACAGCCAGCAAGGTGTCAGGGCCAATGTGAGGTGCCACCTGACGGGCAGACGACACTTTTACAGCCAAGCAATGCCACAGGCCTTCTCAAAACACCATCCCAGGAATACCAAGGATACACACACTGGATCTGTAACCGCAGACGACCGCAACAGGGTCCTGTGTGTTCATAACGTCACACGTGTCCCTCGGCCTAAAGACATGTGACGCATGACATGTACGGGTCATCACTAAGGGACAGGGAAAAGTGGATGGCATTTTGACAGTCACGCCTGAGGCCAAGGCATGTGCGAATACAGCTGCATCAGTGTTATTAGCTGGAGGTGACACTTGAAACACCTCCTGGTATGCCAAGGACCTCGACGCCTAATGCAGTCTTCCCTGATCAACAGGTCCCACACTGACTGTGTGTTTACACAGCACATAGTCATTGTTAACCAGTCCTAATCCCACAGTTTAATACTTTTCTAAACAATAGCATCAATATAATGTGCTCCTATGAGTATTCTCACGAAATTTTGTGAAAATATATTCATCTCTTTTTTTTTTTTCATTTTGTGGTCTGTGTTTCTTACAGCTTCCCCATCTTTGAGAACCCGTACCCCATGGACATCCACGAGTCCCCCGTCACCTGCACGGCCTACTTTGCTGACTGTGCCCCGGACATCATACCCATCCTCTATTCCATAGGGGCCAAAAACAAAAAGACTGGCTACAGCCAGAAGGTAGGGCACCAATACTGTGCATCGTCCACTCAGTTGAGTTCAGGTGTTGAACAGGTTCTCATACAGGTGCACATGGGATTGATTTCCCTCCATGAATGTTGAGCAGGTGTAGACTGATATCGCTGTGCTGGAACTCCATATGGACTCCATCAGTCCATAAGAACCATGACCATGTGAGTCTTCAATCTGATGCCGGGCCGTGTGTACGTGCGCGTGTGTGCGTGTGTGTGCGTGCGTGCGTGCGTGTGTGTGTGTGTGTGCGTGCGTGCGTGCGTGCGTGCGCGTGTGTGTGTGTGTGTGTGACTCTTAACAGGAGTGGCCAGTGAGCGGAGGAACGTGGACGCTGGGATCCCAGACCTACCCAGAGATCATCGTCACAGGGTGAGAGTTTAGTCCTGCCATTCTGGGGCAGGTCTGGCTCAAAATCTGAGCATAAATATACAGTCATGTATTATAAAGAAAAAGAGATATACATACATATATCTTCTGCATGTCCCAAGAACCTGGGTTTTCATTGAGGTTTGGGTGACGCTTTTACTGAGGCACATCAAGTCCTGGAAAGCGCAGTCTGTGTTCAACAGGATCAATGCTGAAAAGATATGTCACCACTTTTTCTGCCGCTTAAAAGCTTTAGTTTAGCTCAACACCCAACTCGCGGTGGCCAGCCTTTGGACTATGGATTGTGTTACGCTGCCTTGGCGCAGACGTGTAGACCAAACACCCCCGTGGTCCTGACATCTAGGAAACGTGGCCTCAATGAGAGCCCCACAGAGCAGAGTTGTTTAAGGCAAGGAGGTTCCGCTAGCCAATAACCCCGGCGACTGGAAGTGAAAAGGCCAGAGCAGACCTGTGTACGCGGGGCGCTGCTGGAGGCCCGAGGGTAACAATGGCACAAAGGTTTGCACTCTCTCTTCCTTTCAGTCACATCAGGCAGCATTAAAGGTTTTGCCTCCACCCCTGGAGTTTGTGCTATTCAACAGAGCGGGAGGGTGTTTGCGACAAATTCCCAGATGTCGTCGAAAATGACCCCGACCCTTTCTCTCCCTGTGGTTCTTTGTGCAGGCATGCGGACGGATCAATCAAGTTTTGGGACGCCTCCGCAAGTACGCTCTCCTCGCACACCGAGTTTCAATAAGCCCGCATGGATTGCCTTGCTGGAATACGCAGCGCTACTTAGTCAGCACATACAAACCACAGTCCATGAGCGTCGCTTTGTATTAAAAACGTCTTCCTGGTGTCTGCCACTGTGCCGCCCCTCCCGCCAGTCACGCTGCAGATGCTGTACAAGCTGAAGACGTCCAAGGTGTTTGAGAAGCCCAAACCGAGCGAGGGGCGGACCGCCGACCTGGCGGAGGAGGACCCCTTTGCGGTGCAGATGGTCTCCTGGTGCCCCCACAGCCGGGTGTTCTGCGTGGTGGGCATCTCGGCCCACGTCATCCTCTACCGCTTCAGCAAGCACGACGCCAACACACAGATAGTGGTGAGTGGCCTCTCCACCGTGAGGATGCGGCCAGCGCCGCACGTTGACCTCCAGTCAGTCCTGTGCTCATCGTGCGTTTGCTCCGTTCTGTTGCTCGTGTGTGTGTGTGTGTGTGTGTGTGTGTGTGTGTGTGTGTGTGTCAGTCGTTAGACATGCGTCTGCAGTGCGACGGCGAGGACCCCATCTCTCCGTCGGAGACGGAGAACCACCCCTGCTTCTCGGACCCCAGCTGCCACTCCCCCCAGCACCCCCCCGCCAGCCCTGGCACCCCAGACGGAGCCAAAGACAGCAGCCAATGCCTCAAGTAAGTGTCCGCCATGGCTCAAGGTGAAACCCGTCTGTCTGGTGATACATGGGGGTGCCTTTGTAAAGGGAATGGGAGGGAGTCTGACTACATCAACATAATCTACTTACCTCACACTCGTGGCTGCGTTAAAAAGGAGAGCGTGCCAAACACGTGCACCCAAAAAAAGTCACCTCGACCTCCCGCTTGACCCGCTTAACACCTTACTCTCCCTTTCCCTCCTCCTCTCTCTCTCTCTCTCTCTCTCTCTCTCCGTCCTCTTTCGTGGCAGGGTGAAGAGCCGTCCAGTGCGGATGCCGCCGGGGTACCAGGCTGAGCTGGTGGTGCAGCTTCTCTGGGTGGATGGCGAGCCCCCTCAGCAGATCACCAGCCTGGACGTCAACTCGGCCTACGGCCTGTGAGTGACCCGGCCGCCCTCCTCTGCTAGCCCCCCTCGGGCCCCCCGCAAAGCGATCGGGGGGGGGAAACTTCTCAGCCCATTATACTCTCCTCCCCCTGCGTGATTCACAGGCCAATCGCCTCATATTTTTTAACTTTTTTTTTTTTTGGGTAGAAAAAAGGACGATTTGTTCGTTCATTTAAATGAGATTTAATGAAATCATTGGTCTAAAGAAACATGCTCGGAAATGAATGTTATTCCTCGCTCAGATTAATGCATATTTCATAACACTCATCCATGATTCAGCCTTGGTGTCCATATTGTATAATCAGTAAAACTTGATTAAAAAAGTAGAAAAAATAAGTGGCGTGTGTGCTAGCTCACAGTGCCCACAGGAGGAAAAAACGGAGATGGAGTTTGACGCGGTGAAAACTTTGATGGCCGCCTCAAGTAAAGCAAATCAATGGATTGCCTGAAGGCCTTTCACTGACTTGTGTTCTGAAGGGCTCTTTTTGAAAAGCCAGTCGTTATGCAGGGCTTTTAAAGTGTTCTCTGGCTTGCTGCTCCACAAGGGTCAGTGGCCTTGCATCAGACTGTGGTCCTGACACGCTAATCATATGTGGAATGGGCTTTGAGCTATTACTTTTACTGGTTGTTTTATAAACACAAAGACGTAACTGGCAGCCCAAATTTCACACACAGTGGAATACTTCTTTGATACCTATCGCTCCTGGCAAGTCGAATAGTAGGCACCTTATTTTAGGTGTTTTTTGTTTGACTTTCTCTCGCAGTCAACGAAGTATGAACTTGGAGTACTAAAGTGTTTGTGTGTGCGTCTTTCTGTGTGTGTGCATGTGGACGTGCGTGGTACAGTCTAGCGTTTGGAAACTGTAATGGCCTTGCGGTGGTGGACTACATCCAGAAGAGCATCCTGCTGTGCATGTCCACCCTGGACTTGTACGGCGCGGCAGACCCCTACCAGCGGCTCACCCGCTCCCCGCGCAAGAACCGGCAGTCCACCTCAGGTAGGGTCAACACGCACGGGCGGCAGAGAGGGTCCCTTTGCACAGCAACATGTGCATGCAAGCATGTACAGTACAGCACACCCTGCTCTCACACACACACACACATGGGAACCACCAGGTACAGTGGTCGTCCTCATACACTCATACACTCTGTAGAACTAGTGGAGCTCCTCTCTCTCTGTCGCTCTCTCTCTCTCTCTCTCTCTCTCTCTCTCTCTCTCTCTCTTTCTGCAGTTTCTATTTCTTTCTAACTCCTGTGGCCTCTGTCAAGGCTGCAGCTTCCTGAGTGTCTCAAAGTCTCTCTGTCTCTCTCGACAGCGCTCCCTGCTCTCTACTCGACTCTCTGTCTTCTCTCTTTGCAGCTGCTGTCCTGTTCTAACTCTGTCCTGTCTTGCTCTTTGTGTGCACATACACAAAACAAACGTACCCTTTTTGGATTGGGCTTTGGGTGCATGTCACAGTTGCATTTCACGGTGGCATTATGTGCATGTTGTCGTTTGATTTCTCTGTTCTCTTGTTTTAGTCATGCTTGGGCTCAAACCTTTGGTCAAAAGCCACAGAAGTCTTCCCCATATTCTGACCTTCCTCTGTAACTGTTCTGAACTGATGCTGGTTCAAAATGACCACACTACACTTCTTGTCCCTACTACTCCCCAGTATAAGACTCCCATATACATAGAAGTAAAAGATAAGAGCAAGGTAAAAGTTAGCCAGCAAATTAGGTTAGTTGGAAGAGGAAAAAAATTAACTTTCTTTTTTATTTTCCCCAACACCCACACACCACCTGAATAAGCCGCACAGGTGTAATGGTCTTTGTTTAGGAACAGCCGAGGTGGGAGGAGTAAGACTTTGGACTTTGTTTCTCTCTCTGCCGGTCTGTTGCATAAGTGCTTTCATAAGGAGCTGTGGCACATCTCGGACCAGTCTGTTCTTTTGGATAGTTACTCTGGGTCGGCTCGGTCAAGTCTATCTGACAAGTTAGCCAAACTACACTATGCCTCTCCTTCCTAACTCAGGCCTTATTCTCCCCGAGTGGCAATGACTACTGCACCTCCACTCTCCTCAATCTCCTGTACAACATCCTTTAAGTGTTGTCCCCACATATATTAATGTCACTTACACCTAATGTGTATTCATCTCATATAAACACACATTCACCTATTGTTTTAAATAGTAGTAGTTTTTTCTTAATTATTGACATGCATTGGTACATTGTAAAGCAACACCATATTTTGCCTTGACACAAATAGCGTAAGCAAAATGTTATTTGCACAGAAACAATGTGCCACAGTCTTCTAGATGTTAAATAGGTTTAGTCTCTGATTTGCGGGGGTTGGTAAGAGTTTTTGTGCTGCATTGCATATTTGTTCTGTGCAATAGTAGGCTAGTAGTCTCATGCAATACTAATGCAGTAGTTAATGCTTTTTGTTGTGGTATTAGTGAGGTCGATGACTAAATTGTGTGTTTCCCCCTTTACACTAACTGTGTGCTGCTTGCTCTCACTTTCTTTTCACTCTGGGCCTTTGTGTTCTTCTCTCTCTCCCCTCTCCTCCTCCTTCTCCTCCCTACTGCCACCTCCTTTTTGGTGACTCTGTGGCTGCTGGTGTGGGCATGTGGGCCTGCTGGCAGACTTTTGCATGCGTGGCCTGTCTAACTTTTATTCAGATTCAAAGAAAAGGATCCGTACGTCCTACCAGAGTAAGTCAGGCCTGCCTCAGGGCTGAGGGAACGGGGCAGGGGAACAAAGCCAGCGGTGGGCGGGGGTGAGTGGCAAGAGGACATGGTGGAGACATGACTGGATGCCAGTTGGTTCTGGGTCACATAGAAAGCACTCCACCAACACCTTATCTGACTGACTCTAAATGTACTATAGACAGACTGAACCTTTCAGAGACCAGAATGAACACATTCCAGTTATGTCTCATGTCCTTTTGCCCCATTGAGACTATTCTAGTGATTGGCACTCCAAACTCTTATGCAAGCTTAAATAGCTTGATTAAAATAAAGGATTGATTTTGAGGTTTCATCAAAATGGTCTAATTCTCTTGCTTAACTTGTAAAGAGAGTGTGCAACAAGAACCGCACAACGATTTATTTCATCAATTTCTTCCAAGCTTAAAGGACTTCCAAATGAAAGTAGGGGATTCGTCTTAAGCTCTGACATGGTGTGAAGGAATTATTTGTAATTAATTATTTGCTCAGCTAGGACTCTGAAACCCAGTAAAAAGAAGGAAATGGAAAAGGGAGATTGGTGTTCACAATAGTTTAGGGTGGTGTAGTCAAAGTCAAACGGGTTTCGTTTCTCAGAAAGGCATGGTGTTCTTTCATTTGAGATATCAGTTGTGTCTGAGTGAAGATCAATTTGATCTTGTTGAGATCAGACTTGTCTTTGTGAAGTATTTCTACATAGTCTGTTAAAATGATGTTTGCACTGCATTGATGCATACTGAGAAAACCTGTTCAACCATCCTTCTCTATTCAACTGATATGAATTGGATTGAGTGGATGGATTGAATATCAATTTAGATGATACATTGAGAGACCTCAAGTAGAGAGTTTTCTATGCAGAGCAGGCATCATCCAGTCTGGTGCTCATTTCAAATAGCCTGTCGGAACGTGGAGCTCAAAATGGATCCTTAACGTCTTCAGACTGATTCCTGCTCTGGATTCAAGTTATTTAAGACCCGGTCCATGTTGTGGTTTGCCATTTCTATTGGATATAGTGCAAGTTAAACAATGCATTGACAGTAAAAGATAATGGCTAAGAATAAACAACAGCAGAATAAATAAATTGTTTTGAATCCCCTTTGATTCTCCTTGGTTCTGGTTGGCTGTCTGCAGGCTAACTCAATGTTACATACACATTTGTTGTGCACTCTGACCTTGACTGAAAACTGTTCCTGTTCCACCCGGGGCTTTTCGTTGGCTGCGACAGGCCTCACGGAACTCACAGACAACCAGGTATCCATGGACATGGAGAGGAGCAAGTCCCCCACCGCAGGTAACGTTTTGCACCCCCCGAACACCTGAGCCAGTCCTCAAAGCCATCACAGCAAACACACAGAGAGTCTCCGCCGAGGAGGGCGTGTTCCCCTACACGTCTTCCCTGTACGGAAACGTCCCTTCTGATTCAGATTGAGACAGGCCAAAGAGTTTGCTCTGAGATGTGGTTATCTTTCAGCCGAAACCTTGGTTCACGGACGCCACATGTCATTGGAGCGTCTTCACTTGAAGTCTGTTTTGTATTTGTAAAGCATATTCAATGAGGATCGTTTACAAGTGCTAGATGTACAGTGTCCGTTGATGCATTTGGGCAGTTTGGCTGTGTTCCGTTATCTGAGATGATTAAAATGCAACTATAATCTCAAGCATGGAGAAACAAAGACTAAATAGGGAGAGGGAGAGTAGCCTTTAGGTGCCTTCCGCTTTAGATAGATGAGCGGGCATGACAGCCGCAAAAAGCTGATCTTGAATCAGATCCTTGGATTTAGCGCACGTGGGTGTGTGCGCCTGTATGTGGACAGTCTCACACGGACACAGTATAACCCACCCTGCATGTATTCTCCTTACCCTTTTGTCGTTCTCTGTTATTTAGATCTGAAAGGTCAAAGGTAACAAAAGGGTAAGTGAGAGATACAGCAGTTGGACGTAAAGGATGCTAGTGCTTTTTGTATGTGTAATGTTTTTTGGGATCGGTTGCCTTTAAAGAGCTCAAGGTCTTCAGGCAAAACTGTCAAATGGCCCAGATGGAGGCAGATGGAGTGAGAACTCAAATCTGTTCATCATGGAAAGACACTGTATCACTGAAGGAAAAGAAATATTCAATGCTCAAAGGTCGTGCGTGCGTGCGTGCGTGCGTGCGTGCGTGCGTGCGTGTGTGTTATTGATGCCAGCCCTTCTGTCAGCCTTCTATGTATCTTAAGCTCTATCTGCTGTGTAGGGCTGAGCTTTAGTGTGCTTATAATGTTTGACTGACTACCTGTTGAATTAGGACTAAATCTATAGAGTTGCTTGTGTATTGAACGTTTGGGGATGTTTTTATGTTTATTTTTTTATAATTGTTATATTTTTGCAAATAGTAGAATTTACAGTATATCCATTTACTATTTAATGTTGTGCTATACATGTGTTTCTTTTTCTAATTCTAAAAGTCAATGGGCCCACCTCCAGATGCCCATTTTACATAACATTGGTGATAGATTGGAGGATTTAGTCTACAACCTGCCATTCTATTGTGCGCCTAATAGCAGTGATATTTGTTTACCTGCATGGATCACTTCATGCTTAAACGTCACCATGAGAACCGGATTAAAAAAAAGTGTTCATTTGCATACACTCAAGCGGGCACCTCTTTAACCAACATCCTTTTTGCAGGAGGCAGGAAATCCACTTGAACTCTGGAACCTGTCACTAGAGCGTGAATAATTTGAATCGCTTTGTGTGTCGTTTGGGAAATGCAGAGTGGGAGGAAAAGAGAGGATGAAGGCAACAAGGGAGGAATGGAGAATGGAGGACGAGAAGCTTTGTGAAAACTATAGAGACTGAGGCAAAAATGCTTTCATCTCATAGACAGATCTGCGAGGGCTCCCTTTCCCCTATCCTGTTGGAATCATTTTTGGAATGTATGAATACATTTTTATCAGGAGCAACGTAAACTGTAGAATATGAGAAGTGTGCTATTAGCTGTTAATATTTAATAAGCCCACAATATTGTTGTGTGCCTTTTTGGAGTTTGTATGCTTTTAACCGGTTTGCTATCAGTTTGCATTATGAATGACCACAGGTTGTGCAACAGAAGACCAGTGACAGTCTTGTTGCACAAAGCCTCCTCAGAGCACTCATTGGCATTGACTGTATTATCCTTCAGCCTCCATCTTGCTAAGTCTAATAAAAGGCTTTCTAACAACAGCTTTCTACGACCTTTCACCTAATTGTTAGACCTGCTCGTGACCATTAGAGATGGCATATCGGTCCCTAGCTCTCGCCTCCTGTCCATTGACGTCAGAGCAGGCCTGCTGTAGTGTCCAAGCCCAGTCCTAGTCCCCAGACCCTCCTTATTAAAGACCCACCACCCACTCGTCCATGCTGTGTGTCACTAACCAGGCCTGATAGTGTCCAAGCCCAGTCCCCCCACCCCCGACCCACCACCCACTCTCTCCCCCCCTCCTCCTTCCCTCGACACCCCCCCCCCCCCCTCCCCCCCCTACACACACACACACACACACACACACTCTCCCCCCGACCCCCCCCCCCCCACACACACACACACACACACACACTCCCACCCCCTCATCACCTTTCCACACCGGCAAGTGTTCCTCTTTTTGTCATTAGGCCCTGTAATTGGCCCTCTTCCTCTTTGATGTTGTTTACTAACTTCCTGTTCCACTTGTTTACCCCTCTCGGTCCCGCGGTGTTGTTTGGCTGGCTGCTTGTCAAGGCAGGTTCAGGCTCCGTTGACGGAGCCCAAGCCTGGGGTGACCTAACAAGATGAAATGCCAAGCAGTGGCTCTGGCCCTGCCGTTTGTTTTTCAGGAGACAGTCTCCTGGATGTGTTGAGGAACTGCTCTTGCATGGTTGAAATAGAGACGATGCCACCTATCTGTTCTTTGACTCATCTCGTGTCCTTTAACAACATTATGAACGATAAAACCAAGAAGCATACCTAAAATGGCTAAAAGAAAATGAGCCTCATTTAGAAAGGGTTTAGTAGCTACTGTAAGTATCCGGCCTGTAGTTTGGACAAAACTAGATAAGGTGTAGCCAAAGACAATAAGGTAATGATTTGCCCAACTTTGGGGAAAAAATGATTAAAAATACTGACTTGATGTGAGTCTACTATGACAACATATGCAGATATTCAATGTTATATCTATTACTAATTGTTTGTTACAGTGGCAAAGTAACAGTAGTGATAGTAGTTGTTGTAGTAGTTGTAGTCATAACAGTAGTTGTCTTTGTTACGTTATTGTAAGTATTGTAAGTTGTAGAATAGCCTTAGTCATTTGTTCTCTATGCTTTGATATAGGTCATATTTCCTCACAAATGGACTTTTATTGTCACTGTTTATCACTGTTTATCTTTTTCCCCAATTCATCCATTTTGTTTGTCTATCCTTGAAAAGCTTCTGTCTTGTTTTGTCGGATTTCCTATTCCAGTTCCTTACCCAACCTCCATTCACAATGACCCCCGCATCCTGCCTGAGCCAGTGGCCAGTCTGAGGGCCAGCCACTACAGTCCAGTCTTTTACTTATTGGACAATGGTAAGAGGAAGGCTGCCTGGGGAGGGTGAGGGGTTCCAGGTGCTGGGGAGCACATCGGGGACGTAAGCTTGGTTGGTCGGTGGTGGTCAGTGTTGAGCATTGCATGCTAGCTGTCGTTGGCTCTCTGTCCCGGCTTCAACCTGGTAGTACATGCACCTGTGCAGACAGCAGCGGACGTCGCATTGTTTCAGGGGAGGCGGGGGGGGGGGGGGGGGGGCAGGCAATGTTACATTTGTTTGTGTGTTTGTTTTTGTGTTTGTGCTAGATTCTACTCTGTGGCCTTGCGTCTCCCGTCTGAAAAGAGGGAGGGCTCTGTAAGTGGTGGCTCCTCCCTCTAGCTCAGCTACTGTCTGATTCATACAAGTGTTGTACTTTTTATCCATTAATCTTTCTGTGGGAAAACGACACGTCTTTGCCATATACAGACAGTATGCTGGCTGTCCCAGTTGAGTCACTCTAGTTCCCGCTAACCTGTATTAATGACCTTGTTAAAACTCATTTCTGTGTCTACCTGTCTAATATTCACCGTGTACATCGCTGTGTGTCTAACTGCATGTTGTCTATGATGTGGCAAGCTGTGGGGGTAGATTTTTCTTTTTGAACGTCCCTTCTGGTATAAACTGAACAGAACACAGCTCCAACACATGAATACTTTGAGGGAAAATAAAACATTGCAATGTTACACAAACCTTTTGTCAGAAATACTAAAACTGGTGCCAAGTGATGTTCTAAAGATCAGAGAGTCGCTGTAAATAGAAGAAGCAGTGGATAATTTTCTCTGACATTTCATCCCTATGTTACTGCACAACATTATACGCAATCTAACTGCAACGTCTGGTCGTTGTAGTTCGTTACTTACATAAACAAACAGACACACCCATATCTGCTTTGCATTTAACCAGAACATATGGTTGGCTTTACTTGTAAACTTTATGGATATTGAATTTAACTAATACATTCAAATAGAAATGAATAAATAAAAATATAATTCAAGTAAAAATATAAATGTATCGAGTGAGAAAAGGGAACCATTAAGTTTGTGTATTCTTTAAAATATATGTAGGTTTTAATCACCCTTCAATGCTCTATTCACAATGCAACTTGTTATGCCAAACAAACAAATACTAGTCCCTTGCACTTCATTTAGTGATTCAATACGTAAAATTATTTATGGTCTAATGTTAATTTAAGTAAAAACACGTGTCTATTTGACTGATCTCTGTTACAAAAACCACAATTTAAATTATCTTACATTGGAGTCTGACTTTTCTTTTTTTGTGGCATGATACGGGACACCAAAATAGTATTCATATATCTCAGTCATACTTGGATATTATTGTGGTACGAACAACGTCTTTGTCTTCCACAATACTTGACCTTACAACACGGGAACCATACGGCCTCTTTTGAGTCTTTGGGAGAAACTGACCACCTACCTTCACATGTACCTTTGCAGTTCTATACTACCGCAAAATGCTTGCAAAATGTTGACATTTTTTTCTTATCTGTTTGAGTGAATCCCTCCCGGTGTGAGCTTCCCGTTTATTTGTGATTGTCAGATACCCAGGCCACAGCGAATCCCAATAATCTTGTAGAGTCCCTTTATCCAACCAGTGGCCAAGAGATAAGGACCAGACGCTTTAGACAAACCCAACAGAGTACAGCTGGTTTGATACGGGAGTAAACTCAATTTCCAAAGTACCTCCGCAGGGTTTGTAATTTCACTGACCCCCCCCCCCCCAATACAGAAGAGGAAACGCTAGCCTGGGGTGACCTTGGAGCATGCACTCAGCCTTGGAGCATCTGCCTCTGCATCTGCCTGCCCTGTGCAACAGCACAGTTTTGCACGTTTTAATCATATGTTGATTTCGATTATCTCGGTTTTTCTTTTATTTATTTTTTTCTTTGGTTCTGCATTTTTTTTATTTATTTTTTGACTTTCATTTCAATATGATTTCGTTTTTTTATTTGAGAAGATTAACTGCTCCTTTCTTTCCTATTTCTTTTTTTTTTCAGTAAAGGGACCTGGCAGAAAGTTAAGTCTGCCAACAGATCTTAAGACTGATCTTGGTACGGTAGGCGAAAGCCAGCAGTTTTCACCTCTGTTATTTGATTCCTTTACTTTCCTCTTTTATCCTATTATCCTTATATATTCTTATACTTTTCTTCTTTAAAATATCATTTTTTTCCAGACTATTTTCTTATCAATTCCTTCTCTTTCGTGACCAGTTTATAAAACTCTCGGCCTTCTGTGTTAGTCCACTTTGACCTTATTGTTATTTTTGATTTAATCTCCCGACAATTATTTATCTTACATTTTGCAAGTGTTTCTAAAGGTGATTCCTAACTCATATTCATATCTAAAGCAAAGATTGATTTCCAACCTTACTCTCGCTCTATCGCGACTGGACCACCTTCTGTCTTTGCACAGCCTTTCTCCATTGTGATTGAACCATCCTTTATCTCCAAACAAGCCTTTTTCTCTGATTGGATCATTCTAAACTGCCTAATAGCCTCACTCCATTGTGACTGGACCATTTACATCACTTAAAAATCCTCTTCTCTATGCATCTCTATAACCTTTTTCAGAATTTAAACCAACATTATGTTTGTGTCTCATGCTTATGCACTGTCAAAATGACTGTACATGTCGCTTAGCCTTTCTGACTTTATTAACCTGTGTAAACTAATGAAGGTATCAATTCTTCTTTGACATTTTTTACATTTGGTGCGGTTTTATATGAGGAGTATATGCTCACCCCTTTAGTATAATCGCCTAGCCTAAACTGACAATAATACACACACACTCACACACATACTCAAAAGCTGTTTTAAGTTTTCAGCATATGACGATAACATTCTTTAATCATTACTGTACTATGTTTCATAGCAGTATACTATTTTTGATTCTGTATGTAAAAAATATATACAAGTGTCGATTTGTGCGCTCGTGTGAACGTTGTTTTGAAAGAAATGATCAGAATGTCAAGAGAGGAGTTGTGTATGCAAACGTGTGTGTGTGTGTGCGTGTGTGTGCGTGTGTGAAAGGGGACAGGAAGGGAAGTTGCATTATACAGCACATGTTTTGGAAGGGTACAGGGCCAATTTTCCCTGAAGTGAACTAGTTTTCAGGAGACTGTTCCAGGGGAAATTAATGTCTCTCCATAGTAGCCAAAACCTTGTCCCAGACATCCTTGCATAGCGCGTTGTTCATTGGCTTGCAGCTCGCTAATATCCTCAAAGTCTGAGACATGTATTGCCCTGCGACAGCCTGCTGTGAAACGGGGTTGGAGAAGCATGCGGACTGGGACGTCGTCGGAGTGTTTTTCATCCTCACTTTGAGATCTAATCATTTGTGCGGCAACAGGCCTGATGAGGGAATTAGAATTTGGATCAGGCATTCACAACCGGAGCTAAGCACACGGCAACAGAGGACCCCCCCCCCCTGCACATTCCCTCGTTCCCTTCATAAATTAGGGTACATTCTCAACGGAAACGGACCAATCCCGTCAGACCACCCTGTCGGTTTACATTTTTCTAGGTGTCGCATTCCCACTGTGGGACTTGTCTGTCAGGAAGAGGGGGACGTTTTGTTTACTGGATTGTCTAAGTGAAAGTGAGAGTGCTTGCACAGAGTAATCATGAGCTGCCTAATTGTGTCTTTTGTGGGGATGGCAGGCTTATTTTGACTGGCTCCGTAGACTGTGAGGAGTCTTAAAATAATAATAAAATGATTAAAGCTGACCATGTCAACATCTGATTGAAGGCCATACTATATTGACTAGTGTTTTACAGACGTGATCTTAAATATGGAATACAATTTGGATTCACATGTCATTCAACACAGACCTATAAAATTCCTTTAATATTATTTCAAGTGATGTAATCATTTGGTTGGCCTTGTGAGCCTTCAGAAAGTCAATGTGTATAATCTGAAGGATATTAGCGTCCTTCAAAAGAGAAACTTCCCACCTACCATTAGACTATATTTTACAAAATCCACTGGAGCAAGAAAATGAAGTGAGGATGAAAAACTCCAAACTTTAATGCCTGATCCTACCGAATGCCTACTCTTCCACAGCCACTTTTTTACTTGTATTTGTTTGGCAGGGATTGAATGAAGATGCAACCACCCTGCCTACCCATTCTCTTTACTTCTCCAACTTCACCCTTCTCTTACACACTATTTAACAATATCTCTCTTTCTCCATAATCATCTCTCTCTCTCTCTCTCTCTCTCCAGCACCATCCATTTAATTCACACTCATTTTCTTCCCCTCTCCTATTTATTTCCGTCTCCTTCTGTTAAGTTGTTTGCTAATGCTTTGCCATTGTTGCAGATCATGTCAATGGACATTGCACTAGTCCCACCTCCCAGCCCTGCTCCGCGGGGAAGCCTCGCCTCCCAGTGGGTCCCGAGGGGCCACGGCTGACCCGCAGAGGGCCCGGCCGACCGCCCTTCCGAAAAGCCCAGTCCGCCGCTTGCATGGAGATCTCTTTGCCTGTTTCCCACACGGAAGGTGTGTGCTTGACTCCCCTCTAATCGCCTAACCTCCTCCCTCCTTCCCCCTCTGAAGTGCATGCCAACCTGTCAGCCTAGAGTGAGAGGGTTGGAAGGGGTGGCAAGTATGTTTGTTTTTGGGTGGGATATCTGTTATTTTATTTCCTTTTTTTGGGGGATTTATTACTGGTGGTGTTAAATTATATGCCTAGACTCTACCAATTTATGCACTTTTTTAATGTTATTTTTTTACTGAATAGAAAAAGATTTCTGTGATGGGTTTCTTTTACGTGACCAAAAGTACATTTCTTAAAGTTATCAGTCAACATGGGCCTGGTAATGTTCAAACTTGGATCACAAAGTTAGCCCTCATCCTCCTTGTTTGAGTGATCAATTATTGATCAACCTTAGAGCTTCACTTCAAATAGGCCACTCCAGTGTTTTAACTCCAAGACCTTAAACTGAGGTTATAGAACACATTGCTATACTTGTTCTAAAGTACAGAACACACATATTAGCCGTCACTTGTCATGGATTTGAACAAGCGTCAATTACAGCCTTCAACCACACAGTCAGCGTGACGGTGGCACTGCATACGTGGCAATACACACCTCCACTCTGGTTGTCTCATCTCCTGTACTTGTGTTTGTGTGTGTGTTTCTCCCTCTTTCGCCTATGAGTGACTAATGACACTGTTTGTTGTATTTCCTGGCCTTTTCACGGCTCACGCCACTTGGAATAGTATAACTTGAAGCATCCAATTGTTAGGATCATTATCGTAATAACGCTCTTCATTTTGCAGTTTCTGGTTTCACAAAATTGCTTCCAAAATTGCACAGTTATGGTGTCCAAATGTTGTGCAATGTGACATTCAAACAGTAACTCAAGCACATCCATTACATTTGTCATTTTCTCTAAATTGGCAAAATACGTTTTCGGGATTTTACAGAGTGCTAGCAATACTTAAAGAGTAGTCACATCAAAAGCCTCGACAGATGAGTAGCGTTGGCACTCCTCAGCTCTTTCAGTGATATCAAGCTGGCCAGAACGCCAAACATGCCTAAATGATAAGTCTTCCCATGGTACACCAAATAATCTTGGATTGATGTTATAACTGGGGGTGGGTAATAGGCTTGCAGAAAGCTCTCTATACAGGTCACAGGGACATTTCTTGGTCTGTCCTGTAGTCAGGGCTCTGTCAGATTAGCCAAAAGGGCCGCGCAGTTCAGGACGGGCTAATCTCTCCACAGGAAATAGAGAACTTTGACAGGTCCCCAAATGTCACTGCTAGCCTCCCTGTGCTTGAGCTAGTCGGCTCTGACACCCCGCGACAGCAGTAATAGCCATGCAGGTTGAGAAGCCAACAGCGAGAGCTGGTTCAGGAACAGCTGTAATGGCTATGGGCCTGGACCATTTTCTGTTCTAATGCCTTAAACCAACTGCTTAGCCAAGAAAGTGGGATAGTGCTCTCGATTTGATTGTGTCCGTAGGGGTTCACCCTGCTTTGGGATTATAAAGCAGTACTCTTACATATACAAGGTACTGCTCAATGTGAGCATGGCAGAATCTTTTCTCCAATTCATATTACAGCTCTGATGAACAAATAGTGACAAACCAATCTTTAATACATTTCAGTCCCCATTCAAAAAGAAAATATGGATAGAAGCATTACCAAATGCAACAGCATTTAAAAGACATAAGAACCAACATGAGAGGTCCACAGCTTAACTTAGTGGATGAGATATGTATAACACAGTAATGCAAGGAGACCATGTCCAACAGGCCTTGTTTAGCACCCCCCCCCCCAACCCCCACCTCGTCGCTTTGCCATCCTCGACCCTTGTGTGCTCCGCATTCATCCATGTCAGGAGCAGCCGCCCCCTTTACCCCTCCAGTCTATTTGCTAGTGCCTGGTTACCACGGCGATGCACCAGCGGGGTCACTGGAATAATTAAAGGTCAACGCGCGGTGCAAAGAGCTGGCTTTCCTCTAATGAGGCGCACACACCGGGCGAGGCGACACAAGACTCAAAGGGCAGGCGACGGGCTCAACGTAAACAGCCCTGCCATGCGGCCCCGCCAGACGCCCACAAAGGTCTAGGGGCTTATGAAATATTAAAGCGCCATGACATGAGTGGCCATTAGCATTGCCGGAAATATCCGCAGCCTGGGAATGGATGCTGAAATAAACATGTTGTCACGTTAGTTTATTTCTTTCTTTTTTGCCAATAGGTGACGACTTCATATCTGAATTAAAAAAGAGATGTTTCTGTCTTTGTCTCTCCACGTGTGTGTGTGTGTGTGTGTGTGTGTGTGTGTGTGTGTGTGTGTGTGTGTGTGTGTGTGTGTGTGTGTGTGTGTGTGTGTGTGTGTGTGTGTGTGTGTGTGTGTGTGTGTGTGTGTGTGTCAGCTTGTCTATAATGTCCCTCCCCTGCCACCTTTCCCCGTCCCTAAATCCCTGCCCAGCCCCTAGGGGTCCCAATGTCCTGTCAGAGTGCCACAGTGTGTGACTTTCATTAGCTAACAGTCTGCAGGCTGTGCCGAACACAAACACCAATGAGCTGCCACTCACACCCGCAAGCACACTGCCCCACAACAAGCCATTATGATTTCCCCATGCAGGCAGGGTGGGAGCCCGTAATACACCATAGAGTTTACAACCTTGGGATCTATTAAAGCAGCTCATTCGATTGATTTCTCACCCAAACTCTTTTTTTTTTGTTGTTGCTTGTCTTGCACTGGTCGAGGGTGCGGAAACAACCAGACACCACACGCCTGCTGTCTTAGGTCTATAGGAATACAACTACAGTATATCTGTTTTCTTCCTGTCTCTCTCTCTCTCTTTCTCTCTCTCTCTCTCTCTCTCTCTCTCTCTCTCTCTCTCTCTCTCTCTCTCTCTCTCTCTCTCTCTCTCTCTCTCTCTCTGTCTCTCTAAACGCTGTATGCTAACCATGATCTCCCTGCTCAGTTGTATCTTTCTCTCTCCCCTTCCGTCGTTTCTCTGGCATGGCCACCTGTCTGTCCGTCTGTCCGTCTCGTGTCTGTCGGTTTGCTCCCGCCGGCTTTGGCGCGGGGGCACACGGTGCTTTGTGTTGTGGGGTTGAGTAGGTTATGCGTCCAGGAGAGCAATGCTCCAGCAGTTGCACGGAGTCAGTATGTACTCCCACGACGAACACCATACCACCTCCTACTGCTGGACTGAAAGAGGTAAGGGGGGCGTACTCCTTGTTCCCGCGTCCGACTGTTCCTCTGCGTGCCCTTCCGTCAGTCAGTCAATCCGTTCGTTCGTCCTGTGGCCCCACATTGCTCTGTGCCCCGTCTAAAGGTTGTAGGAAGCACATTCTCTACTGTCCCGGGGCCCATAAGCTGGACATTGTCATTTTTCTCACTGCACCATGTAGTTCACAGTGGCATCTCTGTGTATGACCTACCGAACTGTGTGCCCAGAATGTATTGACTGAATGCGTAGTCGACAGTAGTATTGTTTGCATGAAGTTCGTAGTAGTAGAAGTAGTAGTCCAAAAAGTTTTTTATTTTTTTCCTACTTCGTCGTCATTTGATAATCTGAAATATTGCACAGGTAGCAATATAGATTGGATAAATGATCAGCTGGGGATACTGTACATAAATGTGTCAGTCTTTCTTTATTTGCTCCCAGAAGAATGATTTGATTAACAGGCAACCTAGGCTGGTTTTTACAGTCTGCAGTATGTGCAGCATACGCCTGGGCACCCAGCACTGCACATCGCCTGACTTTAAATAATTGAGAAGTGCATGAATCATTCTTGGGCAATACAGAAATACTTTTATGGTGGAGGCTAAATCTATAAATATGCAATGGAGGATTTAAATGGCCAGCTATCAAAAGGGTCAATGAAGTCGGAGTATTTGAAACTGTAGTGTTTTGTGTGCGTAAAACAGTATGTGTATGTATGCCTGTAGTGTTTATCCATAATGACTGCTAACTTTTCATTAGCAGATTTCAATATTAGAATGTGTTTAAGCTTGCAGTGAGGAAGGGAAATAGTAATTAAAAGTCTTAAATATCATATACATTATTTAGGCTCACTCTCATTCCCCATAAGATAAATTATTCATTTTGCTTTTGTCCCAATAGATTTGACTGTTTCAAAGTGTTACAGCTAGGACTTTAGAGTATTAAATGTGTGTGTGTGTGTGTGTGTGTGTGTGTGTGTGTGTGTGTGTGTGTGTGTGTGTGTGTGTGTGTGTGTGTGTGTGTGTGTGTGTGTGTGTGTGTGTGTGTGTGTGTGTGTGTGTGTGTGTGTGTGTGTGTGTGTGTGTGTGTGTGTGAGAGAGAGAGAGAGAGTGTGTGTGACTCGAGTCCAGTCCTCAGTCTGTCAAAGTTTCAAAGTCACATGGCTTTTGTACTTCTCTTCTCCTAAGCAGTTCTTTTCTGTCATAGTAATGTATATGTCAGACACATTGTACTGCAGTGTATATTTCTCATTCTTCTTGTTTTATTGTTCTTTCTTGTTTTTCCATCCATCTTCTCCCTTTTTGTCATTATTATTTCTCCACCTCTTCTCTGATCCATGTATTTGTTTTTTTTCTCTCTATTCTGTCCTTCCCTCTCTTGTTGGTTCCCTCCTTCCTTCCTTCCGTGCATTGTCCCGCCCCGCCTCTCTGTCCGGTCACACCTCTCCGGCCCGGCGGGATGACTCCAGCAGAGAGCCGAGAGAACTCGTTCAGCCGCTCGCGGAGCTCCAGCGTGTCCAGCATCGACCGGGACACCAAGGAGGCCGTCACCACCCTGCAGTTTGGCGAGTCCTACGGCCGCAAGAACGACGCCCTGCCGTCGCCGTGCCTCTGGGTGGGCACCAGCCTGGGCGTGGCCCTGCTCATCCCCATCTCCATCCCCACTGACGACGAGGAGCGGCTGGAGGACACCCTCACCGTGGGCCCCAGCGGTGAGGCCCTCCTTCAGGGACCCAGCGTTCGAGTCACAGTCACCCTTTGTGTATTTATAGTCTTCATTTATGATAGCTTTTCAACTACTGTTTGGATGCTGATTGACCTCGAAGATTCAACACGACAATCCAAAGAGGCCATTTGAGAAACATGCCCTCCCTCTTTTTGTTGCTTCAATGCCTTTCGTTCTATCTCTGCCCCCCCCCCCCTTCAACACACCTCAGGTGGAGTCCTCTTGCTGAAAGGCTCCATCCTGCGCTTTGCCTTCCTGGATTGCGGGGGTTCTCTCATCCAGAGTCCCTACGAGGTTTGGCGGGACCCCAACATCCTGGAGGACCCCGACAGGCCCCGGAGGCGCAAGTTGGTCAACTTCTCGCCGTTGTGCTCCCAGGAGGCCTGCGGGGATGGCCACCTGGCCGTGGTGTGCTCTGAGAAGCAGGCCAAAGTGTTCCTCATGCCTTCCCAGACCTGCCTCTTTGTCCACAACATCACCGAGTCGTCGTTTGTGCTGCGGGCGGACGTGGTGTCTGTGTGCAACAGCGTCTGCCTGGCTTGTTTTTGCGCCAACGGACATGTTATGACACTCAGGTAGGAGCAAAATGGAAGTGGGGGGAAAAAGGTTCCCTTTTATTTGCCTTTTCGGGCACTCAAAATCTGTTCGTATCGCAGGGCACGTATTTGATTTACCTTTTGCTTTTAGCCTTGGCACATAACTGAAGCCCTATTGGCTTATCTTAAAATTACAGCTGTGCTTTTTGGCTAGCCCCGTTATTTTGTATGTATAAGCGGGTGTCTTGGCTGCTAGAATACTTTTGGATGATAACTGATGGTTTAGCTTTGATGTGTTCTGTAGCTTGTAGGGTTGTGCAGAGATGCCACTATCTGTTTTTGTACTGCTTCAAGCAAGAAAGCTATCTGTATTTTGATTTGGTTAAAAACACAGGTTTAGAGGTGAGACCTATAATAATGTAAAATAGGGAAAATTATTGTTTTATATCCTAATTTCCGTAGTCATAGCGTTAGGATTAATATAAAAGATGCAATCTTTACAGTAGAAATATATTAAATCGGTATCTTCCTGTCCTCGTTGTCCCTGGTTCTAGTTTGCCAAGCCTAAGACCTTTGATGGATGTCAATTACCTGCCATTGACAGACATGCGTATTGCCAGAACCTTCTGCTTCACCAATGGGGGGCAGGCCTTATACCTGAGCTCCCCCACTGAGATCCAGAGAATCACATATAGCCAGGAGATGTGTGACAACCTTCAGGTCAGCACCTGCTTCTATCTATGAATAGCAGTCTGCACACAGACAATGACATTTCAAACCGCATATTGTAACCGTTATTTTTCCGTTTGGTATGCATAATTGCATTCGGATTTGTAAACCATCATGCGACACGTAATATCTGAAAATGTATTTTTATCTGTTTGTTTGCACAACAGCACACACACAAACGTTCATGTGGAAACCCAGCTGTCTGTGTGGGTGTTGCTAATCAAAACGTTCTGTAGCCATAACATCACATTGCATTCGGCAGGTTTGACTGTCTGAGCCCTGAGAGCCATCGTTGCATAAATGTTCGGGTGCCATAATTGATACCTTTGGTAAAGCTCGATCGTGACAGTAGCCATTGAAGTGAAATGCCATGCTTGTCATGTGTGGTTTTAGCTCCAGAGCACTGACTTCATGAGATGGTGTGCATTCGTTGATGTGTGTGTGTGTGTTTGTGTGTGTGTGTGTGTGTGTGTAGTTCTGATGTGTGTCTATATTTGTGTTATGAACACTGCTTTACTTCCACGTAAATGAACTGTCAGTGGCATCAGTCTCTTTTCAGTTTCTCTGTAGATCTAATGCGACAGTTCAATGCCATACTGCCCCCTGCTGGGGAAAACAGCAACTCAACACACATTGTTCTGGCGCCACACCAGCATCTCTGTACCTTACTGCAGAGGTTTTGTTTACCATGTCTTTATCAGTTGGAAGATAGTTGTGAGTCCTTTAGCATTGACGCCTTTTCTGACTCCCGTAGGAGATGCTGGGAGAGCTCTTCACGCCAATAGAAACACCAGAGGCCCAGAACAGAGGCTTCCTCAAAGGGTTCTTCGGTGGAAACGCTCAGAATGTCGACAGAGAGGAGCTGTGTATGTAAACCCGTGTGTGTGCCGTGTGTATTGGCGTGACAATGATACATAAAGCTTAGCCTACAATGTGCAGCTCAAGTGAGCAACCCAAATTTAAATATTCTCAAAAGGTTCAAATGTCACCGGCTGTCCTTTTTTTATCCAAAGTTGGCGAGGCAGCTGCAGGCAAAGCCTCCCGCAGCCTGGCACAGCATATCCCAGGCCAGGCAGGCATGGAGGGCATGAAGGCGGCAGCTGGAGGAGTTGTGGGTGACCTGGCCCGCGCCCGCATAGCCCTGGATGAGAGAGGCCAGAGGTTGGGTGAGCTGGAGGAGCGTACCGCCCTCATGATGACAAGTGCAGAGACCTTCTCCAAACACGCTCATGAGGTAAGGTCTGCATATCTGTGCAACACTGTGAAATGGTGAAATGACTGTCAGGGAGAACATAGGAAAGGTTGAAGAAAAACATAAGGAAATAAATGTGAGAAAAATCTATATTTGCTTAAGCAAGCAAACTTAAACTTCTAACTGTGGCCATTTTGCGTTTGTTCCACAGCTGATGCTAAAGTGCAAGGACAAGAAATGGTACCAGTTGTAGTGGCAGCCTACCTCTGAACGTCATGGAAAGTGAGAGACACAACAGGGATTTTGTGTATAATGGGCCTTTTCTGGTTGGAAAGGTGGTCGCTTGTCTAGACTATAGTGAGACGGAAGGACACAGACCATTAAGGAGGATGGTGAGACTGGGGGGGCCCAGCGAATGGCCAACGGTCCAACAGTACATCAGTGTGTGTGTGGGTGGATGACCCCAACCTTGCTCTATAGATACTTAAGAAACCAACAAGATTGCATGAAACAAAATGGATGACTACTAAACATATGAAACTGCCATATTAAAAAGCAGCATGCTACTTAAACAGATGGAAATACAAAACAAAAAAAACTTTTATTTAATGATATAAGCCAACAACAGAAACTATGAAAAACTTTATATTTTTTGAAATATTGAAAAAAATATATATATAAAAAGGGAAATAAATACCTGCATTGCTATTAAGCCAAAATTTTAGTTAGGCCTTTCTTGTTTCTTTTTGTTTTCGAAACACATAATTTCAGTAAAGCAGCACTTCACACTGCACATAGTATTCCTATATCTGCACTTAAACACCATTACAATAGCCCTAGCTGTCTCTTAACCAATAACCCCTTAAACACATCTCTGGTCCGGGACGGACAAACACCAATAAGTACGTGGAGACTTTTGATTCCACTTTGAAAACATTTATGACATATTTAAAAGGTTTGTTCTGTTGGCTGCTGCTACATATTATGTTTAACAATCAACATACAAAAATAGTTCTCATCTATTAGAAATGTTTGAACACTGAACAGTTGAAAGGTAGGTGTGTGAATGAGGATGGATATGAAATACAGTTGTATGGTAGCTAAAGGCAACGATGAGTCTTTGAGGTTTGCACTGAGTGTGTTTATATTTATAAACGTAATATGACAATTGTGACATAACTATGATTCCTGTGCCATAAATCAAGGTGGGTGAAACCCCCTGACTGTAAACTAGCAAAGAGCTAATATGTGGTAGTAATGACCTGTTTCCTGTAGACCCAAATAGACAAACCGAAGTAATCAGAATGGTCATAGCTAGGCATATGCCGTTGTCAAATTAACCTGGCTTAGTTTGAAAAATTGTGTTTTTTTGTTTTTGTAGTTTCTTCTTCAAAATGTTCTGCTGCCTTTGTCAAATGTATGAGTTTGGTGAGCCATTTGTGTGTGTGCCCTTGTGTAACACAAGCTAGTGTAAAGACAAACTTTTCATTATCTGCCAAAGCAATTCAGTGTGAATGAAACCCCTTGAAGGAGTGTGTCAAAAAAACATAAATGTAAGTGGTGGGTCCTGTGTTTACATTTTGGTATCCAGAAGGATTTGGTTATACACTAAACTGTTTAATGTCATTCATGATTCTACAAGGGTATAAATTCAACAATGAGTTCACGTGAGATCCATTCAACATTACTAATCCCAAACCGTGTTCTTGTTTAGGAAAATACTTGGTTTCCTGCAGAAAATAACATCACCTGATTTTGTTATTATTTGCCATAAGGCTTAGGTGTGTGAAACGGGGGGTGAGACAATCGTTTGTCAAGCTATGTGTGCAAGTGCAGAATGACTTGGATTCAAGTTCAAAAGTCAAGTCATTGTTCGGTGCTTTGTATTGCCCTTGACTGATGACATATTCCCATTCATATTGTGATATACTCTTTAAAGATCTCATCCATATGTGGAAAAAAAACTTTTATGATGATGAATTGGGTTGGATGAATTTGTTACTCTGCTGTACATGTCACATAACACTGACAACCCTTAATGGACGAAGTGCTACATTAGAATAGGAAGATAGTGAAAAAGTATCATGTATGTCTTCAAATTATTTTTGAGGGGCCAATGGGTTTATTTACTACTAACAAGTATGAAGCATCATAAGGTACTAGCCCCACTCCCTCACCAAACCTTCATCTAGTATGTGCACCACACCACACTGCACCACACACACACACACACACACACACACACACAAAACACATCGCTATTGGTTCCATTCTGCTGCTTCTCAGGCTAGTGAGACATTCCCCAGGGCCCGACAGCCTAATGGCGTCATTACAGAGTGAAGCTCATAGTGAGTGGAAATATGAAAGTTACCATGTGAATTTGAAGATTGTTATGTACCATTGTCAGTAATTGAGTGTGGTTGTGATCAAAGAAAAAAAGTCTATTTATCTACGAACACCCTCAGTGAGATTTGTGTTGAGTATATCAGTGCAGTGCTCTTTAAATGGCAGAGGAGAAAAATAACATGACTTCTGCTGACAGGGTGTTATGTTTGTATGTTTTATTATTTTTTTTATATTATCTGTACAGTTCAACCCTGGCAGTGACAATACATGGTGAAATGTTAGAAAAAACAAACATTGTAGGAGATTTTTATCTGTGAACGTTGTACCTGTTTACTGATGGTACAGTACCTGGTATTCTGGCTCTGTCTACATCACTGGGACTTTCTCTGGTTTTCTCCAAGATGGCAGCAAAGTTTGTCTCGTTTAAATGGATTCTACCACCTTCTGTTCTTATTGATATTATAGTAGTGTAATAGAGATTACTGGAAACAAAAATACTGAAAACATGTTGTGCAAATCAAATTGAAATAAACCTGTACACACTTAAATATGTCTATTTTATCCTTCCTCAGTATTTGAACATTATGGGTTAAATTGAAATGATATCCTGCATAATACTGATTGCCTACTTTAAGTTACATTTATGACACAATGCATGGCTAGCAGACATTTTTGCACAAGGTGGACAATGTTTTATGTACACTTATCCCAATGAAGCATTTAGATGTCTTTTGCTCTAAAGCAGAAATTGATACCTAAGAAAACCACTATATTGCAGATAAAGGACTGTTCTGATGAGATGTCGATAACATGATTTAACAAATTAAACATGATGTATTACATTTATTTTTAAGGAAGTTTCAATACATTGGACAGCAAACTAAATTGAAAACCCGAAATTTCGAAAGGACCATGCTTAGAAAGAAAGTAGCCCGATAAATCTTAGATTTGCATCACACTATTAGTCTATCCATATATAAGTGGCATTTCTTTATGCTTTTTTTACCACCAATTTGTAAAATATTTAAAGAGAAGATTGAAATATGACATTAGTCATATTTGAAATGTCATATTTTTTTATTCTATGACATTTCTGAAATGTATACACCCCTAGACAAGAGGTAGGCCACAGAAAGGTCTACGTATTGAAACTAAAATGGCACTGCTGCTCAGATAAATATAGGTTAATCTGGTCTAATCTATATCTCACAGAATGGTTAGATAAAACCTTTTTGGGATAGGCTACATGGGTCTATTCAACATACATTTATACCATTAATGTTCAAGTTATTGTGCTCAAGACAATCCTGAGTTCAGAGACAATTACAGCATTTTTCCATTAATTTGGCACAAATGTCCTAACCTTGTGGTAATTTTTCAGAACCTTAACACGCAAAAATCAAAACTGTCACAGCTGGCAACACAGGCTGTCACATGTTCAAAATATTGTGCATCGTGCATTCACATCTTTAAAGAAACATGGCAACTTCAGAACCGTTGTTTCAAATAACTAATTTATCATGAAATACCATAGAAACATTAGTTTAGATCGCACACACAATTTAAAGACAGTTTCAGTGTTTAGTTGTTTGTATAATCCTATAACATAGAAGTATAAAATAATTTATACATGATTCAATGTGTTTCTAAATGCATTTCTGTGAAATGAATAAGACAGAGACACATTGAACAAATTATAAATGTATTTATCTTATGCGATACAGTGAAATCACACACTTAGGTCAAAACTAAAATAAGCACAGCTACAAAGTGTCAAACAATCTTCGGATCTAACTGTCTTGAAATGCAAAACCCTGACAACATAATATTGACCCTGTCTTGGGGCATGATCTTGTCCTCTACCATGTCTCCTCACACCAACTCTCAAACGAGGCCCACAATCATCTCTAAAACAGACCCATGTCCTCCTCTCAGCAGAGGTAATTGTCCCCTGCCATCCCTTTCACCACTACTTCCTCCTCCTTCTCCTCCTCCTCCTCATCTCACTTCTTGGCCTATACTGTGACCTGCATCACCTGCCTATACATTGTGTTGTTATGTTGTCATAAGACAATTAGAAATTATTTTACTGTACACTTTTACAATACAATGTGATACCAATCATCAGCACTAAATTGTCAATATAGCAAAAGCAATGACAAGGGCATGCATGGTCAAACCTGAAAACATGGTCTGGAACACGTACAAGGGACCATAGAAACAGTGTCTGTTTAAGGATGGTGATAACATATTAAATCCATAGATAATGTGGTACACGTTCTACTGTAATTGGTGTCAAAGAAACTATTTACCCCCAAACGTTCATGTTCTGAACATAGGGTCTAATTATGTTCAGCAGTTTCCATAAAGCTATACATTATAAGTATTGCAATAATTACTTATAATTTTGAGCATAACTTGATAGTTAAATGCATTGCATGTAATGAAAAGACAGTCATGTCTTGTGCAATGTTTAAAATACAGTTTGAAATGCTAATAGTCAGGTGTTATGTAGTGTCATTTTATACTGGGGATTTCTGTTCAATTAGTGTCATTTTATACTGGGGATTTCTGTTCAATTAATGAATTATCTTGAAAAGATGGCTTTTTGAAATAGTTCCGTCTCAATATAGTGTTAAAAAATATATATAGTTCTTCCGACCTTTTCCTTCCAGTTTCATCCAACGAGATTGAGGCTTTACGTTTGTTCAACCCTCCAACTGGTGGGGGCAGCCAATCACGTAGCTTGGCCATGCATGCTTTGGTATTCCCCGGTAGGAGTTCCTTACCGTTCTGACATCGACAATGGAACTGAATTCACAATGTATCTATAGTTTCAAGAATGTAACTGCGGTCTTTAAAAAGGATACAAGGACTCAGCAGCATGATAGATTAGCGTACCTATAGGAAGTATGATCAGATGTGTGTGCCGATTTTCCAGCAACCATTGGTCGAATTGTACAGTGATCCGTTGATTGTACTGGAATGCCATGATAGAGACTTCAACTTTTGGAATAAACTTCTTGTGGAAAGAACAGGAAATCTCGAATTTAAGACAGTCTACGTTGCGTCAAATATGTTGGGAAAACTGCTTTTGTGTGTTTTTATGTTCTGGTTATTTCGAGAACCAAAACATAGCGTTTTTGCAGGTTTGGTTCCGAGTGCTGCAAAAACTTTGGTCTGGGGACCTGGATTGCAGGCAAATATTGTTCTTCCAGCTCGTTTTTTCTATATACAGGCTGTAGACCGAAGTGGAACAAAGTAAGTATGTTGTCACAATGCAATCATCCTTCTGATTGTTGAATATGCATAAATTCATCTGATTGCTTGCAAAGTGATGACTCCCTGTAGCTTAGATTCCAACCACACAGGAAATAAGAGAACCACACTGTTCAGCCCATTTTATATAATTCAAAGAGAATGCCACAAATACAGCTACACTTGTATTCTCTTAATACATGTCTGAAGGTATACGTTTGAATCTTTTAGAATAACTCCTAATTTTTGGCTACTGAAACTAGATCAAGTTAGGCGTCGCTTCCCAACCCCATCAGTTATTCCCATTTGCAATTTGCATTAGGTCCTAGCTTTCCCTTACTGTAAAGACATCAGCATCTGCCCAAACTGTTGCATCATGAAACATTATGAAAATACAAGACAATCACTATTGAATCTGTCCAGTGAAAGATGTAGTGGGACACAATTACATCCCAATCCAAGTTGTGTGCTCCAGCTCGATAATACAATAAAATATTGAATTTGATAATCAATGCTTTAGTCTAACAGTAATGGTGTGCCTTGCAGTTTTACAGAGTCACCTGGAGAGAACACGTTTGAGGTGAAGATTGTGTCTGCAGTTGAACAGTTCACCAGAATCTGGGTTCAGGTCCTCGATAGAAGAGATGGCTCGTTCTTGGTACGGTACAGAATGTACGCCAGTTATACAGATGTGCATATCCATGTTCTACTCGCTGGAAAAGATGTTGCCAAGTCACCATTCATTCTGAAAGGTAAAAACGCATCACATCTCATGTTCGGCCTATCTATATATCTCTCTCTCTCTCTCTATATATATATATCTTTCCTTCTCTCCAGTTTTTTTCTTTCACATTCTTTTTCTCCTTTCTCTCTAGGCCCTGTGTATCATGAGGGCTGTGACTGCCCCCAGCCCAGCAGTGCACTGTGGCAGCAGCACATGCACTGCCCTGTCTCCTTCCCCCAGATGGAGAGGGACCTGGCACTCTACCCCAGAGTGGACCCCGACCGCAACGCCCATGAGATTCCACAGCGCTTCGGCCAGAGACAGAGCCTCTGCCACTATACTATAAAAGACAACAAGGTAACATGGCTGGAGACACATGTTTTCACTGATAGGCACTGGGTTCCAATTAAACCATGCAACAACAAAAAAAGCCCATCTAAAAAAATCTGTCTTTGGTTTCCCAATTGGTGATAATCGGTAATAAGCATATGGTTAATTCAACCTATACAATAGCAGAAGGCAGGTTGCTCTTGTGGCAACTTGTCTGTCACTGCTGTAAGTACAGATAAAAACCAGGTGGAATAGGTGTCAATAGCACCATTGATGAAGGCAGCTTTTCCAGGTGGTTGCTGTCTGTCTTTGCTATGCTGTTAGAGACAAACAGCTGTTGAGATTTAATTTTAGGTAATTACAAGCTTCTTTAACAGGTACAAATAAAAGATTAAAAACTGAAAAAAAGATGCATTTAAGCTGTGTTGTGCATGATATTAAAAAAAACAAATGGATTCTGTTTGAGCACCAAACAGATATTCTGTATCCAGATATTATGCTAATATTTTTTCAGGGTACATTATTTTCTTAACTTTTGCTGTGTAGGTGTACATAAAGACATTAGGGGAACATGTTGGTTTCAGGATCTTCATGGATGCCTTCCTCCTCTCCCTGACCAGGAAAGTAAGTGTCAGTTTCAAATACCATTAGTTGATCTTATGGTTTTAGCCATAGATAAACCATCGTGTGTTGTTAGTTAGCCCAATGACCAGTAGATGGAGTTGAAGTTACATGCAATTGGCAATGGACCACTGACAATAAATTAACCATTATGATAATTAATCTGAAATGACATAACTCATGAGTTTATTTAATTCAACTCCACACTACTGTAAATTGTACTATAGTTAGATGTTGAAAGATACATTTGTGTATGGCCAGGTAATAGTCCCTGATGTAGAGTTCTTTGTGAACTTGGGTGACTGGCCTCTGGAGAAGAGGAAACCTTCCGAGAGGCTGCATCCCATCTTCTCCTGGTGTGGCTCCAACGAGACCCGGGACATTGTCATGCCAACGTACGACCTGACTGAATCTGTCCTGGAGACCATGGGAAGGCAAGGTTCAACATTTTAACCTGGTTTTCCAACAGTGTCTCAGAGTTGAATTCTACTTTAGATGGCGATATTAGTTCTTACTTGTGTATCCTATCCGACTTGATTCGGGGCTCTTCCAACAAAGCAGAGTGAGCCTAGACATGATGTCGGTCCAGGGCAACACGGGGCCTCAGTGGGGTAAGAAGAACGCCACTGCCTTCTGGAGAGGGCGGGACAGCCGCAAGGAGCGCCTGGAGCTGGTTAAGCTGGCCCGGGCTCACCCAGACATGGTGGACGCAGCCTTCACCAACTTCTTCTTCTTCAAACACGATGAAAGCCTCTATGGGCCGCTCGTCAAACACGTCTCTTTCTTCGATTTCTTTAAGGTGAGATGTGATGAGGACACAGTGCCGGAATACCCTGCCGACTCGTCCATCTAAGATCTATGGTTAGCACATCTGTTTACTTCAGAGGTGTGAGTCCTTTTAGAAGAAATAGTATGGCTGATACTGGGAAACAAGCAAAATCTTTCTGATACATTTTTGCTTGTTTTAGCTTTTTCGTCTTCTTTTCATTTGTATCTAATTGTTAACAAAAGACAAGATACGTTTTAGAAATCGTTTTAGGGGATTTTATTGCAAAGCTATAAAACAAAAGTTGATTTTGAAAATTTTACAAGGCTATACAGTAATATATATTGCACCACATAAAGGATCAGCAACATCTTTTTATAGTCCTGAAAATGATTGGTTACAAACAAGTCTCCAATAGTAACAGAATTGGCATTTATACTTACTAAACATTCAAGAGATATGCTTGACGCCTACAATATGTGTTTCTCGCATATGGAAGAAGTTGTGCTACACAATAAGATCTAATCATCTACACAAATCCTTACATTGCCGCTTGAATACCTTCACACTTCATAGGGATAGTTAAACTTTTTGGGAAATAAGACGTGTTCTTACCAACCCCTAGTCAGTCGAGATGACCAATATCAATGTTAGGATTGTACGTCCAATAATGAGTTATTTAGGTGAGTAGGTTGGTAAATCTGGCCTAGCTTAGCAACAATAGCTGTACATGGCTGACATGGCCTGTTAAATGTGACAAAATACACCATAGAAAAACTCAATTAACATGTTGTATCTTCTGTACTTCACACGTGTAGAAATTACAACGTGAAAGCGAGATGTAATTAAAACAGATATGTGGTCGGACCTAATGTTGCGAAGTAGAATTTGTTTGATACATTTTTACTTTGTCGTTACTGTTGAGAGTCATAATGTTTTTTAAGAATGACAGCAAATGAGCAGCAAAATATGTGCTTCTTAACAGCAAACAACATCTTGCCTTTTCCTTTTTCTAGTACAAGTACCAAATCAACATTGATGGCACAGTAGCAGCTTATAGGCTGCCCTACCTGTTAGCAGCAGACACTGTGGTTATGAAGCAGGACTCGAGCTACTACGAACACTTCTACGGCCAGCTCAGGCCTTGGGAACACTACATCCCCATCAAGGCAGATCTAGGAGACCTGCTGGACAAGATCCAATGGGCCCGTGACCATGATGAAGAGGTGACCTTAATGATGGGATGATGGCTTATTAGATAATACAAAAATTACAATGTTACTATTCATTGTTTGTTCCTGTGACTTTGGAATATCATACAATTAAACTCATGATCTATTTATTTAGGCAAGAAAAATTGCAATGGCGGGTCAACAATTTGCCCGAAACAACCTCATGGGAGATAGCGTGTTTTGCTACTACTTCAAGCTTTTTCAGGTAAGAATTCTGTAAAAACAATATTAAATTATTTATAAATGCTTATTTTCTTAAAAACAAATAGTTCAGTTAGTATCAGTAGCATTTTTGTGTTAATAAACAAGCTTGTGCTTTTTCTGACATATTCCAGAGAGGAAAATAAACATACATTTTCCAAATTTTTTAAGTAATGTACAGCCTGTAAAGTAATGTAGTCATTATAAGCTGGCATATCTTATCGCCTTATCATGAACAGTAAGCATGAAACTTACACAGGTTGTCAGAGTTCAGCCTCTGCTGGTCTCAAGGCTTGACCCACGCCTTTATCTAATTGTCAGAGTAATTGTACCTATTGGTGTCCCCACACCAAATGGGAATTCATTTGAAGGATAAAAAAATACTTTTGTAGCATTTCTTATAGTGTATAGGTCACCAGAGTTGTATACCCAGGGCAACATGTAATGTGCAAAGGGGATGCTTTATTGGCCCACTTAACACATTGATGTAAAAAAATTAATGTTTAAACACACCTGGCTCTAGAATAGACTTGCACCTATAAAGTTTTAAAGCCTTAGATGGGGAGGTGTAAGAGGTCAAAGGAGTCATTGCTACCCGTGTGCCTTGTTGTTGAATGTGATGGTATAATATAGTACAACTGACAGTTGCATTGTATGCATTTTATTTTTAAAATACAACATGATCTATGAACATGATTTATGATCTGGGTGTGATGAATTAAAATCACCAGCAGTGTAATAATATCATAATTTCTTAATGTTTTCCCAGGAGTATGCAAAGCTTCAAGTGACGGAGCCCAAAGTCCGTGAGGGCATGGAGCCGGTTAATCAGCCCACCGATGACCTGTTTCCATGCTCCTGCTACAGAACTATGGTAAGGAGCCGCGTCTCATCATACCACTTTCATTGTGAGAGAAATTGCACATGTTTTTTTATTTAAAAAAAATTGCATTGCACCACAGACTGTCTAAGATAAACAGTACAAATATGTGTGGGTATTAAATTATCAATGGAAACAACTAACATGAAGTTCAACAACAACAAATGCTTATATCTAAACCTATCTAGTTAAATAGGCTGAATGCTCAGTAGCAAATAAAGAACAAGATGTATTTTACTTCAACAAAGACAAACTAACAGCGTCACAGTATTTCTTGAGGCATATTACTTGACTTGAACCTGGATACCCATGTTTTTTTTTGCCCAATTATAATTTTTGGAGGTAGTATTGTGCAGATTAATTATTTTTGTTTTAATAAATAAGAAAGATGGAGCGTGAACTTAAAAGGGTAATTCCTACTATCCGGTGCCTTTTTGACCTCTTAATTTTTGTTACGTAACATTCTAGTGTAGTTGATATTAAAAAAATATTAATTTAGGAGGAGCATATATAAAATATAAATTTTTAAAATACTTTGTTTTAGAAACATTACATTTCTCTTCTGTCCCAGAAACATTTTGTTCAATAACTGTTGTGTTTATTTTGCAGGTCAAGGATGAACTCTGATCCAACATGCAATTATGTGCATTTAATGTTACTGATTGTAAAATAGTTGCCAACATTTGGTTTCAGAAATCTTCATACAGGAGTTCCTTCTTACATTTTTTATATTCAATTGAATTAAATAAATAACTGTTTTGTTACCTGGAATTGCTGATTTTGTTGAACTTTTTGTCATTATGCATAATAGGCATGACTGTTGGTAAATAGTCTCACCCTAAATTTTTACTTCAATCTCTTCCATTCACTGTTACCCTGACTCCTGACTAACTTTCGCGCACAGTTGGATCTGAAAACAGATCCTATACGCTAGATGTCACTGTTTCAAATGCAATTTATTGAATGGAAAAGTCAGAATTTTGAACTTCCTGGACCAAAATGATGACATTTAAAGAGGTATGGTAAAATATGAAATGAATTTATTGAACTCTAAGGACTTTAAAAAAGCAAAAAACGTAAGTGTCTTTTTAATTTCAGGAAAGAGTAAGAATACCATTTGGGGGAAAAGAACTCGATGCGACCCTGTGTATCCCACATTTCTCTAATGAAGACTGCCGAAGAGTACAGACTGCTGTCATACTGACGCACGGAGCTGGCGGGGATATGAATTTCAAACATTTAGTGTCTCTGGCCAAAGCTATCGCATTGGAAGGGATACTTAGCATACGCTTCACATGCAAAAGTTTAAACTTGGTTTACAGGATTAAGGCTTATCACGCAGCCTGGGTAAAACCAGATAGAACACCTAGCTAATCACTCGTGGTCTTTCATTTGAGTAATGAAGCATTGTGATGATGGCTCTGTCCCATACATGTATTTGATGTCCTTATGATTTGCAGGTCTACTTGAAACTTCTTGATACATTTTCCATAAGCAACTTGTTCCTTGGAGGTAGGCAAAATAAGGCGTTTGTTCCGCTTCAAACAACGCTGTGGCACAGTGACCAATACAGAAAATACAGAACCAAAAAAAAAAAAACTCCTTTCCCCATCATTATCCAGTAAAGTATGCAATTTAGAGCAATACAGGCAAGCTTTTAATATGCTGTGGTTAGTGTTTGAACTATCAAGTATTTAGTTGGAATTATTGTGTGAACTAAATAAGATAAATTAGAATGTGGTGAATCAAAATTTATTTGCAAGCAAGTCATCAAAATAATGCATTTCATTTCTTATTAACTGATTTTTAAATTACGTACAAAGTCAATCACTGATTACCATATAATTCTGATTTAAAACAAACAAATGAGACAAAACAACACATGTTTCACTGATGACTGCACTGTTGCAGTAGGATACATGGTTTTCCAAAAGCTCCACTTATCTATGTCTATAATAAAGTAAAGTATACAATTATTTCAAGACTGTCCAACAATTCGTTGTTTAAACTTTTGTTAAGGATTATGGTCCATCTGGTGTGAGCAAAATTAGTAATACATTTATGTATATATATATATTTTTTATTATTATTATTATTATTATTATTATTATTATTATTAAATTAATGAATATTTATTTATTGAACGCTGATATAACCATTTTATCACTATGTTGTAGCACCTGTTTTTGTACAGAAATAATAAGTTAGAAACATGTTCTTTTTTGACTCATTTATGTGACAATACAACCAAAATACATAATCCAAATGTATTATCTCAGGATGTGTTGTTCATGTAGTGCTAACCCTTTGGACCAAGTCATTGTATTGTGTTAACATGCTGATAGGCAATTGTTAACTATATTAAGCAGATAGTCATGTTGTGTTAAAGTTTAAACAGCTGAATTTAGTTACTGTAAAATGATTGCAATTATTGTTGAACAAAATGTGTCAGCAATGTCACAATATTCTGGCATGATAAGATGATTAGATATAAATGTCTCACTCATGCTGGTATGCTGTCTTAACTGTTTACTGTGAATCATCCACAGGTCGTTCAATGGGGGCTCGTGCTGCCACAGCTGTGGCCAGGCAGCTGAGTGAGAGCGGAGAAGAAAATGTGCAGGGCCTTGTCTGTCTGTCTTTTCCATTACACCCCCCAGGCCAGACGGGCACCCATCGGCAGCGAAGCGAAGACCTCAGGGGGCTGCCTGAAGACATGTCTGTGATGTTTGTTTCTGGCACAGAGGACAAAATGTGTGACAGAGTGAGAAATTATTTTTCATTGAACCTTTTGTCAGCTGTCAATGTTGTGCAGAACTTGATTTGCCCCTGATTATAATCAATCATTTTCTAATTTTATCATCTCCTAGGTTATTTTTGAGGGAGTGTTGGATGAGATGAAAGCTTCGACAACTGTTCACTGGCTAGAGAAAGGAAGCCATGGTCTTATAGTGAAGGGAAGGTCTGAAGAATCAGTACTGAATGAAGTCAACTCACATGTCCTAAATTGGATTGTTCAGCGCATATAAACTGGATTGTGTGTGGCATTTGAGTTGAGAGCTCAGACGACCCAACTTAAAAAGATATATTCAATGTTTGTTAAAACTGTAACATCTACATGCAAGTTAGTCCTGCACTGGACTGTAAAGTTATAATAAAGATATATTATTATTTTTGCAGTTCTAATGATTCATTGGGGTTTAAATTAAAGCTATTTATTCCATGACACTATAAAAGAATTACAACTCTTCAACTTCTACTTTTTTATTTAGGTTTTGTATACGCGTTAGTGACGTGTTACATTTCCTCCATTGCTATTGGACGGATGACTTCCTTGTTGCAGTCGTTCAAGCATGGCAGAACAACGATGGAATAAAGTAAACATTCCTTTTCCAAGTGCGGCTTCAGCGGTCCGTATTTCAGTTTTACAAACCACAGGTAATGAAAATATATCTTTTTGGCTAGGCTGCTTGATACCACATTATTCCCAAACTAAACAATCTGATAAACATACCTGGTTATGTGTGTCCACACGTGCACTGTACCGAACAACCTAAACATTATCCCGTCACCTATGTACTAGCTTGCTGCAATGTTAACTATTGACACAACTCTACATTGACAACAACATTACAGATACGACGCTGCAACAAGTTCCAGAGGAAATTAGGAAAGTGCAAAAATTGCTTCACAGTCGGCTCCTGCAGACAGATATTCGTGTTCTCTATGAGCTGTTGTATGTTCTCAACAACAGCTTCAGGCAACAAAAGTCCTTCAGGGCTTTAAAACAGGTATGCACCTTTTTTAGTTGGCGAATAATTGTAATAATTGACATTGTGTGTAATCCTGGTATGACCCACTCTAAAATCTTTTATTTGTGACTTGGAAAATACTAGTTTGACGAGAAGTCCTAACGTTTTTAAAATCAGATTAACACAATAAACAGTGTGATAGTAAATATAGTTCCCTTAAGGCTTTAAATGAACTAGTAATATAATTATATTTGCCCTTGCAGGTTGAACAATGCATAAACCGTCTAAAGGAAATGAAGATGGACTCAGCTCTAGGGGAGCTGATGGAACTGTGTCCGTCTCAGGCTCAAAGGTAGTTTGGTCAACATAGGATTCAGGGAATGAGTTTGACCCTTTTGTGGCTTATTACAAGTTGCGTGTAATTGTATCTTTCCATTTAATGTGTGAGTATGCCCTTGTTTCCTGTCAGACAAATAGCCAGCGACTCAAAAGGAGAAATTATCGTCCCCAGTCAACCTGCGTTAGAGTGGTACTGCCTCAAAGTGCTGGGAGCTGCCCAACTAATGAGTTGTGTCTTAAAGCGCTGCACTAGAGCCTTCTTGTATCCTTCACCTCGTTGACAAAGTTCAGCTACCTAAAAAACTGTCTTTGGATGAAAAAGTTTTTTATGTTGTATGTTTTTTCCTTGACCTACTATTTCTCCAGACTTTCACAGCAGCATCTTCAATCTGAGGAATTTGTTCTCTTGAATGTGGTGCTCAACAGCATGCTTAGTCGACTGTGGTGAGTCCTGTGTTCCAAATATTGAAGATTAGACATTGACATGCAGGCACACACACAAAACAATACTAACCCACACATATTCAAACGAATTGCACCTTTTACGGTTTTTGAAATGTTTTGAATTGTAATACAATTCTGTATTGTCACTGTATGTTGGTCCTTTGATCCTTTCCATGTTTTACAGGGTTTTCTTCAGAGGAATCCTGGCCTGCCTTGCTCCTCTGTACGAGCAGATCCTGAAGCTCTGGAAGGATGTGTCCGAAGCTCAACATATGCCCTACTTAAGAGACTTCTCCCTGCCCACAGATATAGCAGAGTTCTTGGGGCCCTCTGACTCCCCTTTATTGGGGATGGAGCCAGCTCCAGCTCAAGCTCCAGCTCCTGAGAACCTCATGGAGGGGGTGGAAACGCTGTTCACACAGGATGAAAGTGAACAGCGAAAGCTTGCACAGGTTGGACTTGTCAACAGTAAAAACAAAAATGTAGACTTGGGAACAGCTGTTATTTACCAACGAAAATCTGTTAAAGGTTTGTTTTACATTTTACTCTTGTCATAATCACATACGTATGTATACAAGAAGAAAACGTTTCTGCCCATCTACATTGTAGTATTGTTTGTTGTCCATGTGCTTTTTCAGGTATTGACCTGAAAGCCTTGCTCAGAAAGACTCGTGGAGATTTACCAGAGGTAAGTTTGCCTTCAATTAAACTTCTGAGTTTTTGTGCCTCCATCACGGTTGGTAACTTTAGATCACTGATTAATAGTAGCTTTGATTTTGTTGAGCAATAGGTTTGTATTGAGAAGCAAAGACAGCGCCTGTCTGCTTTGCGGTTTCAGCCAGCAGTCATGCTTGCTAATGGAACTGGAAAACTAACATTGTCTAATGAGCGTTTTTAAACTTGCATTTACTTAAATATAAGCTTTCTATTAAAGGTTTTTTGGCTGTTCATTAACAAAACATTTGTAATAATAAACCCTAAAATGTGTAATGATTAACTGTTACGTCTTGTTCTTGCAGACGTCTCTGAAACAAAGAGAGCAGTCTTCTTCACAGGATGCTTCTGTGCTGGGTCACAAGAGAATGTTCCTGAAAAAAGTCAAAACATTAACTACTTTTAGTGACATGGCAACTGAAGTGAAGGAAATGGTCAGGTGGTGTGAATCTATGGCGCATACAGAGGAGAGGAGACGCCTGTCGTTTCTGTATTTGAAGTGCAAAAGGATGGAACAAGTTGAGTCAGGAGGTCACAGGTACACATAATCATTATTTCAAGTAAGTTACATTTTGAATATGCCATCCTGCTTGTTCTCCGACACTTCATCTGATTAATGTTATTGTACCTTTTAAAGTGTCCAAAGGAAACTAAAGAGCTTCAGGCAAGAGGTTTACTGGGCCCTGTTGCTGCTAAGATCAGTCCCTAGAACCAGTCTGTCTCTGACTTCACTCTGGAGAGGTGCCCACCGTAGAACTCTCTACCAGCCACTAAGGACTCGTTTCACGTCAATTACGACTGGCAGTTGCAAACGGAGATTTTTACAAGTACAAAGAAAGACGATGGTACTGTCTTGTGAAAAAGACCCACTTGTGAGACTGGAGGAAGACTGTGTTTACCAGTCCGATACCAACGTAGACAATAAATCACCTGAGAATGCAGTCCAGGAGTCTTCTTCTAAGCAGAATAATGACATTGACAACATATTCGCCTCCATAGGATTCTGAAATTATTCAATATTTTCAAATAAACATGTCTTTTAAGAAGAATCTGATCAACTAATCTGGATTGATCTCTACCTTTATTTCTTTGCTCGTCTTTGAAATAGACTTCATTTATATATTACTTTACCAGCAGCTTCTTCAACAACAAATGTGTATGCTCACCATTGTAGGATACAAAAAGCACATAGTTGTAACTTTTTATTATGCTCTATGCGGTGCTGTATTGCGGAAGTCAATATGGTCTGGTAAAACTTTTTTTTCCGTTTCTGCAGATATGTTTTAAATCCCGGTGCACACTTTCCCTGTTTGACAGTCACACATCTCCTATGACTGTTATATAAAATAACTTGAATTTGCCTCACTCCCTTAACCCACTCAATATAAATTTGTATGAACTGATAATTTCTGTTTAGATGTAAATTAGACCTAATTTGAATTGTACAATAGTGTTGTGTAAGGGGATTTTCCCCTTGAGTAATTTGTCCCCGCTGCCATTGCAATTGACCATTTATTAAATATTAACTGTTGGCAGGGCTTTTATGTTCGAAATACTGACCATTGTGAAGCCATTAACTGTTGACAGAGTGAGACTAGAGTGGAAATTCATTTTAGAACTAAATATGGTTTGAGTTATCCATCATGATGGTGTGTATTGATTCATCCCAAATTAAGTTACTCTTAGACCAATCGGATTGACTTGCATCTTAATACACTGTCATTTGCATCATTATGATTCAGCATAAGTTATTATAGTCAATAGTATAATCGCTCTAATAACCCTTGATGAATAAAAACTAGAAATGTGTCATGCCTTGCAGTAAAATTAAAATAAACCAAAAAGTATTAAATTGTTAAAAAAAACAAGTTTATTGAGTTGGCTGATATATATGTGGCACACATACATTCAAATTATTTCTGGTTACTGTAGGTATATTTTTAAAAAGCTCCAGAAACATTCAAATATGAATGCCATTATAATAGTCTGAAGCCAATAACTGGTGTCAAGCATCCTCTTCAACTACCCGTTCTTAGACAGAAAATATAATTTCGACTGATATTTTTTGGATGTAGTTTATGGTAGCGTGTTTTTGCAATTGTACGATTGGCCATACACAGAAATTCTGAAAGACCAGTCAAGCTGGTTAGTAGATAATAAATTAGTTTATTTATGCATGCGATAAGAATTATAAATAGTAATGTTTCAACCACTGTCCTTGTAGTTCTAATAGGATTAAAACAGCAAATAATGAAAAAAAGGTACAGCAGACGGGTATCTGTCAAGGCCATTTTAGAATATGTAATGGCAGAACCCCCACCATATGACAACCGTATGTCTCACTGGTGGGCGGCTCTTTCACCTTTAGCTTTCAATGTGTATATCTTTAGTTGCAAAAATGTGAGGTAACAGGGCATGGCATGCATGACCTAGATGGTCTACCTCTAGAATACATACACAAAGTTTGGCTTCACAGAAACCTTCCTCATATTATTGATTGATCCCAGGATATCCAAAGTGCCTACACACACAACCTCTACAATTAAAGGCCATAATGGGTTTTTGTGTGGACGATTCGGGTTGCAATCAGCACCGTGCCTCGGTTGCTATAGTTTGACAGTCCAAAGCCAGAGGCTTGCAGAGAAAAGGCTCAAAGCGGTGTGATTTTACCATTGCCCTTAGATCCCATGTTGCCATTCTGATCACACTCAAAGCCGCCATTCTCCAGGGAGTACTCATTCTTTTCTTGGGTAGCGGGAGCTTCATCAGCCCACTCGGATGAGTCACCATCTCCTTTAGCTGAACCCCCGCCACAACTTCTCTTGTAAAGCCGGTAACCTAAATAATTGTAAACATAACAAAGGAGATGAAACATCCATGACTGAATTTGAATGGACTGTAAAGTGTACTTGATTTCACTAGAAATGAATGTATACATTTCATAGAGGTTATGTATGCCAGAAAATTATAACTAATTCAAACTGTAGTGTGAACTCCTTACTTCCAACAGCTATGAGAGCCACCACCAGCTGGAAGATACTGTAGATGAGGGGGAAAGCGAACATGACTTCCAGCTCAGAGGCGGAGAACGACAACTGAACAATGGTACTGCACAGCTGGGAGTTCTGGAAGCCCGTCTCAAGAGCAATGGTGCGGCACCTGCACTCAACCCCAAAAACAAAAAGAGCTTGCCATTGGGTTGTCACTGTAAGGAGATGAACTGCTGTTACAAAATACGTGTGACGCATGGACTTTTCAAGGGATATAATTTAGTCATACCTGTGCCAGGGCTGTCCTACAAAGCGGGCCAGTAAAAAGCCTAGGCCAAACCCTACGAAGGGGTATATGGCACCGATGATCCAGAGGGAGGGAGAGATGGTCCAGGAGGACTGGTACAACACACCTCCTACCACGGCAATGATGATAATGAGGGCAAAGCCCATGATGGAACCCACCTGGAACACAATGTAATGTGGCCGTGCACACAGGCACACACAAACGCAGACACTTCTGAGTTCAAGCACCGGACAAAAAATAAATAAAGTAAAACTTATCATAAACTATATTACAAGTGTCTTTTTGATCCCTTTTGTAGTGTTTGTTAATTCTCACCTTAAGAATCTTCTTGGCCACTCTGGGCCACTTGTTTTTTACATATATACCCAGAGCAACAGGAATTAGCAGGGAGACCAAAGTGATACCTGTAGACAATGAGGTACAAGTTACTTCTCAGTTTAAAACTTCAAACTGTAATTTATTGGATCATTCTGGGGTAATGCTGATTAAATGTAAATCTTACAATATTTAAGGGTATCCTTACTATAATGGTTGAGCAGTATTTATGGTCATACAAAGATAACCCAACATTTCAATACAATTCCTAGCTCTATAGTAGGCTGTTTTAATGTTAAATGTGATTGGCAATATGTGTTTTTCAGCATTGCTACCTATGCTCTGGTAGGGTATCTGGATGGAGTCAGCAGAGATCCAGACGGAGGTGTAGATGAGCAGACAGAGAGGCATCATGCCCAGGGCCAGGATTGACGAGCAGGCTGTCATACTGATACTGTATGGAACAGGGAGAAATCACGTTGAAGCGAATAGTGATGGACAGGAAAAAACAGAACAAAAAAGACTGCGCTACCGGCACAAACATTTGTAAAGTAAAACGTAATTATGTCCTTAGCCCACACATGCCTGGTAGTATTTGAAATGCGTCATCAAAATCAATAGGTCTGTCAGCTATTCAGCGTGCCTGCCTCGTCTTACCTGAGGTCCATGTCTCCATCCAACCAGTAGGCGATGATGTTGGAGCTGGAGCCCCCTGGGCAGCAGCCCATGATGATGATGACAACGGCCTGCACGGGCAGCACGTCAAAGGCCAGAGACAGGGCGAAGGCAGCGAAGGGCATGATGCCAAACTGGCAGAGGAAGCCGATGAAGATACCCCAGGGCCTCTTGATGTGGCCCCACAGCTTGGGTGCATCCACCGTGCAGCCCATGGCAAACATGACCATGGCCAACATGACGGTGAGCACTGTGCTAAGCACCAGGCTCAAGATCTGGTTGTAGTCACTGGGAGGAACCAAGCAGTTTGCCCCGGAGCATATTGTGGCATTAGGGTGGCAAGTGGCTGGCGCCATGGTTGTCGTGCTTGCAGCCATTGTGGAGAATAGACAGGAGGATGGGAGGAGGTGCAATCCAGACTGGAGGAAAAGAACTATCTTTTGTTTTGGAAGTGGGCTCTTAGGTTCCAGGTAGCTTCAGATCCTCCGGCTTTACCCCTTTGTCCACAGTGACGAGGGCCACACTGAGAACGATTGTCGGTTCTGCTGGTCTTTAATACTTAGCTAGAGACAGCTACAAACTGGGAGGAAAGAAACTCGAAAAAAAAATCAAAAATTAACCCATGCTTCAGATTTACGAGGTCAGTGTCCCAAAGCACACATAAAAAATAATATAATTGTTTCAAGTTATGTATAGTAAATTTGATTGCCCCATCTTTTATTTTATCATTCTTAGGCTTTAAACTTTTATTGTCCTTTCCCAGTCCCAGCTTTGCAGTGTCACCCTTGTCACACCATCAAAGTGGGTTGATGCCCACTGTGACCGAGGCCACCAGGAACAAGGTCCATGTGCGTCACAATACGTGTCCCCAAAGTGAACACTCACAGTAAAACGAAGCTGTAAATATCTGATGATTTAGAATCATTTTAAGGGACTGTAGTCGGAATATTCAGCCCGGATGCTTTTAGGGTCCACATTGTAGGTTTTCCACCCAAGAAAACAAGGGACTCTTAACCCATACTGTCTAACAGTGAAGACACGTGCATGCCAAAGTCTAACTCCCTTTCCCCTTCATCCTGTCATTCATTACATTCTGTGGGAACATCAGTAAGACTGAACAACCATCATCACTGTTTCTTTTATGTTTTTATTAATACTTACAACCCCAAACAAGCCCGTTTAACAGAAAAATAAATAAAGGTTTGACTGAAGGTCGTTCAGCAAACCACTTCAAAGGAAGAAGGTGACTTTTGGGAGGCCTTTCTGGCTCCTTGTCCTAACAGTTGCTGCCCATGAAGCACCATGGCAGAGAGGGAGCCTTCTATGAAACCAACCGTTCCCGTGTGTGTGAGAGAGGGCCCCGGAAGGCCCTACGCAAAGACCTTGAGTTCATTTTTGGATTTCATTCGCAGGAGATGTGTTGCTTAGTTGGATGCTTCCCGTCACATAGGCGATGAAACACCTGAGTAAGTAGATCCCTGAGAACTGTATGGAGCTGTCAGAGAAAAGAGAAATGGATGTTAAGGGACTGAAAGATATACACATTGCCACAGTGTGCGAGTGTGAAAGAGGTTGTTGCATTTCAAAATACACAAGATACAATGTTATAATATCTATTATGCCATACTCCAAGATGTGCCCTTCAAAAACCAACATTTAGAATGGATTTGGGTTGAGAGCCGACTTGTCATTGGGTTTTTCAAGTGGGCACCCTCCATCCCGGATGTTTCGTTAATTTGAGCCCACGACACCTCCAGAGCAATGATGGTGAGCAATGATGTCTCGATGATGTGTGTGTGTGTGTGGGTGTGTGTGTGTGTGTGTCCCATAGAAAAGTAATGTGTGTAGTTTGTATGTGAAATATTCAATATAAATAGGCTTGAGTGGCTGTTTAGGCATGTGCTAAGGGTGTGTGTGTGTGTGTATATGTTGTATCCACATGTCCTATGCACAGACAATATAACATGGAGTATCTATATTGTTGGTCTTATCAGTCTTTATCTATGTGAGACATGCTTCCGACACATGTCCTTCGGGGAATGTACACAGGCAGCCAAAACTTGAAGGCTGAGCATACAATAACCTGTGTGTAGTATACAGTGCCTTGCAAAAGTATTCACCCCCTTGGCTAGTTACTTATTTTGTTACATTACAACCTGTAATTTAAATGTTTTTTTAATCAGAATTTTATGTGATGGATCTGCACAAAATAGTCTAAGTTGGTGAAGTGAAATGAGAAAAATATATATTAAAAATAATTTTTTTAAATTAAAATCTGGAAATTGGCATGTGCATATGTATTCACCCCCTTTTCAATGAAGCCCCTCAAAAGTTCTGGTGCAACCAATTACCTTCAGAAGTAACATAATTAGTGAAATGAAGTCCACCTGTGTGTAATCTAAGTGTGACATGATCTGTCAGTATAAACACACCTTTTCTGAAAGGTCCCAGAGGCTGCAACACCACTAAGGAAGAGGCATCTCACCATGAAGACCAATGAGCTCTCCAAACAAGTCAGGGACAAAGTTGTTGAGAAGTACAAGTCAGGGTTGGGTTATAAAAAAATATCCAAATCTTTGATGATCCCCGGAGCACCATCAAATCCATCATCTTCAAATGGAAAGAACATGGTACCACAACAAACCTGCCAAGAGAGGGCCGCACACCAAAACTCACAGACCGGGCAAGGAGGGCATTAATCAGAGAGGCAGCACAGAGACCAAAGGTAACCCAAAAGGAGCTGCAGAGTTCCACAGCAGAGACTGGTGTATCTGTACATGGGACCACAATAAGCCGTACACACTCCATAGAGCTGGGCTTTATGGAAGAGTGGCCAGAAAAAAGCCATTACTTAGTGTTAAAAATAAGAAGGCACGTTTTGAGTTTGCCAAAACGCATGTGGGCGACTCCCCAAATGTATGGAGAAAGGTGCTCTGGTCAGATGAGACTAAATTTTAACTTTTCGGCCACCAAGGAAAACGCTATGTCTGGCGCAAACCCAACACATCCCATCACCCCAAGAACACCATCCTCACAGTGAAACATGGTGGTGGCAGCATCAGTGTGGGGATGTTTTTCAGCAGCAGGGACTGGGAAACTGATTCGAGTCGAGGGAAAGATGGATGGTGCTAAATACAGGGATATTCTTGAGCAAAACCTGTTTCAGTCTGCCTGTGATTTGAGACTGGGACGGAGGTTCACCTTCCAGCAGGACAATGACCCGAAGCATACTGCTAAAGCGACACTCGAGTGGTTTAAGGGGAAACATTTAAATGTGTTGGAATGGCCTAGTCAAAGCCCAGATCTCAATCCAATTGAGAATCTGTGGTCAGACTTGAAGATTGCTGTTCACAAGCGGAAACCATCCAACATGAAGGAGCTGGAGCAGTTTTGCCTTGAGGAATGGGCAAAAATCCCAGTGGCAAGCTCATAGAGACTTATCCAAAGCGACTTTCAGCTGTAATTGCCACAAAGGCGGCTCTACAAAGTACTGACCTTAGGGGGGTGAATATTTATGCACGCTGAAGTTTTCTGTTATTTTGTCCTATTTGTTGTTTGCTTCACAATAAAGAAAAACTCATCTTCAAAGTTGTAGGCATGTTCTCTGGATGAAATGATGCAAACCTTCAAACAATCCATTCTAATTCCAGGTTGTGAGGCAACAAAACATGAAAAATGCCAAGGGGGGTGAATACTTTTGCAAGGCACTGTATCTGTGTGTGCAGTATGTGTGCGTGCCTATTTACATGGCGCGTTGCCAAGGTCTTATCTACTATCTGATTTGATCACCGATAACCCTCTGATCCCAATTCTAGGCTATGTTCCTCCATCAGATAAGGAGACGAGGGACGTAAAAAGTCAAACAGATGTTCAATTATTAAAGGGTACAGTACGCTGACGGTGATGGCCTCTGTCACTGTAACAGGCTCCAAGATGGCCTGAACACAAAACAAATGATTTTGAAAAGAACAATTGAATGTGCCATGTCCTTTGGTTGAGTAATTTGATCTGATATTCCTCAAATCATCCGTCACTGTTTCATAGAACTCACTGTATCTCATCCCATTGTAGCATTTGTGTGAACATAGAAACGTGTATCTGTTAGGAGCACAAAGCCCCAGCAGCATCACAGGTGGCCTAAAGCTTCAACACGTCACTGAACCTTCAAGGTCTAGGTGTGTCCGCTAAATAAGGGGTCTGTGGCCGTCCCCTATTTATCTTTGTGTACCTATCATATAAAACATGCCAGTATGCAATATGGCAGAATGTGTGAAAGAGATCGTAAATCACTGCGTTTACAGAGTAGTAATCAAAGGAGGAAACGGAGTGAGGGTGGGGTGAGGGGGTAGGGGGTGGGGGGTGGGGGGGGGTTGTTATGTGATAATCACCTGACCAGGAAGGGCTGGGGAAAGCAACCGGTGGTTTGGGTCTCGATGACTTCCTGAAGATGCAGCAGGTGGGTCAACAGCGCACCCTGACGACACCTGTCCAGCTTGGTTACAACAACCTGTCAGGTAAAAACACCAAGAGAGAGTGCATTTTATGAACACTTTTATTAACCAACCTACTGCCATCTGCTGGTCCTTGTAGAACATTGACATTGACAATTGTCCTTACATTACAATACATTACATACATTACGGTATGTGAGACTTTTCAGGGACTTGATTCAATGACTATTCGATTTGGAGTCTGAAGACTCAACAGTATGGATGTAATTGTAAGAATAATTGATCACATATTTCCTTTTGAACCAAACTTGTTCATATTTACACCATCTCTCCCATGGTCAACGGCTCCAATTTTAAGCCTGCATATATATTTTATCAACTACTATTAATATATTAAAAAACTGGATATGGTTTTATTGGCCCATTCATAAATATCCCATACTTTGTGGGTCATAGTACTTGATATAGTCTGTGCTGTCACAATCGTAGTCATGATCAAAGTGCTTAATAACCTAAAAGGTTGAATAATTTATTCACCAAAGACATTAAGAATGGGGACTACTCAATAATGACTTCATTGCACTGGCATTTCACAAGAAACTGAAGTACTTAAATAGCTGATTGGGACAAACTGGAGCATTTAGGATTAAGTTATTCTGTATCCAGCGACGAAAGGCCAAAGGCAGAGAGGGGTGTGACTGATAGCAAAACTCAGACATAACAGATGAACGTTAACCTGAATGTTTTTTAAATACATAACAACTATCTTGATCTTCCATATACCCTTTCATGGAAGGAGGGAAGATGCTCAGCGGCGGTTAGCGTTTAGTCTCTTACCACATAAGGCCGTCTGAACTCCTCACACATCTCCAGGGCAACCATATCCGCCTCCAGTAACCCCACACTGCCATCCACCAATAGGAAGGTTCTCACCAGACTTTCACATGCAGTGGAAAGAAGCATGTCATTATTATAATTTATAACAATATAATTTCACAGCACCATGTATTGTTCGTGATTTGAAGTCATCATTCTAACACCTCGAAGGTATTACTTTTTCCTCGTGTCCAGGTATGGCTCCACCATATCTACGAAGTCCTTCGGGGCCCTGTGTCCATAGCCGGGCATGTCCACCATGGTGAAAGACTTGCCCACTTTGAAGAAATTCATCTTTTTAGTGTGGCCCTAGGTTGTGAACAGCGAGGCGATATTACAAAAAAGGGAAGCAAATGTATCAGATTTGATCTTTGTCAAGACAAGAAAAACACTGAAAAAAGACATCTGTAAAAGTCTATGCAGTGATGGCATGACCACACAGTGACTTATAGTAGAGCAGCACTTTAGAGTACACATATAATATAATCATCAAATAATGCACATAGATGGAGCATGTCTACATTTATATTCTGGTTCAACTGTTTACCTACTGGGGTTTTGGAGACTCGGATCTCTACCTCAGGAGCCAGGGAAAACAGAGCTTTGATGAGAGATGACTTGCCTACATTACTCCGCCCGATGAAACACACCTGGGTAACACACACAGGCACGCACACATGCATTCCATTTAAATGTCATATTAGTCCCAATGAAGCATTGCTTCTACTGAACTCATCCCTTTCTCTCACCCTACATGGATGGATGAGAACCCACGGCCCTGGGAGCCATGGCATAAATCTTTCTGGCAGACAAAAAGAGAATGAGCAGTAAGTAAAACCGTACGCGACAGAGAGGTCCTCTGGCATTCCTTCTCAACTCCACTAGCGATAAACCCAAAGGCAATATGTCTTGTCTGTGATGTTGGTGCTTCTTTCATACTATATAATCTTTGCGTGCGTGTGCAATGTTTTGGTGCGACCAAACACACATACGTTGACAAACACAAATAAACACAAAAGCACCACTAACCTCTGGCTGCTTCAGTGTGGGAGCATGGTCCATTCTTTCAGCAGAGGTATAATAATCAATTTTGTGAAAGGGAGATGTGACAAAAAGTCTTTCTGCCTTAGTAATATCCTCCACACTGGGTTGAAATAGGTGAAACTTTTCAGTGTCAACTGACCGTGCTAGGTGTTTCTCAAGCTCATTAAAAGGGTACAGGAGCCCCTGCATCTGTCGCTGAGGTAGTAGTGAAGCCTGCTTGCATGATGCCATTTTGTGGGCGCTGAGTCGGTGCACAGAACAAAATGAAGTCCCAGGCTGCAGCCAAAGCACCAGTCTACGGCAAAACATCATTTCACTGTCAGTTGTCAGGCCTGCCTGCTGCAGACCTACTAGTGAAGTCAGACAGCGGAAAGTTCAGTCCGGATACCCTTGCACCTGGTGTCGTGAATAGGAACGCAAAGGATAGGATTACTAAATTGAGTGTGTGTGTGTGTGTGTGTGTGTGTGTGGGCGGGGGGGGGGGGGGGGGGGGGGGGGGGTACCTTATAAAAATGTTTTCGGTAACATGCCTGGCCAATGAGGATGTTTACACTTTTGAGTTGAATCTAACAGTATTAAGAAAACGTTAGCTGATATTCAAAAATCAAAACACTGCTAGCAGAAGAATGTGCATGTTAAATTGTAATGTCTAAATTAACTGTTGCTATGTAATCATTCTCTATGGTCTGCTTACTGTATGTAGTGACGACTATGTAGGGCCCTAGAAATTGTTTCGCTGTTGTTGTTTTATCATTGCAACCTAGAAGCTATGCACGATACTTCTTCCATGTTGAATCTGTGGTGCAGTTGTGAAATGTGTCCTCCTGAAACAACACAACGATGTCGTACCACAGCGGAAACAACGTAGCCTAAATTCAGTAAATAGACAACTGAAAATCCACCTGTTTTTCAACCTCCTAAACTCTTAAGTTTATATTATATATGTTTTTTATAGAAGCTATATAAAATGTGTATCCGATGACAGTTTAAAAGATGTTCTAGTTATATTGCTGCAAGATCCATACGCTATTCATAGCATTTGTTTTGCTCCAGAAACTCACCTGGAAAAAAAAAACTCCAGGTTCATTGGTAAATTATGTTTAAAGTTGTTTAGTTTATTTCCTGCAGTCACTGTACTACGAGAGCGCTATCTAATGCATTTGTAAATACAATGATGTAGCCAGGTAACACATTTTATGCTTAAGATATCTATTAAATATCTTCTTATGTAGGGCCTATATTTGACCAAAAGTATTATTGGAAACTATTATGAAACACACTACATGTTTTAGATGCAATAATCATAAGCGTGCACAGTAAGAGATGCAATTCCATTGTCCCACTGGATGGCAGTGTTGCTTTCTCAAAACATACCTTCAATACAGCTCTTCAGATAGTCCCCTCGCCTCTTCCGTTCTTCCCTATAACTTTAGTGTAAATCATGTATTACAATATTGGTTTAAAACACACTGAAAAGAGTAATCTATACCAATCATCGGTCGATCTCATCTCAATATTTCCAAAACAATTTCTAATGAAGTGTACTATTTTTCAAATGCCCTTTACTGCTCTAATTTAATTTGTAATTTACAATGTAGTAGAATAGAAAAACAATATTGAAAAAAAGGTGTCTTAAGGTGTGTTCTTGCTGTGACCTCCCTACATTACTTAGCAAATTAGATAGTTGGAACTATAACATCATTTAATGATTTGGGGTAGTGAACACCCTAAATTCCATTCCGGCAAAATGGCCACCCAGGACAGCTGATGGACTGGTTTATTGCCTGCAGATATTAGTTGCTCGAATGTCCGCCATTTATACGGCTTTTAACACAATACTGCGCCGGGGAAATTCATTAAAGCCCAAAACCACACATTACCCGGGTTTTAAAGAGGCACTTAGAGCGGAATGAGCCAGTGTGAGCTAGACAGTAGTTGGACGAATAGAGGAATGGAGTGAGAGAGAGAGGATAAAGGGAGGGATAGAGGCCTCAGCACTCTCATGACTGCCCCCCCCCTCCCCCCATCCTTCACTTTAAGCCACAGGATCAAATGCCAGACCAATCAATCGTTCCCATGCAGACATCTATGGCCGGAGCCATGATGGCCTTTACCTCCCTAGGGTGAGTATCAATAAAATACAAAAAAGAAATCATAAAAAATGTATTGGCCCCAAAGTCCCCACCCACCCACATCATATCATCATTGCCATCGTTCCTTTCACTTTCCATTTCTCTTCCTCCATCCATCCACTCCCCCTTCCCTCTTCCCTCCATCCCTCTCCCTGTGATGATGGTTCTCCTTTCATGCTGCATGATTTATGTTCTGCTGAGGGAGCTGGCTGGTTTGTGAGACATCATGCAGCAGGCAGCAAGTGGCCTGTGATATCAGCTGGCGCGGGATATGGCACAAGGAAACAGTCCAGCTGCAAGAGAGCTCACACGCCCACGCACACTTGAACACACACTTCTGGCACTGATGACGCTCTACACTGACGCTGAGTCATGGAGCACCCTGACCTCTGGTGGCCCTGACAGACTCATTACCACATTCATTTGCATAAAAACCAGCAAGGCCTTCCCTTCCCCCTTCTGCTCCCCATACCTCCCACCTCAGCGAGACGAATGGACAATGGAGCGGGCGTTGTAAGAAAACCAAAGCTCCTCCTGTCCCTCCTTTTGTTGGAGCCGGAGGATGAAGTTCAGCGCAGTTTATCAGAGTCAGGAGGTCAAACTATCAATACGCCTCTTTACAGATTCTGATGCCAGTCACACAGTCCACATGAGGGGAAAGCCTGTATGGGATTAGCCCAATGTGTTGCATTTTGTCTCTTCCCATCTGCCTTCCTTTAGAGTGCACAGAGCTGAATTGTATCATCCAGCCTGACACCTGTAGTAGAACCAAATCCTTTTTATTCCTTCTCCGAATCCAATTCTCTATTAGTCTCGCAATCTCAGTGGAAGGTGTTTGAAAAAGCCCTGCAATCATTCATACCTGAACTTTCATAACAAAACCAAATTGAACTAAATCAACACCTTATCCTCGAGAAGAATCCATTTTTCGCTTAAACAGCCGGCAAGGTCTTTTATTTAAGACTTCACAAAAAACACCATCGGTTGCTTTCCCCGTTCCCTTGTCTCTATCACGCCTGCCGTGAGTACAGCATAAATATTTTGGCAGGTGGTGCTTGGAAGATATTAGAGCACAAACGCAGAGCGCTCAGGGATATCGATTTAGCTGTCTCTGCCAAGAGGCCCGGCTCTCCTGGCATCGATATGCAGAGGAGAGGCTGTTGGAGAGAGGGATGACCTTGAGCCAGTAAACAACCTTGACAAATAAACCGCAGGAAGGAAGTGCAGGGGGAAGCCACTGCCAGAGATGGCAGGCTGTGGTGAGTGACTTAGAGATGAAACAACACGGCCTGGGGAAGCACACAGGCACAGGGAGAGTCTGTCATAATGGAGTTTGGCAAGTATGGAACTGTTTTAGCTGACGGTGACGACAGCCCCTATTTAGTCTTCGAATGACGAGAACATCCAATCCCTATTGATTAGGTGCTGAGTTCTTCAGGCTACTGACTTACCATCAGCTATAATCAATAAACCTTAGACAGGGCAACTCAAAGAACCATCTTAACAACTGGCATTTTTTAACAGGCCCAAATGTGTATTCTTAGTAAATTGTTTCTGTATTGTTAAGTTTGCTGTAACTGTGAAAAAGCTGTTACTGTAAGGAAAATATTGTCTATCAGTTGAAAATCTGAAAACAGCAAACTAACGTGAAAAAGTAAAATGTATCAAAACTAAAGTGCATACTATTTTAGGATCAGAATTGCACCACATCCACGGCCCCATAAAATAAAATAGCACCTCCATTGTCCACATTCCTACCAACTCTGTAGTACAGAGCCACTTCTCTGCCCTATATTCATAGCTGAGATATACTGTACAACCTTGTGGAGGCTGAATTATCCCTCTGATTTATTTGGTTGGCTCAGAAAGTACATTACTTCTCTCTCTCTCTCTCTCTCTCTCTCTCTCTCTCTCTAACTTTCTTTCTCAACTCTTGAACATACACACACACACACACACACACACACACACACACACACACACACACACACTCGAACATACAGTGAATACATCTCCATCTAACTCACCCCATCCATCTCTTCGCCCCCCACACGCACTCCTTAAAACCTCTCTTTCTAGGTATTTCCAAAAGGTTGATTTATATCTTCTCTCCCTCCTCTCCTCCACTCTTGCCTGACCCTCGGGGGTCAGAGCGGATACTCTATCACTCTGTCTCGAGGCCTAATCCCCACAACGTGGACGCCTGTGCCAAACACAGGGGAATAACAGATTTAAAAGCAGCCTTGACTCTCACTATTCTTGCTCAATAAAGGATTCAGGTAAACAAATGCCGGAAGCCAGTGCCAGGTGGAGTCTGGAGTTGACCGTCATCGGAGAGTGGATTGTGGAAAACTTTCTGGGGGAACCGCTGTTGAAGAGGTCGGCCATAGAGGCCTGAAGTGACTGTTGACAGCAGCCAAATGTAAAGGTTTCCACTACAAGTGAGGACCTACAGGAGAGAAAGCGAACCACCAGCCCCTGGCTCTACGCACCGGAGGGGAGGCAGATGGTTAGCTGGCACGACACTGACACCTGAGCCGTCCACAGTACCTGGGTTAGAGAAAGAAAGGTTAGCAAAAAGGAAAGAGAGAGGGACTCTGAGAACTACTGATAATGGGCTCAGAAGAAAGGAGCTGAGCGATATCAGTACAGAGGGAGCTTTTGGAGACCTGCTCTTTGTACATACCTGGGATTCCTGTCCCTGTGGCTGACAAGAGCCAGAGGAAAGAACAAGGGAGTCTAGCGGGGGAAAGACAACGGCCCCATCCTTCACACACTGGTCTACTCATAAACGTTGAGGCAGGAAAGACTCTGAGAAAGATGTGCGTGGGTGTGCGTGTGCGTCTTTGTGTGAGCGTATGGGGGTCATTGTTGACCGCTCTTCACCTCTGTGACTCAATGGGAGACGGGGCGACGTCTTGCTGGGCCAGACGACACCAGTTGTGGCCCTCGGTGGCCCCTCCCTCTCTGTCTGTCCTGTGCAGGCTGGGCCCCTCACAGGTCATAAGACCCTGACAATAGGGCCTTCTCTTTGCCATGGTAGTATGGAGGCACGCTGTTGGCCTTTTGTGGCTGCCTGGACTCTGACAGCTTGGCCAATACTAACCATGTGTTTAATGGCAACGGCTGCATGCGGCGCTTCACCCACACCCACACCCACGGCTGGCCTCTGGCCTCCGGCTCCTCAGTGGGAGGCTGGCGGGTCGGTGGGGGCTGCGGGGTGAACTCATCTGGGGCAAGCGGGGTGGAAGTGGGGTGGGTGATGTCATTGTGTCTTTAGACAGTGGGTATGGAAAGTTAGCAGAGAGGAACGTGATGGAGAAAGCAATGCAGAGATTGGGAGATAGAGGAGCAAAAACACACAACAGCAGAGACTAACTTTCGATGAAGGATATTTTCCGGGAGGTATCCCGGTGAGATGGTTGAGTGTTTGATTAGCGTGGCCTCTCCCACCATTTCATCTCTCCTTTGTGTTCCAGTTGAGCCCTCCTGGCTGGGGAATCGAGTGCTCCCCGAGTGTGTCTTTTCAAGTCTCCGACGCCACGAGACACTGCCCACTGTCTTGTTAGGGCGGTGATTGATTGAGGAGATCTGGCAGTCCTAAGCCCCCTGCTCAGTTCATTTGTTACACATTTATAGTTCATAACCCATCCATCCTTACACCCCTCTTAGTTTTTCATCCCATTTTTCATTTTTCTTTTGTGTGAGCTGACTCGTTTGTCTCCTCGCCCGTGATAGATCATTTGGTGCCGACGTGTCGAAAACTTGCCTTGTGGTACAGTTAGGGGAAGGACCCCAGGTGCATTCACTGCCGCGTACCAATGATTTGACAGCTTCACGTTGAACGTTATTCTCATCAAAACAAGAAGTCAACTCAATCAAAAGTAATGAGGATCTTACCTTTAATTTTGCATTTATTAAAACAAAAAAATCCGCTACATTACTTGGGGGAACAAAATAATCTAAATGCTTGTCAAAATAAAATCAGATTCAAAACGTAATAAACGTCTGACCAGCAGGTGTCAGTAGAGGTCTATGAATTTGATTGCTGCGGCTGAGTCATCCAGAGTTTACCATCTGTTGCTTTCCATGAGGTCCTGGGAGACTCCAGACAGTGGAGGAGGCAGCCCGAAATCATCTTATCCAGCCTTTCCTCTCAATCTCTCTCTCATGATCTATTAGCTCTGTCCTGTATGCCATCCCTCCATCCAGTATGAGTTAATGGCTAAGGCTAACCTTCTAGATCTGGTGATATGGGGTTGTGTTTATTGTGAGACAATACAAATATTTCAGATGTGAATTGGCTTCATTGTAGGCGGTGTAGACAAAATAGATTGGAACGATTCAAATGGGCTTGGTCTATGAAAGAGATTAATGTGATTGAGAATATAAGGTCTTTACATTGACCAGTAAGGATTTAGAGGGGCCTGTACAGTCCTATCCATCTGTTTATTTCTGTAGGCGTAAGAAGTACTTAATCCCCGGATTTGCTGTCTCTACAGAAATATTTTGATGCTTCTACGGAAATATTTGGGGCTACAGCCTAGGGTTTAGATTATCGGATGGATAATTTTTTTATACTCCACTTAATATTCACGACATCGGATTGACTATGGGCACGTAATTGAATAAAGCGAGCATTACACTTTGTTGATATCTTTGTCAGGCCAGATAAAGAATATGGCACATTGTGTGCGTCTGGTTCCAGGACAGAAGATACAGAAGCACCCATTATGATAATGGAAAGGATAGGCTAAAAATAAGAGAGGCAAGGTAATAGTCATAAGAGCTCTTTTCAGTGCCATGCAAGGACTCATCCTCTGCCCTTCAGTGGGAGCAGTGATCTATGCGGATGTGTGTGCATGTGCATTTTAAAGAGAGAGAGGGAGAGAGGGAGAGAGAGAGAGAGAGAGAGAGAGAGAGAGAGAGAGAGATGGCAAGACTAGCAGAAGAAGCTGTTATAAGACATAGGAGAGTGTATGATCACTGTATGACTGTGTGGGTACCTGTTAGCGTGTGTGTGTGTGTGTGTGTGTGTGTGTGTGTGTGTGTGTGTGTGTTGTACTGTGGAGGCCCAGTGTGTTCCTGTCCCTGTCCTTGTCTCTCCCGAGGGGCAGCGGCTGGCGCTCTGGGGATGGCCAGGATCCTCTTGGCCTGAGACATGGCCAGCCATGTTGGAATAAATCTGCGCTGATCTGCAGGGCCATGTAGCTACAACCATTATCTCTTGAGTCCTGTCCAGGTCCACAGCGTTAGCTGGGGAGGGGAGGAGACGGGGGTCGATGCTACAAAGGCAGCTAGGAAAAAAGAACATAGTGTTGAAATGGGACACAGACGGAACCAAGGCAAGCTAGGCTTCAAGAAAAAAAAGAAGACAGCAAAACAGAGAGCAAAAGTGAATCCGAGGACATGAGAAAGGAAAAAGATCAGGGCCGTAAAATATACCCCCGCAGCCCCCACGAGGCGGGGGCCCAGTCTAAATGGGCCCGCCCCTGCCTGTCAACAACCATTATGATAAGAATGAAAAGAAAAAAAGTGTTTTAATTATTTTTTTGGGGGGGGGGGGGGGGGGGGGGGCTCACGTGTTTGCATTACGGTGCTGAAAAAGATGTTAAGGTTGCGAGTGAGCGTGCGTTTGAGAAATGTTGAGGGGTGACTGACAAAGGGAGCGTACAGAGCCGTAAAACAATTCAACCCAGGGTCTCCAGGCATCCGTGGAACACGACACACAGAGAGTTAAACTGCGTGTTCAGAACACGCCGACATGCTGAAATTGGTTGTAACAGTAAGACATATATGAGCTTTTCCTCTTAAGGACTATGAAGTTGCCTTGTAATTCCCACTGTTGTTTCGTGACACCACAATTGCACTCGGTTCACAAAAAAGAAAACAAATACCCGATAGACTCTGCCCAATGGCAAGGCGGAGGGCAGAAAAACAGCAAGAGAGAGGGGAAAAAGAGAGAGATTGAGACAGATGAAGAGACAGCACAGGGCGTTAGAGAAAGGAAAGTGTCTAAACGAGCAGAGACTAGGCGCAGTGTTTCTCTCCAGGATGTGTGGTTGTGGGTGTCTGTCCAGGCTTAGTGGTCTGTGCATGAGAGGGCCCACAGCCGTCCCCTTCAAGCTCATAGATCTTCAGCTGGCTTTGGCTCGGGGATCCTGCCTGGCTGGCTTGGCACAGGCTCTCCGTCTTCCTCCCCACCAGGAGCCGGCTCACGCCAATGAAGCCACACTCCCTGTGCTCATGGCCCAGAACTACGCCTGGCTTCAGGGACCGCTTACTCATCCCCAAATTGGCATTGCTTGTGTCTCCAAAACACCCCCCCCCCCTTTCTTTCCACATACAGACACACACGCTTGCACACACACACGCACGCACGCACGCACGCACGCACACACACACACACACACACACACACACACACACACACACACACACACACACACACACACAGATACACACACACACACACACACACACACCAATAACCCCTTCCTCACAAGCTCCAGTGGAAAAGGAAACACCCACAAAATCTTTTCATGGTGTAAATCTGCCCAAAGCTTTTGAACTTCCACCCAAACGTATTTGTCTTCTTCGCTTCCTTCTCGGCTCAGCGTTACTGAAAGACTATAGCCCGAGGATGATTATTACATTAGTGGGGAAATTATGGTTACTGGAGATAAAAGTAAGTACAGTAATTAAGATTGAGCGGAGCTTATTAGGACACGCAGAAACATACATTGCAGATGGCTGAGATTATGACTCATGATAGATGCTTATAATAGAGAGCCAATTAAGATTCACCGTTGCGTCGCTTCTGCCCATTCAACCGGTGCGCTCATTCCAACACTGGATCTCGCACATTTACTGCATGAAAATGGTTGTCAGATTGTTGTATTTCGGTTGCATTTTGGCACTTTGATGATTTCAGCTCAAAGTAATTGCCATGCTCCAGCAGGGCATTGCCACCGTGGGTTCTCCTGGAAAAGGAACCCTGTGATTGCGGAGAAACACACCAGACTACCCGATTCCTACTCAACACACTGGGATTATGCAGCATTAATAGAGGCCTGGTCCTGATGGTGCTCCTGATGGTGCTCAGTGCGTTGACTTGCGTTGACCCCCCCCCCCCCCCTCGATCCCAGGGCTCAGCAGCACTCCGTTGCCATGACTTCGTCCCTGGGACCTCCCATTTAGTTCCCCAAGACACACCGGCAAATGATCTTTACTAATTTGAGTGATGTCTATATATTTATATACTGTATATATAAATATAAATATATGTATACACTACATACATACTATATATATATATATATATACCTACATACACACCATTTGTATTATTATAAACACTGTGTTGTGTGCTTGTTGATGTGCTGAAAAGAGTCTACACTGCAGTTTGAAAACTTACTACCACATCTCCAGAGTTGCTGAATCCCCACTGGCGAGCGCTGGCAATGGCGTGCGAGGCGTAGTCAGTCAGGAGTGAATGACAGCTCCGCGGCGGCTTCATTAAGACCACAGATGGCGAGCGAGCAGCGAGGGGGCTGGAACAAATAGAACGAGCAGAAATATGCGAGTTGGGCTGGAGGACCTTTTCACAGCTTGCACGGCTGGCCCACCTCCAGACAGCCCAGGACCTACTGTCTGTGGGCTGGCTCCAGTCAGGGTCACACTGCCTTCTCTAGGTAGGCCCGGGGCAGATCCAGCCGCGTCGTGCGTCACATGGTTTTCCACTGCGGCGCAGGACGGATGCCAGAGAGGAAGAGCAGCTGTCAGAGTGATAAGTAGCTCCAGGATGGACCTTGATCGGTGCTCAGCTTTTAAGTTACTACACATACAGTGGCCTTCATTCCAGGCTCTGTCAATTCTCATACACACATACAATGGCTTTCAATGTCTTCCTACAGGCACAGTTATAAGATATAGTGTCCCAAATAATTAATCGAAATTACTCAGAGCAGCAGAAACCAGCGAATTGAACAAAGCACAAAGAGAGGGCTCAATGAAGAAATGTGCCGAGGAGAGTGTGAAAGCAGGAGAAAACAACAACCTAAGTCTGATTAAAGTGAGCGGAGCAGGAGCAGACAGAGATGGAGTTCCACAGGTGGAGCGCTGGACAGGCCTTAATACATTCATTGAGCCTTACAAGTCCAGATAAAGGAACCGGTGAATGCCGGTAAATGGAGTTCAAACACCATGCGCTTGCTCAGAATGATTAATACCTGCAGAAGGAGCATCGCATTCACCTTGTGCACATACACACACACACACACACACGCACGCACACACACACGCGCGCGTGCGTGCGCTGAGAGACAGCCGGAGTGGAGTAATCAAACAGGCAGGAACGAATGAACTCATGTTCTGAAGCAGTCAAACTAAGGAACGTCTCAGGGGGTGCAGAGATAGAGGTGGCAGAGGAACAGTCTAGACACCCTACTACCTTCCAGCCAGCTTATGGAGCAGGCTGATAAGGCAGACATGAACAAGGTGGGTGCATGTATAAAGCCAGCCTCATGGGATCAGCAAGGTTTCCAATAGTGTGAGGCGGCAAGAGCATTCGGCAGAATCGTTTGAAAAGGAACTTGTGAAAGTGCCCCGACTACAACGGTGTTACACTCAACCCATTGCATTTGGAATATTATGTCCTCACACAATTATAAGCATCTATCACAAGCTTTATTTTCAAACTATATATATACTGTACACATATATATATATATATGTATATATATGTATATATATATATATATATATATATATATATAAATAAAAAAATAAAAAAAAAATATATATATACACACACATACATATATATATATATATATATATATATATATATATATATACACACACACTGTATATATATGTATATATATATATATATATATAAATATATATATATATATATATATATTTATATTTATACACACATTTTAAGTACATTAGTAGATATAGATTCCATACATTCGCTGATCAGACTATGCTTTTGCAGCTGGGGGTGTTTACATTATGGGCTCATAAGTTCCCATAACCATGTTAGCTGTTTGATCTATGAGCAGCCTATATTTAGCTACACAGAGGAATGCTAGGAAATGTGGTCACTCTGGTGGAAAGCAGGGCCAAAGGGTTCATTGAATGTCACATAAAAAACCCACCACAGAGCAACCACAGTGACTCTCCCAACTGGACCAGAGCTGCATAAACAGCCGTCCAGTGTCATTAGCGGTTGTAATTGGCTGTCATGGTCAAATCCATCTATACTATCCACCCTCTGTCATATTTTAGTCTGCATGTAACCTCCCTTTTTAAATGATGGAAATTAAGCTTCTGCTAAACCAAAAGGACTTTCTTCAAAACAAGGAACATAGTTCCACTTTTCATACAATGTATTTGTATGATTTGAAGGTTTTCTCTGGGTGTTTCATTTTCCAGTCATGACGAAATTGTTTTTGTGAATTTTTGGCATCCTTAAGGGGCATATAGTTAAAGGTACAGGATCACAAACAGGATACGAACATACACATGGACTGTTCTGGGAAAGGTTAAAATAAAGTTTGAATTGAATTTTAGATCAGAAAGTTTACCTTGACGTTTACAAAGTACCATTTGCAGTATGTGTGCCATTTTAATCCTAACAACGTGTCTTGTCCGGCACATCACATACATCTTCTTTAGTGCATGCAATATTCACAATCTCACCTGTATACAGTCATAGTTCACAGGATGTCCTTGTGTACTCTTTTTGCTGCACAGTCTAATTTCACAGTCTGCCCACCAGCATGTCCTTCCCAGCACTGCCTGTCCCACTGTCTCCCTGCCTATGACCTGGACCGACAGTTCCGCCCAGCTGATTAACCTCTCGCCGCCGCAAGGAACATCTCACATTGTGCGAGGGACAAGTGCAGACCTGGCTGACTTTCCTAACGAGCTTCCCGTACCAGCCGTTATAGCTCTGAGCTAGTTAGTCAAACGTGATTGGCAGGTGCTTTGGAAAATCGTGAGGGGAGAGGAGAGACGGTTTCCTATGCCTTTGCGGAATGACCACTGAGTATAAAGTGCGGCAAGCAAGGTTAGATTGGGATGTTCATTTGTTTTTTACCGGGTAATTCTTTTTGGCTTCGTGTTCCTGTTGTAAAATTGTATCAGGATTCATGTTGACTCTTTGCTCTGCCGCCTTCCCGCCATGCCGACCGCCTTTATCTTCCAGTGTTTTCACGCAGAAGCTGAAGAGATACCACTAAAGCCCAAGTTGTTTCATTTCTGCTTGGCAGCTGTTAGGTCAGGCTATATTGATAACCCTTGGTGACCCCTGACCCTTTTTATTACCCCTGCTGCATGCCGGAGAGCTTCCCCAGTTCATTGTGGAGGATTTACAGCTTCAGTGTCAGGGCACTGGGGATATCAGCGTGGGCTGGAGGTCATGTTTATTCAAACGCTGTGCTGTCACCTATACATACAACCACCAGTGGCATTGCTAATTCCATCTGGCGTCACGGTTCGCTAAGGCTCAGGTTTTTACCCCTTCTTCCTACCTCAATGTAAGTCGAGTTCGCAGCTGATGTACACTAATAATAGTTCCTTGTCCATTGTTCTTACTTTTTTTTGGTTTGCTTTTCCAGATGGTTTGTTAACATTATGTAAAACAAGACCGACAGAGGCTTCCATAATATATGTGAAACGTAAACAATGTCCCACATGAAAACTCAATGACTTATAACTTAAGAGCTAGCAATTTGACGAACAAACGATATTTGGGCCCAAGGTTATCCCGTGCCGTTGCCTTAACTCCCCACGAACAGTCTGTGGGGAATAGGTCCCGGGGCAGGGAAGTGGGACAGGGCCGGGCCTGCTCTGCCTTGGGAAGCGAGGCGCCGCGGACCCGTGGACGGCAGCATGCTGCACGCACTCCCAGAGCAGGCCAGCACAGTGCCGCGGTCACCCTGACAGGACCTCTTCAGCAGGAGGGAGAGCGCATATAATGGTAAATCAATTCTGTTTTTGTTGCCCGGGTGGGTGGGCTCACGGAATAATTACACAGTAGTGGAGGGATTGGAGAGAGAGAGAGAGAGAGGGGGAGGGAGAGAAAGACAGAGAAAGGGAGAGAGAGGAAGGAGGAAGAGAGGAGGGAAAAAAATTTCCTCATTGCTTATCCACTGTCTTCTTCCTGCCTTTTACTTGATGTGAAACCAATACCATTATCCGACTAAATCCACCATGGACTACTCTGTCTTTCGGAGAAAAACGGCAGGCTGAGGCAGCGCCATTGACGCGTGCACTGCCCTTAATGAGATTCTTAAGGCGCATCTCCAGTTGCTGGGATTTTGTGAATTAGCTGACATGTTGGATACTTCTCGCCGGCCCGGCGCGTCCCAGAGGAGCGTCTTATGATTACACACTTAACCACCCTGATGTGTCCTTAGTCCAAGACACTTCATCTACACTCCAGCTCCCCACTGAGGCCGTGCAACGGGCACCGAGAGAGAGACAGAGACATGGGAGCAGATGGAGCCAGCTGTGGCAGGGCTTAGACCTGCTCTCAACGAACCGCGGTGTTGGGAATATGTCTACGGTTGATTTACGGTTCCTGGAAGTTCTGCATTTTGTTCAAAGTGACTATGTCCTGTATGTCCTTGACTAGTACTAAGCGTTCCATGTAGTTTCAACCCTTTGTTGGGACTTAAAGTACACCTTTTACACCACCCTGCCAATCCTTCTTCATGCCCCCCACCGCCTGCGCCAAAACTCCCCCTCTGCCAGTCCAACCCGTCTTTAACACATGGCAACCCAGGAGGCTCAGCATTTCATTGTGAGTGTGTGGGAACACAATGTGGGTTTAACATCGTTGAACTTTGGGGGTGAAATCTGGATGCAGCTAACCAACCCAATTAACCACCAGTCAATAGAGAACAAATTAAAAAGCCCCCAGGTATTGGAGCTTTCCAGAAAACGCCAACGGAATCAAGACGGTCAAGGCCGGCACAAAGGCGCGAGCCCTCTGGCTCCCACAGCTCCCTGAGCTCCCTTGATTAGGGAGGAGTGGATTTGGAGCGCTCCCTTTCATGGCTAGGGGAGAGGTGGGAAGAAAGTATCCATTCAGATAGGCCAAAGGGCTGTGGAAACACGGCCGACATTGGCGTGAGAGTGAGTGAAAGTGCTCACTGGAGTGGGAGCAGCCACCATGCCAAAGACAACAACCAAGCACAAAAGATGATTAAGAAAAACGTATGAATTCACAGAATGTTGGAGGGTGGTATACTCAACAGCTTGTACACGCAAAATTATAAGAGAAGTGTTTTTTTTTGTGTGATTTGGTCATTCCAACTTTTAATAACAACAGACACTTCAATATTTTTTTAATTAAATATAATTTTACCAAGGCTTTACCTGTATTGTTGTGCTCTTGTCCAGTCGTAGGCAGACTCAATGATTGGGTCACTGTCCACTTTCAACACCCTTGTAATTAGGATGCTTTATCATCTCATTGGGCATGTGCAATGGGTCTCTGGTTTGTTTTTACAGCTCCGTGCCCGGGTCTGGACCCCCTCTGTGGGGCTTTTGGTGGGTTATATACCCACCATTCTGACTGGAGAGCCCTGCAGAGACACCTTTCAGTGGGCATAGCCCTTTCCTGGCCAGAAACAAAGTGGAAAGGGCCTAAACTAATTACAGGCAGGCCTGTCTCCGCTAGCAATATAAGCCCGGTGCTTTCCCAGGACAAAGGAACCTTTGGCTGAGTGCCTCTCGTCCTTGAGCTCCACTATTTTGAGGCACCCAGGCCTACAATAGGGCTTCCATTAGTGTAATTAGGACCAAACTGAAATGCACTCGTGGTCAGTATCTGTGTAAGTTGGTTGGCATGTTGGTGTTTTTTTGCCTGTCTTTTTGTTTTCGGAGAGAGAACCTTTAAATTATTTTGTCTTTTGTTGAACACTTGAGCACACGATAAAGGTTCCCACTCAAAACGAGGAAGTTGTAACATACTGAGAGGTCCTGCATGTTGTTTGTTTCTCTTTTTAGCCAACAGATATTTTCACGTATCTTTGACAACTTTTCTATTGCTTTTTCTCTGTCCTTTGATAAATCATTTTTTATTAACTTTAAAAATAAATTGCTTTGAATTTGGATTTGAATCATGAATAAAATATTACAGAACATCGCTAATTGCTTCGGTGACTACTTTCATTAATATTTAATAAAGTGAACAATTTGATAAAGTTTGCTGAGCAGAGAGAAACAAAACTAGAATAAATAAACCATTGCTTCAAAAGAATAAGCTTTATCTTTGTTTTTGGATGGCAGGATTTGGTCTGTAGATGCGAAAGGGTAGGTCTGTATTGCAATAAGTTACCAAAACCCAGGGACCTGGCTTAAATATCAATATACTATCCAATATAATATCCGTCTTGTAACAGTTGTGAACGTGTGGACTATTCCATGATGTGTTGTGAAAAAGAATAACACAGTCCCGTTCCCATCAGGCCCCCTCCTCTCCTCGTCTCTCTCCACTGTGGGGAAGCAGGTGCTTAAAAGCATTTCCTGGGCCAGAGGGAAGTGTAAGCCCAGGGGAACCAACCCACTGTGTGTCCCATCCCCAGAGTCCTGACCCGCACTGAGTGACAGCCCTCCCTGTCCTCCTGATCCTAACCTTGGCCCTGGAGCTGAAGGGAGATGCCTATAGCATGCAGGTGTGAACGGCCTGCCTCCGAGCAGGGATCTGGGGACTTTGAGAATGGCCCTGTTGTTAGTATCCTCTTACTGATGGGAGCTTAAGCCCAAGCTGTTTATGCTCAGGAAGCCCCATGTGACCTGACACTGTACTGGCAGTGAGAGAAATGGAGGCAGTACTTTAGTTTCATATGTAGTCTCATAATAGGGGTGGCGACTTTCAAACAAAGCAATTTTATTTCCCCACACTGTAAAAAAGTATTTGGCCTTTTAGTTAGTTCAACTTGTTTTAATAAGTTAGTTGTACTAAAATTAAGAAAACATTGAGTCAACTTGTTATTTCAAGTTGGAACCTGCTCAACTGATCAAGCAAAACATATTAGTCAATGCAACTTAGACATTCAAGTTTACTCAAGAACAATTAAATTAACATACTGAAGACGTCACCTGACTCTTGACCGCGTGAAGTAAGTCATCGTTACTGCTATCCTGATAGGCCATTGAGGTAATATATTTGCATATATCCCAGCAAGTAATTAATGTGATATTAATGATAATACAATTTATTTGGATTGTGCTTTACTTTGCAAGAGTAATCTCAAAGTGATACAATCCTTATTAAACATACATAGCAAATTATATAAGGCATATGAAAAACATATTTTTTGCAAATCTTACTCTGAACATCGTTATCATTAATGACAACCCCTGAAATTTCCGCCAATTGCAGTTGTGAAATCCGCGGCGTCAGGGTGCGCGGGCTATAACTCGCGCAGCTTAATCGCCTGGGTTCAACTGGGTCGCACGTCAGGCGACTAGATAGATATGTTGACACTGGCAAGCTGTAAAACTATGGAATGCAATCTGAAGTACCCGAAGGGAACTATTCAGACGTGTGTTTCCCTCCTGTAATATTTTGTGAAAAAAAAGTAGTATGTTGACCTGACGTGTTTACGTTAAGGTGCTGTGTCGAGAAATTTTATTTATTCAACTTACAAATACATGTCAATATCATTAAATAATCAGTTTAGTGTATGTCAATTTTGCCAAAATCACTTTTCATAGTGAGTTGCATGAACTTAAATTGAAGTACATCAAACTAAAATAACGAAGTTTGCCAGAACATATATTCTTTGCTCATCTTACTCAAAATCTTAAGGCAGCCAGGTTACTCATAATTATAAGTTGAGCCAACTTTATGTTTTTACAGTGCATGTATATTGCCAATGTCTACAACGTTAACTAAGCACTAGGCCAGACAGCTTCACAGATTGGTTGTGTCGCAGCTATCGAGAATGACGGTATAAGTATCCTCATCCGGACACTGTATTCCCCTGTTTCAGCGCTATCATCTGCCATTAAGGGTCAACAAGATGACGCAATGAGGTCCTCTGCCTTAGCCTCTTCGGCTGAGCTGCGTCAGACACACCCCGCCTTCAGACCCGCTGGGGGTTCACCGTCCGTCTGTTAGCGGGCCGGCTTACTCACGGTCAGCCACCTGGACATCCGTCAGCGCCGGGGTCTGGGGGGCTCCGCGGGCCTCCAGGGGTAGAGGGCCTGGGTCTGAGAGGGGCTCACCCCCATGGGGAAATTACCAAAGGCCGGCCCAGCGTGCATGTGGCTGGGGACGGTGGAGTCAGTCTCCAGTGTTTCTCTCACCCCTTTGTCACCTCTTTCACACACCTCCACTCCCCCACCCACCCCTTCACTCAGTCATCACGTCTTTCCCAGGGCCAAACAGTTTTAACTTAATGACTGTGTTGACCGGACTTCGGCCAGTGAGGAATGGGGAAAACGTAGGCCACAAAGAATGCCTGAAACACTATATGGGTTGCAGCGCTCGCATCAAGTAAAGCTTGGTATACGAGACGGATTAGTGTGTGTGGGTTAAGTTGCCCTGGAGAAAGACCACCATGCTTAATGTGAAAGCACAATGTACTTAGAAGTTGTACTTGTAAGCATATACTGTATGTGAATTCCTTGCAATATTGTGGATCAGAGCTATATACAGGCAAAAAATAGATGAGAGACGAGTTAAGAAAGGGTGTTTTGCCACACATTTCGATGCAGAGAGACAGAGCTTCCTATTTCCTATTCATCTCACTGCCATTGATTTGCTCGTTGATAATTAATAGGATGTTGACTTCTCAGAGCGCATGTTTACCTATTCAAGTTCCCTAGGATTGTTGTGGGATTGTGGGATCGAACCTGACATTAGATGTGTAGATGTGGTTACTTACTCATTGAGATACCATATCTGACATGTAAGAAGCGCTTCATGCTATGCACTGTCTTGACAGTATCAAATACATTATATTTTTTTTGCGCTGTATCATAACTCTACCACCAAAACAAGTTGGTGGGGTTTCATTAATAAGTTAAGCCTCCACAGGACAAATTCACGTAAGGACATTCAGACACGAGTTCATTTTAGTTCCTTTCAAGATGTGGTGAGACACGTCTTATTTTATTCAACACATCATCACTTTAATGGAATGCCAGAAGGGGGTTGGTCGGATGCAGAATATGATTGCTAGTGTATAAACTGTTTATGTGAAGGTAATATGCATGCTGAGGGAGATACCAAAGTTTACTCGATGATGTGAAAGACAGAGAGAGAAGCAGCCGCAGAGAACTACATTAATACAGACAAAGAGAGAAAGAGATGTTGCGTAGCCCGGTGCCCTTACCAATCACACGCTAACCTCCAGCTCTGCCTGCGTGCCACCTCATTTAGATAAATGGGAATTCAGAGAGATAGGAGGCTGTAATTTAGCCCAGGAGCAGATTGAATGGCTGGGGTGTCGGTTGATAATGCCCGGGTGAAACAACACAGGTTTATCTGACAAACACAGGAGTAATCACCTCAGTGGAATTACCTGTCTCCCTGGGGAGTGGAGGGGACTAGTCAAAATGTTGTTTTGTTATGGACAGCTCAGGCCCGAGTGTGACGACATCGCTTGGTTTTATGATTGAACTGTGTGGGACTTCCAGGCAATCCCCAAGGGAGAATTGTGAGACTATTTACATGGCTCATGTGAAAAATATAAAATTTGTTGGTGTTCATTATATTTTACATGTAAAGTCAAATAAAAGGGGTTGGCATTGTTCTGTTACATAAGCCAGGGACTTTTGCGTAGACAACAGCACTCGATGATTTGACATCAGACGTAAAATGCGTATTTCATACAGCTTGTTAGGTGAAATTAAGACCGGCTTGTTCACACTAGTTTGTGAAAGCCTTTCTTTTGCAGAGCAGAGGCATCGGGGCAAAGGAACACAACGCAGCAAAGTGGTCTTAGCACAGCAGTGTGAGAGAGGACTTGAAAAGGTTGGAAGTTCTGCCCTGCTCTTCAACTCAAAACAGCATCCGTTGAATAATGAAGCCGTTTTAAAGGTCTTTGAGAGTGGAGGGAAGGCAAGGATGCAAACTCTGAGGCTGAAAAAATGAACCATGGTGCTTATCCCACCCAAATGTTAGGACAAAGCTTTTCTAATTAATTACAAAACAGAACAAAACATTGCGAGGACCTTCTAATGGTCTAATTTGTGTCCAAACGATAAATTATGCTTACGCATATTCTAAAAGGAAATACTTTTACTGAAGGATGAATGCATTTTTTTTGCTTAAATAAAGCCGTTGCTCTCTTTACCTTTTTCGACTGCTGTAAAATGTAATAAAGTTAAAACGTTTTCTACGAGCAGCAGCAAAGCACCTTTGATGCTCTAAGAGCCTTTCGAATCATCACTCTGCCCGGGAAGTATATTCCGGTAGTTGTCTCACTCCCATTTTTGCTTTATTGCCATGGCAACAGCAATGCAGTCCTGCCTGGAAATTATTCACAGGTGTACAATGCATTATTTTCTGCTTTGCTTATAAAAAAGAATTCCTCCGCTTTTTGCCTGTGGTTGATAAGCATTGGTAGACATTTGCTTGATAACCTAAATATTTTGACTATGAAATATAGTGTTGAGAGGAAGTAATGGTTAAGTGGGAGTGTTTGAAAATATACAACTAGAAGATGAGGAATTGCAATACTAACAAATTCAAAGAAATACAGTGAGCGCAGTACTCCCAGTGGGGGAGGCCCCTGGAAATGTTTTTCCCTGTTTTAAAGTGAACCTATTTGATGAAAAAGGTGCTTTAATTATTTTTCCCCATGCAGCCAATTTTTGCTTGATTAAGCATGATGGAGTGTGATTTGGAGATGAGTAATGTAATTAATGATAAAGCTAGTCAAGAGGTAGAAGCCTGTGTTTCATTTAAAATGCTTCTGCTTCTCCTTTGAACCTTCGATGCGAAGACCTTTCCAGGAAATTAAATACATGCAATTCCTTCATTCTATTTAGGACAGAAAATCACTATTTAGCGATATCCCTCTTCTGTTCACTCTCAAGTAATGATTAAAATCTGAAAGGTTCCAGATTTCATTAACTTGCACTTTCTTTTTTATTTTACCGTAAAAATAATTATAAAGATTATAATATAACTGAAGTATAAATTAACATGAAATGTGCTGGAAGCCAAGTTTTATAATCATTGGCAGTAATACAACTTAATACAAGCACACGTTTATTGAGTTTTTGTTAAACTCAAGGTTAGTAAAAAAATATTTTGTGTGTCAATTGAAGTTATTACTTATTTTTTAACCAAGCTATGTATTGTATCAAATGGGTAGGGCATATCTATGAAGAGTATTAGTAGACTACAGTTATAGATTCAGTTTTATTTTTATGATGCCATGATAGACACCGTCACTCTCAAGTAATAGCTTTGTCTTTCTGTAAAGACTTTCACAAAAACAAGAGGTTCAAATATAGGGTCAAGGTAAGGAGAGGTCAGGAACAGGACACACAAGTCAGAGAAGGAGCAGTGATCCAAGGAGAAAATACTAGCGGGAAAGGAAAATGGATGGGAAGCTAGGTCTTGCCCGTTAATCATCCCCAGACCCCTGTGTGTGTGTGTGTGTGTGTGTGTGTGTGTGTGTGTGTGTGTGTGTGTGTGTGTGTGTGTGTGTGTGTGTGTGCGCGTGTGTGCGTGAGTGCGTGTGTGTGTGTGTGTGTGTGTGTGTAACTGTGCGTAACAGAGGTTTGCAGTCCTGGAAAGTGTAGGGGGAGGAGAGCCACATGGCCCTTACACCATCTCCCCATTGCCAGGGCCCCCGCAGGCAGCCACTGGTCCTAGAGCCCTGCACCATGTGCTGGGGGGAAGCTGCAGCGACCTCTGCCTCTCCCTGCACCTGTGGCCCCCAGAGGGTCTCTGGAGGCGCCGCGCAACCCCAGCTGACAGAGCGGAGCCTGGGCTCCCTCTCCCAGATCTCCCCCGCAGGCTGTCACACCTCACACCCTCTCCAGTGTGGCGGGTCAGGGGTCGAGGCCCATCCATAATGTGGGGCAGAGTGAGCTTCAGCGCTAGCTGTGTGTGGGGGAGCGCAGTGTGTCATCTGCCATGTCAAGCGTTACCACAGCCTGCAGAGGAGCTACATGCGTTCATACAAGGCCCACCCTGGTGCAACGGTTTTAAAGCTTTTTTTTTTTTTTTTCAAGCTTAAAATAGTACATAGAAGCGTATGGGATACAATAATACAATGTTTCTTACTGCTTGCCAGCTGCTGCAGACGCAGGTCTTTGCCATCAGCTCAGTTGGCTGCGGATCACTTGGGTGTGATGCCTAGGTAACACAGCACGATCTCAGACCCACACGGTTGAACGTCAGCCCACAACGACTAGAATAGGTTCCACTAGATAACATCATTGCAACTCATCGTGACACTTGGGCAGTCCTGTTCCAGGAAATATTATCCTCTGGCATGAAATGAAATTTCCGAATGACATTCTGTCATTATCTCATCGTATGTCATAGAATTGTGTCATTTTCGACAAAGCATACTATTGAGATTATTAAGATCTGTGTGTTTTTGTCTGAATCAGATTTCAATGAGTCTGGCACATTTCCCAAACACGTGTTCAGTGTTTGCGATTCCCTTTTGCTGCACACAGACAGTAGTCCATGCTTTTAGGTGGGGCACTGGAAATAATTTATCCTAAAATTGAGACGGTTGAAGTCTGCCATGGTTGTTATCTTAAGTGCTTTTGCCTTTTGTCCGGGCAAAAAGACTTATTATTTGATCTCACACAGGAATGAGGAGACATCTTAGCACAAAGGTCAACCTTTCTCTTCACTGCTAGAGCCTGAATTCTCTCGCCGTAAACTGTCATTGAGCTTCTTTGAAAGGTTCCATGCATGGGACATGTGTGTTTGTTAATGTGAATGTATGCGTGTGTGCGTGTGTGTGTGTGTGTGTGTGTGTGTTGATGCTGGTTTAGATGGAGAGAGTCAGCATTGCATGTATTTAAAACATGTCCCAAGTTGTGTGCTCTATGAGTGTGTGTGTGTGTGTGTGTGTGTGTGTGTGTGTGTGTGTGTGTGTGTGTAAGCAGAAGGGTGTGCTGTGTATGTGCCATCAGGATTGTTCAGGCTCTCCTCTGCGAGGAGCTTGAAGGTCGTCCTGGCTGTCATTGCTGTCATTTCTCATCCTAATGGTTCCTGCCATGTCTGTTGGCAGTCAACTGTTAGAGAAAAGGCAAGAGCCAGGGACAAAAACAGAAAAGGAAACTCACAGATACCCTCTATCTGGACAGGAGCTGCTCCTAGGAGTTTAGAGGATAGGAGACGGCATGGAAACCGTACTCTTTTTTTTTCCACCAGGAAAACAATTCCACCTGTAAGTGTTACACTTTTTCTATTTTCACATACAAAAGGATAACAATAGATGGCAATGTAAAGTGAAATGTTTCCTCAACCTGTTTTGCAACTTAATCAAAGTATATGCAAATCTGCCTTCAGTTACGGGGCTCAATTAAAACAACGTTAATGTTCTTAAAGTATATATTTTTATCCTGAAGTCACGCTTTTATAATTTGCACGTAGTTCACGTCATCTAAATACATCGTACTCTACGTCTGTCTTTCCCTTCATCCTCCTCCCTCCTCCTTCCTCCCTCCCTTTAATCGCTCTCTCTCTCTCAGGGGAAACCGGTGCCTCAGGTGTCACTCTCTCCTGCCACCGCCACTGGGCTGGCCGTGTCACCGGCACTCTCTCTAATGCGTGGCAGGCCCCCTACACAGCACAGAGACAGGCCTATTGTGGGCCAGACAAAAGCGCGCCGGCACGCTGAGCAAACACTTGAGCCATGGCTTCACCAGCCACGAATGGCCGCAGAAGAAAACAAACAAACAAATAAATTATCGTGCAAACCGACCCTCACCTTAAACATGGCAAAAATGAAATCAAAAATACAAACGTCTCTTTATGACATAGGAGTGCCTTCTAGAACGCCCAATTAGACTTTAATCTGTTGCTAGAATCCATCATGAATCTTGTAAGGCATGAGTTAAACTGTTGAGTTAGACTCTTCAGTGGGGCAATGCATCATTCCTGACTTTCCAGACAATTGCTTCTCAATTGATGTACAACATGATATTATTTCTTCTCACTCTCTCGCCTGTGGTGACATCCAATTTATCTGTCTCTCTGTTTCTCTTCTTCCTTTATTTTAACCTTTATCACAGTGATTTTGGGAGGTCCATTAGATTTCTCCTGTCCAATCGTTTCTGCAGCCTGACATTGAATGATGCTGTACACTGTGTACAGGATACTGTACACCTCCTATGTAGTAAGAGAGTCTTAGGTTTCAGACTGCCATCAAACTACCGTTATTCTTTTCCGTGAAGAGTGCTATATTTTCTTTATGTTAGATCTCAAGCCTAGTCCTATACTGTTTCTGCTTAGTCAATGGCATGTATGACAAACTAAGTAAGTCTCTAGGCTAAAGGCTCCGGTATACTTCAAGCGAAAGCAAACTTTTCCTGTCCACTTGGTTCTCTTTAGCTTGTTGGCTGAGGTTGTGATGGTATACTGGTTCGCTACTGATTTTAGTTTGTGGTAGCTTACACCCAAATACAGCAGGGCGAACCAAACGTTACGGATCGCAACAAAACTTTACAAGTGGTTACGAGTTTTAAATATTTTTTCATAATATTTTTTTATATTCAGTTAAACTGCTCTCAAAAGTATTCTTAGTTTATGATAAAATTCCAAAGTTTTCGAAAGAAGTGCTGCTGTGACCAAAATGAACCCGGAAACTAAACGCAGCCATCCAAAGCTTTCGTCAGAGGAGGCGACCACCCACCATATACTTGCACCAATTACATAGGACGTTCGCCGCTGTTCGCTTTTGCCGCGTTCGCCAAGCTAGAAAAAATGGGCTGCGCAGTTCCAGGCAAACGAACAACCAAAGCGACGTCGCTTTGCAGATTTTTGTTCGCCTCCCCATAGCGAAACCTTTTTTTATTTTCGCTTGAAGCATACTGGAGCCTTAAGGCCAACTCTAAAGCTATGCTCCCTGGTTTCAAGCTCCTCGTAATAGTCATGATTCACACATTCTTTTCTGTGGTTTTCATGACTCATAATTGATTACCACATTACATTTCAATGTGATTTTGATGAGAAAATGGTCATGTCATACTCATAACTAGCACGACAGAATATTTTATGTCTACTTGCGGAAAGTTGAGGTAAGACCCCCATAAATAATCTAAACTGAGTGACTGTAGCTGTAGCCACATGCTCGAACCACAAATATCCGTCGATAAAATATAACGGTTGAAATTCCATACAAGACTTCACAAGAGCCAAGGTAAGGTACAACCAAACAATAGAGCCACTCTTAGTACCCCGCTGACTTTATTATAGGATGGAACATCTCATATCGTCTCTTGTTCGTGCCGAAATGTGCCACATATCAGATTAAACCTCAACATTTGTCTGGTAGTTTGATATGTTTATTTGCTCACACTGAAATTCCATCCATCCATCCATCCATTAGCTATACCGCTTATCCTATGCAGGGTCGCGGGGGGACTGGAGCCTATCCCAGCCGACACAGGGCGAGAGGCGGGGTACTCCCTGGACAGGTCGCCAGTCTATCACAGGGCCGACATATAGGGACAGACAACAACTCACACTCACATTCACACCTACGGGCAATTTAGAGTCAATAATTAACCTGCATGTTTTTGGACTGTGGGAGGAAACCGGAGTACCCGGAGGAAACCCACGCAAACACGGGGAGAACACACAAACTCCACACAGAAAGACCCTTGGGTCAGGTGGGGATTGAACACTGAAATTCAGTTTTGAATATTCAAACTGACACAAGGAGGGATGCCAAATCAAAAATGGGAGAGCTTGGAAAAAGTTTTCACTGTGATGAACTGGAAACAAGAAAATTCAGCTTTATGCACAGATACGTTTTATTGTACAACTGTGTGGCGCAAATTTGCATTATGCACTTTGCAGGCAAGCCATTTGGAATGGAATACATACTGTATAAATGAATCAAAATATCTGCCTTATTTTTTATCTCTTTGGATATCTAGCAGTAGGTGTGTGTGTGTGTGTGTGTGACTGTGGGTGTGTGTGCGCTTGTGCGTGTGTGCATATATAGATGTGAGTGAGTCTACTAGACATGCTCCAGTCGGACACGTCTGTTGTCATTTCTATAAAGATGGCAACGTCCTTTCACTCAGGCAGTCTGTTCTCCTCCAAGAGTTTCTGCCTCATCGAGGCCCATTTATCTCCCCGTCTTTAACTGTGGATCATAATCCAAACACCTTCTTTGTATCAGAGAGCTAACCACCATAAAGGTGGAATAGGGACATCAAGGAAGCTAGGCAGACTAATGATCTACTCCGAGAGCTAAGCTTCCTGTTTAAAAACAGACTGGCAATAATTTAGTTCAGTGACTTCTAAAGTGTATACTTTAGACAAAAACAAGATAATTTTCCCCTTAATACGGACAGCATTGCAATCTGTTAACTTGGGGCAGCATTTCAGTGAGAGAGCCCACTTTTTTTAATTCAATCTCTGCTTCTTTAATGGTCAACATATATTTGTGAAGAAAGAGTAATATCATAAAGGTTCTCAAAGCAAGACATACTACAGTTTTCCTTGTTATTGGAAAGGAATGAATTGAATTAAGGTATGTTGACGCTGCACTTGCCCACTTTTTAGAAGATTCTATGGATATTATGATGCCATCATTAAACAGCTGCAGGCTCTTGAATAAGTAGTTGAAAGATGTTTCCAGCCATTTTGGTGTGGATCACTTAACGCCAACGATGAAACTTAAACAGGCCAGCACATCTGAAGCCATTACAAAACTGTAAGCTAGGTACCTAAATATTTGTTCTGCTCCTAATGCTTACAGTTAATCCGTCAGCAGGCACCCCATATCCCCAAAACAAACAGAACGGTTTAATGATGTAGTTACCTGACAGTTACCTGGACTTTGACGTTCACCTAAGAAAAAGGTGTGTCAACTGTTTCAAAACATAAGGTGTCACTGACACCCCTGTATGACGCCTGGCAAAACTGCCACGTGCTCCTTCGCAAAATGGAAAGAAAGATTGAACAGACCCACACACTGTGTGCTGAACTTCACTTTGGAGACTTGAACATTTCCAGCCCGCTTCTTTTGTGCCTATTCTCTCTTAGGGGTAGAGGACAACAGGAAATGTTAAATGAAGGTTTTTGGTGGTGTCTTTGTTGGGTTTGGGATCTCAGACGAACTCAGAGCTGAGATTGTCAGCTGTTGGCCCGTCAGTCGACGGCATGCAGCAGCTCCTCTGAATAACTCATGAGGTGGACCAGCGCGGAGAAAGTGACCCATTTCACTGCTCCAATTCAGAGGCCTCCTGTCCCCTTAGTAGAGGAGCCACTGCCATTCAAAATGGAGACAAAGTGAGAGAATGAGAGAGAGAGAGACTCCGAGTGGAGTCGGCAAAAATGGGACTCAAGAAAACAAGAAATATTCTCAGCTCAGTTAAAACAGCTGTCCTTTCTGGTGCTATTATTTGTGGGGGCCAGCAAAAACGACCAGGGAAATACTTTTAAATGTCGCCAGGATTAAATATACATTAGCGGTCAATCCTATGACACGAGCACTGTATGTGCTCGGAGCATTCCAGAGGTGCTCTAAGTCACTCAGGCTGCAGGCACCATTTCACAGTGTAGAGAGACTTTTAGATCCACAAAACCAGGACACATGACTTAATCATTTATCCATGGAACAAATGCATTATTCATCGTAGGGATATCTTGTAGAATAAGTACTTTTGTCATGTAACAACTCATGTTCTCACGTATTCTTATATGGCACGAAAGGGTTTTAGGAAGGGATGTAATCATCTAAGCTGACGGGCAATCATTCTTTTTAAGACGCTAAGCCTTGGGTATGTGTAATCTACAATCATCTTTGGGGTGTGACGATGATCCAGTACTGTTTCCAAAATGTCGGAGGAGTTAGCGAGTTCAGTTCGGATGTGAATCCCCCCCCCGAACCCCTGTGACGGAGAGCCAGGTTGCACTTACACACAACCTCTTCTCTCCTCTCTCCATTAGACTGAATGTTTAATTTGTCTTTGTCACGGGGAATCTGGCTGAGTGATGGACACGGTGGACACCGTTCAAAGGGATGGAGCTAATGTGGTGAAGACCGTCATTAGAGGCAGGAACTACACTGTCAAAACATCAGACAGGGCTGGTGAGAACGACAGGCCGGGGAAAGTGGGCTATAGGCAGGTGAAGGGACAGTGACACCTCTTTTATGGACGGGGATTGGATTTTTTATTAATCTGACTAATTAACATGACTAATTACATTTCATAGTTGAAACATCGATTTGGTTTCATGAAATGGACTGTGTGGCCATTGTATCATGAAATGCTGTGTCAATGAAGTGGACATCACAAGTTCAACTAAAGTATCAAACTTACAAAGCAAATTAATCCGACATTTTCTAAAAACGTATAATGGACATACCATCTCCACATTGATGCATAGACCAGACCATAATTTACCAAACACCTTGACTGATAGTGTGTTTAAATGTGCCCAGTTGAACCGCTGTATTGACACTAAATGGCCTTTGGGTGTTTAGACAATTCACGCAACCTCTTATTTTTTTCTTCTTCTCCCCATCCGGCCTGTTTTTCTGTGAGTCATAAATTACACGCTGCCACCTGTAATTTACAGCAATTTGCTCCCACGCTAGCGTAGGCCGCTGCAAGGTCAGCACAGCTTCCTGCTGCTCTATATGCGGCCCATTTCCCTCGCTTTCCTCACACAGACCCTAGAGCAAGCTGCGGACCAACACCCATGATAACATGGTACCCTTTTTTGTCATGTATGGGCCAATATATATATATATACACACACTGAACATTTGATGAATAAAGCAAAATATGGACCTTTCTTGATTGTGTGTTGAGCAGAAGATTTTAAAAAAATTCCCCGTGATATGCCAATAAAATGTGTTTCTGTAAAGTCTACAACCAACATTTACCTAAGGATAATCAGGGACAAAAAAAGGCTGCCACACCAAGTGCAAACTGTTGTGCCCTGTTGGTGAGAGTATTTATGTGAAGACACAGTGTGTGACTTGTTCAGCAAATCTGTTGACAGGCTGGAATGAGGGTAGCGTTGATGTAGTGGAGTGGACTTTCCCCCTGACCTGTCAGGAATGGAGCTCTGCTGAGGTGGAACGGACAGCTCCTGTTTGATGCCTCGGTCTAGAGGGTACTAAGGAGGAGAAGAAAAAAAAAAAAACGTGGCCTCTTGTTTGCAAGTGGCGGTTAGATTCCCGCCCAGGGAAGCAAGGCTTTCAGCTTGCTCTGGTTTCACAGGAAGGTGTATCCAACACTTTGACTCGGGAGGGCGGACACCACGGCCGCAGTGACCAATTAGGATCGTGTGTCAGCGTGTTGACATGTGAAGGATGGAATGTGCGAGTGGCCGGCTAAACTAGGAACAGGAGGGGACGTGTGTCCATGGTGACAGGACACGTCATAGACAGGGTGAAGGGATCTAAAACACATGGTCAAATGACACCAGTTGGAAACCTTTACTTTAGGCCAGCTTACTCACGTCAGCTTGTTTGGTCTTTACTTAAACACTTGTTGGCCATACATTGTGAGGCTTGGTTAATATTTGTATATCGTTTCAATAATTCCTTTTTAGCCTGATAGACTTGGGCTAGAGGGGGATTCTAAGCTTTGATTCGTGGTATGGGATATGCTTATTGGATGGAATTTGTTGTGCAAACCCCAGTCTCATACTCCCAAGAAATAATTAAAAAAAGCATTTCAAAGAAGAAATGCTACTTTATGCAAATACTGCACAGACTCCAAGACTCCGACACCGGAACACACATATTCATGTGACATGCCCAGAACTCACTAAAACACAACAACGACACTGCCTTTCACTGCCACAGCATATGCGTGGCATTGTCATTATGAGGAGCGCAACCCTGCAATGTTCTTGGGTTCCTCTTTTCTTTTGTCTCAGCTTGTTTTTCCCCTTCTCCCACTGGAAGCTGTATCTTTTAATGAGATCAGGCTTCATCAAAGACGCCCCTCCAGAACCTTCCGCAGGTCTTCTAAGCATATGCTTCAATTAGCCCCAGCCAACACTACCAGGAGATAGGGCTCAGTGGGCAGCTGAGAAAAACGTTGTAGGGGAGGGGGATTGGGTCCTAATGAACGTGGAGTGCTCCTAGACATCGCACTGTGTGTGTGTGTGTGTGGGTGTGTGTGCATGTTTGTGTGTGTGTGCACATGCACACACATGTATGTGTGAATGTGTACTTATTACTTCCTGCACTGGACATAACTGCAAGTTTATTTTTGTACGTTTGACAAAAGCACGAGTCTGTGAAGAACTGTTGTCATGGTAACATAAAGTAAACCCACCTGCCATGTCAATATGGTGATGGGTTCTGCAACATCTTCAAAAGCGTTTTAAATACACGTAATATTAGCATTATTTTGGCATTGTCTTGATGCCATGATGCCGTTTCACTAACTATTCATTACTGCACCTCTCGCAGCAAAAGGCTTATCCTCCTGAAAATGTATAAATATGTATTTGCTCAGAGAACTGGAGGGCCCATTGTATGTTGCCATATGAATTTGAGTGAACGCCTGAGGGCAAGTAGTGCATTGTGTGTTGACTCTAGTTTTTAATACCACTTGCTCTAAAGCATTGACGTTGTCTAGCGGCCTGCTCCAGTCCAAAAAGAATGCAGCCCACAAGGCCTCCTACCATCTGCTGCCCTAACGAAACGATGATCTGACAATACAATGCAAAATACATTTAATCCTATCATCATAATTTTCACAAATGAAACATGTTGTTAAAATTATATTTGGATTCAATGCAGTTCTTTAAAATCCCATGTATCTCTTGATAGACTACGCATAAACATGACCTCGCTTGCCCCAACCAAAGGGCAAAGAAACTATGGCTAATGAGTGTTACATTTGTGAACAGCTTCACTGATTTAATTTAGTTTACTCTTATTATTATTTTTTTTTACATAACAAGGGTCAAGTGTGGATGGGGAAAAATGTTTTATGACTTAGAGTGAGAAATCTATTTCGGCCTGTATTAGAGAATAATGTGCATTATCTGTATATTATGAAACCGTTTATACCGACATATTTTGTTTTCCAAATAAATGAGACCCATGCGGACCACTTTGGTTTCAAGATAAATGATGTTTACACCAGTATGTTCCAGAAGTGGACCCTTGTCTTTAGCCTGAGGATCAACCAACAAGTTCAGTGCCATTTATTCAACCACTTGTAGCTGTTCTCCAAACTAATGTAAGTGGTTGCAAAGACACAATAATGGAATTGTAGGGAAAAGTGTATCTGTGGGAGGAACTGTGGCCTGGACTGAAGTTATGCTGGACTTGTGGATCTAATAGTTTGTACCATGCTTCTTTTCCTCCACCAATGGTACAGAGCTGCCAGTGTACACAACATGTGAAATAGCTATATGCGTATGTTTCATTTTAAATATTTAACTGACCCGGTAAAAGTGGTCATTTCTGTGTGTTGAAATGTAAAAACTCCAATTCCAAATGCCAGATGTTTGGTGCACTTTAGTTCTCTATTGCAGAGCAAGAGTTCCAGGTCGTCTTGCAAAGCAACCGCTTCAAAGAGCTTTTGGCGAGAAGTTTTGCTCTCAAAGCATATTCCAGCCCAAGCACAATATTTGCTTCTGCATGATCAGAGTAGGACATCACAACACATGTGGAGGCAAAGAGTCAGTCCCAGCATTTCTCCAAATGCTCCCCATCAAATATTAATATTTCTCTGAGTGCTAAGTAAATGTGGGATATAAAAAGGGCAAAGAGACTAAGGGTATGTGCCTTAGAGTGGGTGCAGGGAAACACACACACTAATCGAAAGACCTCGCGGTCACTGCAAATAACTTCGAAAATGAGAATTTCATTTGGTCCCTTTCATGAAGCCAGTCCACAGCCCAAACCTGGAGTCATCAAGGGGTGTCTCAAAGCATCCTGGGAAATGTTAAGGAGGAAATAGAACTGACCTCTTCTCTAGTAGAGGGAGGTATGACTGAGTTCACAATAGCTGAGTCTCCGTATTACCCTTCCTTTACATTATTATTTAATTGCCTTTAATGGGATGTCCAGGGTTGCCGATGGTCACTGTGGCTGATGTCACATGCCATACGAGAAGCAAGAGGGAAATTGCAGTTACTCTCAAACTTTCGACTGTGTTGTTCAGTTTGGTGTAGCTAATCGACTGAAATGAAGTAAACATGGGGTCATATCTCCATATCCCCTGCGAATGCCAAGTATAAAACCCTAAATGGAGGACAGGTGTATGCTCTCTCTTTAGGAAGGAAGGATATTAGAGCAAAAGAGATGGTGGACAGACATAGATGGGTGTCAGTGAAGCACAGAATAATACCCAGGAATGATGGATGGCACCATTCAGGGGGAGGAACGTACACTTACCCTGCTCACTGGCCCCATACACATAAGGTGAACATAAGTAAATATGTATGTATATCCTATTTTTATTATAAATATGTGTGTCCAGTATAGTTTGGAATCATTATTTCTCTTTGGAATAATGGTTTCTATTTGTTTTATTCCCATCTCTTAAAAAGTTATATTTTGCATGCTTGAAACCGGCTTTGCTGTATTTTTGATCGCAGTCCATCCTGGGTCCACTTTGTGTGCTAGCAGATAAGGCGACTGGTCTTTTTAGATACAAGGTTTCCTGTGCTTGCAGGTGGCTATCAGTGGGGTGGGCAGGTGTGTGGAGGCTTTGACTCTCCTAAGCCATATTCAAACACAGAGGGATTACATCTCTTAGTGCAGTGCCAGAGAGGCTGCCAACTGAGCCCACGGCTTATTGGCAACAGCGGCTACACGCACGTCAAGGAAGCCGCGCGGTTATAGATAGGGGGGACGTGAAGAAGGTGAGGATAAGGGACTGAGAAGGAAATAGGAGAAGATAGACGTGTCATGACTGACAGGAGAGGGGATGTTACAGGGAGGAAGAGCGAGAGAGCGGGTAGACAGAGAGAGAGAGAGAGAGAGAGAGAGACTGAGAGAGAGAGAGAGAGAGAGAGAGAGAGAGAGAGAGAGAGAGAGAGAGAGAGAGAGAGACTAGAGAGAGAGAGAGAGAGAGAGAGAGAGAGAGAGAGAGAGAGAGAGAGAGAGAGAGAGAGAGAGAGAGAGAGAGAGAGAGAGAGAGAGAGGGAGACTGTGCATGAGACCACCGAGAGGCATGAATCACTCTTTCTGACATTAAGAGGACAAAGAGGTCAGACATGTGCCATAACTCACACGCATAGTGTGTAAATATGCGAAGTCTGAGTAGTTCATTTTGTTGACGTAATGTTGTCGGTTTCATACTGTGTGTTTTCTCAGATGTGTGTGTATGGCCATGTGTGAGTGCATTTGCGAACGACGAACAGAGAGGGAGATAAAGAGTGTGTGAAGTTCTTGGACCCCCCCTGGGGTTGAAATTCACCCGTCAGACATGATGTCAACACTAGGGATCCAGGAAGGACTTGGAGGATTCTTAAATGAAATCCCAGGGGAATGTAATCTTTCCCCCTGAAAATTTGTCATAGTGGTAGTATTAAACATTATAATGGAATGAAAGATCACTTTTAGCGCAATGCAATTTTAAGTGTTTGAGTGGGACTGAGGTATGGACCGTGTATTGAAATCTCTGAACGATTTCTCTTCGGGAAAAATATACACACATAATCTCTCTCTCTCTCTCTCTTTCTCTCTCAGACACACACACACACACACACACATACACACACACACCCACGCACACACACACACACACAACACATCCTAGCCTTGACAGGCGCCGATATATCCCTAAGCCTGTACATGTCAGAGGGGATGAGGATTCCTGTTTCTGTCATAGGCGCGACCTTGAGAAGAGAGAGCACTCCCTCCGACGGCACAGCTCTCTGCTCTGATTTAGGGGTCTCCGGGTCGGTCTGTGTGTGTGTGTGTGTGTGGCAGGGTGAGTGTGGCAAGGTGTGTGTGTGTGTGTGTGTGTGAAGTTTCCCACCAGAGTCATTCAATCATGTCAGCCCTCCAGCCCAGGGCTTTAGCAGACCTTTGTACCTTGGTGAGATGACAGGGCATTCAGTTCCGACTCAGTTTGGTACATGATGCTGAGAGAGGGAGTATTGTATCTGGAGGTTGTGGTCCCTGGATACAGGAAATTCCTCTCATAATTGAAGGGCACATTCTGTGCTTTTCTCAGGGGTATGGCAACAAGAAACACTGCTGTACTTTAAAACACAATGTTCAACATAATTATGATGCATTCGAAGCGATGCTAAATGAAATGTTGTCTGTTTTGCTGTGTAAACTCTAGAATTACGTTACATTTGCATGATTTGTGATCAACTAATAAATAAATGCTGAAATCGACACACACACACACACACACACACACACACACACACACACACACACACTGGCACTTCTGCTGTCATAAGCAATTTAGATTCCATAACCGCTGAAACCAATTTAGAAAGGAGCCTGCCAAGATTTAGCACAGACCAATTTATTTTATTCTAAATGATATGTGTCCCACAATTACTGTAAATGATAAATGTTTCACTGTCCAGCCAAAGTTCTCTCGGGATAAGGTTGCAACCAATAATTTCACTCTGTCTGTCAGCAGTGCAGCATCGTTTCCCCCGATGCTTACTGTATGCTTCCAACTCTTAAGACAGCCATCGTTTCTCACTGGCCCTTTGTTCCGACAGCATGGCTGAAACAAGACCTATATGTTCATCTCTGTGGGGTTTTTAAGAGGATTTCAGGCAAATAAGTGTTTTTCTTTGCTGAAAAACGAAAAGATAAAGGCATTCAACTCAGCTCCTTAATTACAAGAAATTGCATCTTCCTTCACAATGTGTGTTCTTTTCACAAGAAAGGAAAATATAATATATTGAAGCCTAAACGATCCTTATAAAATTGTTGTTGACTCTGAGCAAACTCAAGCAGTGGTTTTATGAAGATGAATTAGTAAGATAAATTCTTACAAGAAGGATGAATAAAATAAGGTTTGTTGTGTGCTCCATAATTTGATGCTAATAAACCTTGGAATGCAATAACATGCACAAGTTATGTTCAGTTGTTACAAAAAACACTTAACCAGTTTCCACTACTAAAAGAAATGCAATACATCTAATTATCTTAACACAGAGATTGGAGAAAAACCAGAATCGTTTTGACACAACCAGCTTCACACCTCGTCAAGACGTCAGTCCCGTGGCTATTAGCCAAAGTTATTCCGAGAGGCTGGTATCCTCATAGCCGGAGCTAAACCGAGAAATCTTCTCTCGGCTCCACAAGTGGATACGTGGATAATGATGACTTTGATTAGACAGTCAGAGGGTAGTCACAAAGTCCCCACTCTCCAGGAGCGAGAACGTGACGTCCACAATGTGTCATGGTCACAGCAAACATGCTAGTGTGCGTTACACTACACGACACTCAATTGATTGAGGTTCAGGTTGAGCTGCTTTTTAAATCATTGGGATGCGTGACTATATTCACTGTTAAAGCACTCACATAATTGTCATGTCTGGAAAACACTTTTATGATTACGGGCAAAACAAAAAGTTGTACTCATGGAACGTCAACCACTGTATGTCCGCAGACAGGCCTCCAAATATGTTGAGGTCTCCCTGCTCGGATGGGGTAACTTGCAGCCAATGCAGAGCAATACTGTTCCGCAATCCTTCACTGTCCTGAGGAATCCATTTTTCCAACACTCTTCTCCCAGGAGTCCAGACCTGAGGATTATTGGTGTTGTTGTGGAATTACAGTTGAAATTGCTTTTTTTGTTCTTGGTGGTGGTAGTGATCGTGGCAGGGGTTGTTGTAGAGAGAGAGAAAGAGAGAGAGAGAGAGAGAGAGAGAGAGAGAGAGAGAGAGAGAGAGAGAGAGAGAGAGAGAGAGAGAGAGAGAGGGGGGGGGGGGGGGCAGTCAGGCTTTCTTTCTTTGTTTTGTTGCTCTCCTCTCTCGTCAGAGTGTATGTGTGCAATATCAGTCTATAGATCCAATCAGAGTTACAGAGCAAGCAATCACATGAGGGACATTCTTCCCGATGTCTGAAAGCAATTCTGTTCACCACTGGGAATTCCCACTTGTTTATGTTTGTGTGTTTATTTGTGTGAGTGAGTGCATGTGTTTTTTGTGCAAATCAGTTAGAATAGGTCTATTCATTGTTGATGAGCCGATATGTTGTCGATGCCCTTAATCAATAATCCATTTCCAGAGTATGTATCTTCATCTGATGTGTAAACATGGAAGAATGCATATTTTCTACCTCCACCAGTGACGTGGATTGTCTCTTTAAGGAGGCATTAAAGCAGACTGTCAGGCTATTTGTTCTGTCATGTTGTCACCGTGCTTTGCTCCAATGAGAGTACTCTTTTTGAGGGGAGGGTCGTTGAAATTCTACCAAACTGAATACTAGGAATCTTTATGTTTCATTTCAGTCAGCGGAAGAAGGAACTAAACCTTTGACTTGTAACTCTGATACTTCTAAACCGGCCCAATAGGTGTCTGGTTCAGACGCACAGAGTAAAAGACATCACTTTTTATTTTCCCAGGAGTTCACTTCATCATCTGCCACATAAACTTCTCATCTGTGTATCAACACCGCTAAGCTGCCAACTCTAGACTGACAGCTGTCAGACACTCATCAAGCATAGCCTCTCATCGGCGGGTTCTACTCGGCCAGCCTAATGACACGAAAGTGATCTCATTACCGAGGTGATTGATTAAAGGAAATGGGTGGTGATGGTGACATGTTCTCTGAATTATCTGCACGCATGAGTGTGTGTGTGTATGTGAGTGTGCGCACTGCTCGAACAACACCCACACCCACACACAGAGAGAGAGACACACACACACACACACACATGCATTAATATCAAGGCAACTGCTCACAGCCACTCCTCGTCAAATCAGACACAGTACTCCAGACACACAGAGAGTGGGAGGAATTATAACAACATTATTTACCAACACCCCTCCCCCCTTTCCTCTCTTTAGCTGGAAGGGCTGGTGGCAATGTTGTTATCTATCTATCTGTCCTTCTATCATCCATATATCTAATTATGCTTGAGTGATTCTCTGAAAGCTGTCACAATCTCAGTCTCAGTGGGGTACTATTTACACATCAATAACACTCACGTCAATGGTTGGTGTACATTCAGCCGTAAACTAAAACAATTTGTATCAGTGGCGACGCATGCATTTATTTTCCATTACCATTTTCTCTATTCAATTGACTGACGGAAATTTTCAAGGAATTTTCTAAAAATTTAACAAGACACCATTTGGCAAGACAGGAACTAGAAAAAACATGACAAGGAAAAACGTATCCCTGCGGTGTAGCAGGGTTGCATTATTATTTTGGTAGCTTTATTTGTGTGTGTGTGTGTGCGTGTGCGTGTGCGTGTGCGTGTGTAACTCTTCATGGCTGCTGTAGTGACAGCCATTTTGTGTGACTGTGTGCCGTGGCCACAATCCGTCAACTAGCCTCAGCCCAGCTCAGCAGAAAATCTATTTGTTCAGGTCACAGGTCTCCTGAACTCGGCACGGTCGCCTGGCAGAGCTGCAGCCTGATGCTCTCCTCTCTCTGTTTGTAAGAGCACACTTCACGCTGCACGCAGCGGCCGGCGCTATAGTTTAGGGCTGCGTTTACAGTTCGAGGAAATGGAACACGAGCCGCCACGCTGCCGTGAGTTCACTCTCTTTCCAGTCCCCGGACTCCTCTGGCCGTTCATTTTGAGCTGTATTCCAGAGCACACTATCACTTCTCGGCTTTCTTTGCCCTCTTGCTCTCTCTCTCTTCACTGGTCTCGCACACCTTTTGGGATTTTCACTTCTTGTCTCACCAGAGCATAAAACATTAAATGAGAAGAAAAAACCCAGGCCCTGAGTTACATGCCTTTTGTGTGTGCCACGTTCGACAGGACAAAGAGGTGATGGCCCTCACTGAGGTCCATTCCACTTTGACTCTCAAGTGTAGCATGTAGCAGTTGCGTTTGTTTTGCATCAGCATTAGATGCACTCTAATTTTCTTTTTTGGCACTTTGAATTGAAGCTCTTGAATTTATCTTAGCCTAAAATTAGGTTTGTGATGTACTTTATTAGTATCCTAACGTTTAATGCGGCACTTGCATCGCTCTCATCTAGAAGATTGGATTAGGGATGCACTTATTTATCTACCTGATTTGTGTTTTTTACCTTGTCTTGTAAGCACTATTATGTATGTCATTTTGTACTGTAATGTAATGAATCAGAACTATCAGATGCATAATAATCTAAATTCATTTTTGGACCTTTGAAAGATTTGGCTCACTTGTCAAAGATCATATCTGTTGTTTTCTTGTTGCCTTTTCCATCTTGCAGCTGTGTCAGAGAGAAAAACCATTTGAGTCCCGTTTCATAGAAGTGTAATGGCGTGGGGGTGCTGATAACACAAATCATACTAGGTTAAGTCTATTGCGAGGTTGTGTTTATCTGTTGTTTCGCTAGCCATAGCTGTGATGGGATTCGTGATTTGTATGGTACTGATTTATAGTACCTATGGGGTCAAAGTTCTGTGGGTCGGAACTATAAAAAAAACAGGACTCATACATTAACTCACGGATGTCTCTTTAAAACCCATGAGTGTTTTCTGGAGGCCATAGGAATTATGATAACAAGAGCAATGATGATGATGAATCATCCATTGACAATGACTCTTTCTTCTCAGCTGAATGAGACACCGCAAAACTATTCTCATTAGCTGTTCAATGGCTATCCGAGCATAGTCAGCTATTTTAGAGCTTTTAATTCTGAACCCATCATTACTGTAAGGTTCGTTCGTAATGTGCTCTTGTTCACATATTTACTTATTCATTGGGCTACGGCATTTTAATGAGCGTTGCACAAGGACATTCTTGTTAACAAGCAAACCCAATTACACAAAAGGCTCCAAGAAAGAAAATCTACAAAGAAGAGCATAATGACGAGCTGTGGGGAAAGTGGTTTCAGAGCCACTCTCGATGGAGAAGGAAATGTCCCATTATCTCTCGTCTACACTGACATTTGTCAGGGAGGTCAAGAGACAGCAGAGCTCTGGGAAGTTTTCATTACGCTGCACTCGGAAATCCATGCATTGTGTCACTATCTGCCCATTCTCTCCCCAGTTGATGTGGGTCTGTTGTCTAAGTGCAGCGTGGCACAAAATGTGTCAGAGATAGCCCCTCAGTAGAAGTCTGGCTCGACGCTCATCTCAGTCCTGCCTTCACCTCGGATATGTGCATCAAATAGGATTCAGGGTTAGCCCATACTTGCACAGATTGATTGAAAAGGACATTAAAGGAATCAGACAGTAATATTAGAAATTCTCTGGAATTATGTATTCTATCATTTGCAGAGGATGAATAATAGATTGCGGTTCAAAGGCAACAAGGTGAGGCATTGGAATGTCATCGACTGGACGTGCAATTACGTGTGACAGCTGATGCATGCCTCCTACGTAAGAAGGACAAGTTCTGCCGCCTGTCATTCATGCCAACTATGCACTCCTATAATAAATGCACTCATGACTGATTTATGGAAATTGGCTTACATAGTATCAGATGTCCAGTCAGCTGCTACTCTTTCTCAGCACTGAATTTATTATGTAGGTTACATGACTCCTAACCCAGGAAAAACACATTCTATTTTAATTCCATATTGCAAATGACACAAAAAGTTTATCCTCCAGACTAATTATACCACTTTTAACACCGTGCTTTTAGACTAAGGGTAATAACATAATCACATTGATTATACATATATTTAAGTTCTGGTTGGGGAAATTACACCCAAATCTATATTCTCATGCTGGCACACACACACACACACACACACACACACACACAGAAACACTCTCAAACTCCAATTTCCCTGCTCTCCTCATATATGCACGCGAGTGAAACTACTGTTTAAGCCCCTTGTTAAAAAGATACAAATCTATGTAATTGAGAGCAGATGGTGTGGAAGTGAGGGAGAGGGAGGATGCACACATTACACGACATTTGTACCTGAATGAAGGCCACTTTAAAGGGTGAAGTGGGCACTCAATAGCAGCAGCTGTCTGCTGATAATAGGCTAGCCTGACTACCGCTAACCATGTTTGCCCTGGGTCTGCTATAGTGCCTTTACACTGGGCACAGGTGGGGGAATTGAGTGCTTTCTAATAGCTCAAAAATAACGCTTGATACAAAGACTACATTGACATTGGCCACTGTCTCAAAACTGCTTTGACACAGGCAATTCCAGGGGCAATAACTGGTTATGCGTTTCAAGTGTCTAAGCGTTGACGCCAATGGGCACTGATTATAAAAGCAAAGTGCACACCGAAATACTTGTCAAGCAACGGCATCCATTACTGTTCAACCTGTTAATCGTGACAGTGAAAGTCAATGAGACAGGCTTGATGGGTGTGCGTGCACTCATAGCTTTGCGTTAGCATTCGAGCTGCCATTACACGTCACTCCAACGTCCTGATAACCACACAGCTCGCGCCATAATACTGCCGTCGGATAATGTTGCACCAACAACACAAAGCAAGGTCATTTATTTAACCCCTCACATTATGTTAAAAGCGTGCCACGTACAACCTCTTCAACTAGCAATATATGCATAATAATGGTACGAATCGTACGAATTCATTACCAACCTTATACCTCCGCTGGGTTGCTCTGCCATTTTGAACTTAACCCACCCACCCAATCAACCCACCCATCACCTCTCACCTACTTTCACTTCTTCAAGGCTCAAGTGATCAGAGCTGCAGTGGCTTCTCCGTGTCATGTGCTGTTTAGAGCGGATAAACAACCGCACACATTTTCAAGAGACGCACGGAGCTGGATTTCCCAGCGGCACTTAGGTTACTATGGCACCTGCACGGCACACTCGTTCTGTGCTGCGCCTGCAAACGTAATTGTGCACGGAAACTAACAGTCATTACGGGGTGAATTGAGTGGAACACGCAGAGACCATGCTGTTCCACTTTGTTGACACACTGATACAGTACAGTACGTGGCATTGTTATGATATTACTCTCTTTGGCAGCTGTTTTCCTGTAGATATGAATGTGCTAGCGCTAACACAAATGGCATGAGATAAGAAATAGAATGAATTGGCTTAGGCAACAGGGCTGAAGCTGCTGAAGTTACTTCTGACTCTCTACAGGTTTGGAAGATGAAATAAATATTCACACTTGCATGGCCACCATGCAAAATAAAAAAGGGAACTATAGCAGAAGTGTTGCATAGTCTGTGTGTATGTACATTTGCAAGCATATAACATGTAAGCACACAACAGGATAATAGCCAATGTGGCACTTCCTACACAGTGAGTTACAGAATAAGTCTGGGCTGATAAAAACGGATGGATGTGTTCTCAATACCTGGAGTGTGACAAGAAGTTACGTGCTGGACTCCGCTGATTTTCCACATCTGTCTGCACCAGTTAGCCGTCAACACATGCGGCGCTGTCCTGCTGTCCACCGCCATAGACTAGCCAGTGTTAGAACAGGGTCCACGGGGGTTTAAGATGGGACATGCTGGGACTGATTCAAAGCTCGCTTCCATACTTGTCAACAAGCAATCATGCATTATTTGGCTGGTCAGATACACAAACACACACACACACACACACACACACACACACACACACACACACACACACACATGAAACACACGTACACACAATTGCAGACACACATTTTTGATGAACTCCTACTCCTAAAAATAAAACTGGTATGATCAGCAATCTCAGGAAGGCAGGTTCTGGCATGATTTCAGCAAGAACAGATGTTGTTCTTGTTGTCTGTTGCTGTCTTTTATCTTGGTGGAAATATGAGATATATATTATTATTTTGCTGGCAAGAATCATATTAATCCCACTTCTGAAATAACTGCATTTGTTTCACAAACAACTACAGACAATGCAAAGCCGGCACGACACAGGTAGGCCTGCTTTCACCCAAACTGTATCACTGCTTTAGCAGCTTGACATCTCTAAGGCATTGCAGGCATGTTGTTCCAACATTACTCTGACTTAGCAAGTCAGGAAGGATATTTGGGTTCCCCCGGCTGGTAATTATTCTAAATAGGAACTGGCGGAAAGTAATGCCGAAAGATCACACACGTGAACCGAGGCCCGGGGACCTGAAGCTAACCTTTGTTTGGATCAAGGTAAGGGCTGCTCTCCTTTGGGCTAAGTGGCTGGGCCTAACACAGAGAGAGGCACATCAAAAGAGGAGTAAATAACATGACGCTGAGCAATGGACTCAGACAAGGTGAAGAGCCCCTAGCTGAGAACTATGCAGCACAGAGGACGACCTAAGGTCAGAGCTTTCATTTTATCCTTTCACTTTGGGGGAGAGGGAAGTGGAACGCCATGAGTGTCTGTTAGAAAAACACACACACACACACACACACACACACACACACACACACACATTTAAATTCAAACACACTGTACACACAAATTCAAATCATTGTCCATCTTGATTCATCTCAGTAGAGTTTGTATTATATTTAAGTACAAGAACACCACAGTGTTCAAAATCACTGACATAATTCTAGTGGGCCAACAGCTTATGTCATGGTGTGTCGTACAAGCAAAACAAAACGAAACCTGTAAGTCTATATTAATTTCAGGTGTGAAGTTTATGAAAGGAAGACCTCAAACCCCTGGCATTTAGAAATAAACTGTGAAATGTCTTGCTGGTGAGAAGACTGTTGAACTTCAACGGAGAGGGACAGAGAGAAAGGTCAATACACCGTCACGAGCCTCTCTGCCGAGAAATGGGAAGGATCGGACGGTAAGCACTGTGGAGAGCATGCCAGCCAGCCAGCCAGCCAGCCAGCCAGGAAGGTACTCAGGGAGAGAGCTCCTCTCTTCCCCGGTGAATGGTCACGTTGGTTCGGGAGGGTTAAGCCTGACACAAAAATCAATGGAATTAACCTGCTTGCAGTAACAATAAATAGGGTGCCTAATAATGGAGTGCTTCCTGCTCCAAGGCAGACTTGTAAAGGAGCCGGGCACCTTCCGGAACGGTTCCTGCGCGCGTCCCGTCCCTCAAGTAGACGCCCCGGGGCGGCATCCTGGGTATGGATTGAACAGACACACGCCAACGAGGGGCCGACGGGATGCAAATGGCCGGATTACCAAGGTCAACCAATCAGACGTCGGCGCTGACAGCACAGGCCTTGGGGGCTACCTCCCGCCACTATATCAATCTGTCTGTCTTCAAAAGCAATTCCAGCACATCAATAGTGTGTTATTGTGGAGACAAGATGTGACCAGGAGGGGTCGATCGATGCTCATGCATTCTGTCTGTGGGCCTTTTCTCTCTCTCTCTCCTTTTTTTTTTGTTCACCCTTTTCTTTGTCTGTCGGACAGGCAGAGGAGAGTATTTACAAGGTGTTTGCTGTTTTTCAGCGAGGGAGTCTAATTTGTGTCGTGGTGTGCACGCGAGCACGTGTGAGTGAAGAATGACTCACTCACAAAGACTAACATGAAAATTACAGCAAGCAGGGAATATTGACTCTCTGAAATGGCTTGCAAGGGTTGTCACACAGCAATAGCATTATCCCAGCTACAGCTAACATATTTTTGTTTTACATTTTAACTGATTGGCCTTTACTAAACACGTCCGAGATAAACTGGCTTTCCTTGCTAGCATTCCTAATAAGTGCTATATGCCTAGAGGTTGTGTATGGCTGTTTTCTAAACCAGACCTGCTGGGTATATTCGATCTGTTTTTCTGTTTAACTTGACAGTTGTGTCAGGCGAGCTAACAAGAGCTGTTACCGTTCCCACGACAGGCTGAAGCTTTTCTAAGCAACCCATCCAACGCCAGCCTTCGACCCGTGTTTGTGCCACATCCGTGGCTTGGCTTTCCCCGCCGCCTCTATCTGGTCTCCCATGGCTGCCCACACAATTGGTTCTTTTATCGGCTCTCATTTCCTCAAGGATGACCTCAGAAAAACACCATTTCAGCGGCCATTACCTCAGTCATACAGCCACACCACAGGCTACCTTCTTCGGCGTCTTTCCCTTTCTCCATTAGGGATGTTTTGCCACCCAGTGCCACCCAGACAGGACTCTGTGCCCCCCCACTCTGTGGTGCTGTGGCCTTGAGTCTGGCACAGCCCACCTCTCTGTGTGGACACGGAGAGGGCCTCACGGCCATATTGGAAGGATGGCTCCAGGGACAATGGTCCCAACTACATAACAGCCCCCCCCCCACCCCTCGCTTTGGAGATTGTCAAGAGCATATCGGTGATAAAAATGCGATGTTCAGTGGCTTCTGGAGAGGCTGGGGTTTTGGCGCCATGCTCCACTCTCCCATGTGAAGGGTTCCTTACACTGTAGAGAAAAGCTGTGTGTCCCTCCAGCTCGCTCCTCCATTTTCTCCACCAACTACCTCCCCTGCTGTGTGCAAGTGCTCCCACACCCACTCCCTTGGTCACACACAAGGCTGCACTACCTGGAAAAACCCAGCCAAGTGCTTATAATAAAATGCAATTTTCCACAGAATGTCTTCTGGCCTGGCTTCAAGGGCATGGAAAGAGAAGAAAAAAAGAACATGGAAAGTGTACATGTTATCAGAACGAGAAACACAGAAAGTGTTTTGTCTACGTTATTCTATTGCCAGGTTTGTTCGAACCAGCAGCGGAGAGTGTGCTGCTGCATACGTGTCAAAAACGGAGAAACAAAAGAGGGGAACGAGAAAGAGGAAGAGAGACGATAAACATACTGTACAGAGAGAGAGAGAAAGCAAGAGAGAGAAGATAAACATACTGTACAGAGAGAGAGAGAGAGAAAGCAAGCGAGAGAGGATATACATACTGTACAGAGAGAGAGAGAAAGCAAGAGAGAGAGGATATACATACTGTACAGAGAGAGAGAGAAAGCAAGAGAGAGAAGATAAACATACTGTACAGAGAGAGAGAGAGAGAGAGAGAGAGAGGATATACATACTGTACAGAGAGAGAGAGAGAGAGAGAGAGAGAAAGCAAGAGAGAGAGGATATACATACTGTACAGAGAGAGAGAGAGAAAGCAAGAGAGAGAGGATATACATACTGTACAGAGAGAGAGAGAGAGAGAGAGAGAGAGAGGATATACATACTGTACAGAGAGAGAGAGAGAGAGAAAGCAAGAGAGAGAGGATATACATACTGCACAGAGAGAGAGAAAGCAAGAGAGAGAAGATAAACATACTGTACAGAGAGAGAGAGAAAGCAAGAGAGAGAGGATATACATACTGTACAGAGAGAGAGAGAGAGAAAGCAAGAGAGAGAAGATATACATACTGTACAGAGAGAGAGAGAGAAAGCAAGAGAGAGAAGATATACATACTGTACAGAGAGAGAAAGAGAAAGCAAGAGAGAGAAGATAAGCATACTGTATAGAGAGAGTGAGCAAGAGAGAGGGGTCACAAAAACTTGCTCATGGTAGACTGTGAAAATAGCATTGGATATTCTGTGCGCTTCATAATTTTTTAAACATTTTGCATAGCTTTTTAGAGTAGGAGCTATTGCCCTTGGTTATTGTTAGGCTACCCCATGATCCCTGAGCTTAAGATTGCCAATACATCACGTTACCAAGTAGAGCTATTGAGCCCATTATACAAACCTAATGGCAAGGAGGACACCACGCATATACAGTGCAGGGTAAGCGGCGTCATGGATTTATTGGCTTCCTCAGGATGTAAAGGACCTATTTTATTCCCACAATGATTGAGCCCTGCAGCAGCAGAACATATCTTACTTTAGTGAGGGTCTATTACCACTAAGGGGTATACAGATTTAAACAAAGGAGAGGAAATGCTTAATACAACCAATTGTTGCTCCTTTGAAATGCACCTCCTTAAATAGCCCATAGATCTGATTGAGCGTAGGGCTGAGCCGAAAAGAAGACGGACAGGCAGTTGTTGTCTGGTTTCCGTGACAGCCCATATTGTGTGCCAAACCCAGCCTTCAGAGGACACGGACACAGGCTGAAGGCTGACATTTAGCGCCTCAAAGCCCAGCTCAGGACGGCCACCTTTCCCTTCGTCACTGTCCACTTTAATTCCTTCCACCAGGACTCCACGGGTCCAATCGTGGTCTTTTTCCACCCCTTCGTTTGGCGCCGGCGTCTTCCAAACGTCTAAATAAGGGTGACTTAATATGCTGTCAGGCTGACGGGCCTTAGAAAGGCCCCGTCTACCAGGAAGGGAGCCCGTGTGACACATCGCTCCCTGTGATGTTCGACTGTCGACACCCGCGCCGAACGACATGTCACAAAAAACTGCCTGGATGAACTTTTCAAAAGATATTAGCTGCTCGCCTCACTCTTTCTCTCTCTTTCTCTCTTTCCCGCGCACACCGACACAAACTCTAGCTCTCCAGCTGCCTCCTCTCTGACTGTTTTTTTCCCCCTCTATTTCCCTGTTGGCTTTCCGTGACGGGTTTTCTCTTGATTTGCCTTAATGATGATATCTGACACATTATAATCAACAGAAACCATTCCCCCTACGGCTCATGCCAGGAACAGAGGAAACTCGTATCGACAGAATACGATTGGCAGACAACATTTGCATATTACTCTCACCCCAGCTGTTTCATCAAGCAATGGAGACATGATTAGAGAGGAGAAAAAAACAGAAAAGGAAAAAAAAACATGTCTAGAGAATTTCATCATGTACTTCCAACTTTAGGTACAATTTGCAACTGTTAATGTCAATAGAGTAAAGAGATGTACAATCCACCTAAAGGAATGGTATGGCAATGTACAGTATCTTACATAGAGGCACACTATACCGAAGCACATATGACCAAGAAGAATGATCAAGAATGCATGAGCTATCTGTCCATTCCTCACCTGGGAATACAACATGCTGATATGGAACATGGGAATGGAATCCCATATTTATAACTTATTTATAGCTAATGGCCGTGGAATGATTAATGGCAAGTATACAGTACTTGTAATAAATCCACCAACACTCATGCAGGAACATGTTTCCAGCTCTACTGCTGCTTTTCTTATCAAGTACACCATTTAGTGTTCAGGGTTGCTATACAGAATCATGGTCCAGATTCCCTCTACAATGCCATTCATTGCAGCATTGTATCTACTGCTTCATGGACAGTGCTTTAGAATCTGAACTAGCTGCAAGAATGATACGATCTAGCATCCATCAAGGGTTGAAGGTATACAAATGTATGTGTCTTTAATCATTTTAGCTTTGGGGTGAATCGTTTTTCAACAGAATTGCAAATGCATGCTGAATGTACAGTAGTCTTTGTATCTTTGTCCGGTATTGTCTGCAAAGCCCTCATTTCTGCCATCAGGACATGTTTTTTTTCTTCTGACTCATTGCTGATTTAGTTCCTCTCAAATTACACCATACATGACGAGGCAGACCTGATTTCCCCCATTTTTATCCCTCTCTTGCACTCTCACTGTCGGGCGGCAAGGCATTCAATTATTCAATTTTTGAAGGTGATTAATTATTGACGTCTTACAATATACTAAAAACCAGGTCGTTCTTTTCCAGCGTGCATGAGGTTAGATTTAATAAGGACGGCCGAACCTCGATCCTTTCCTATTGTAGTTCTCTGTTCTCCTTCCCCCTCATGCTGCTGTTCCACTTCCCTCCTCCTCCTCCACCTCCTCCTCCTCCTCCTCCTCCCTCCTCCTCCTCTACCTGGTACGGTCCAGTGATCTGTGAGGCAGCAGGAGGAGGTAATGGATGGCGGGCTGGTCCGACCCCCCCCTCCCCCGTCACCACCAGCCCCTGCTCCCTTCGCTTCTCTAGCTCCCACCATTCCTGGCCGTGTTGGCTTCATCTACTCACATTACCGATAATTTTTTTTTTAAAAACAGCTCCGTGCTTCATTGCACATTCTGTGAGATAACACCCCCCCTTGCTCTCTCTTTATCCCTCCCTCCCCCTCCTCTCTCTCTCAGTCACACACACACACACACACACACACACACACACACACACACACACACACACACACACACACACACACACACACACACACACACACACACACACACACTTGAGTGCCTCCCGGCCTGCTGTCCCTTTTCTCCCTAAGGACAAGGAGCATCAGTGCCCTCAACACACTGACATGTGTTCATCTCCAAGACAGTTCACAAAATGGTTGTAACAGTTTCAATCGATCCATCACTCCAACGTCCTCTATATTGTATAAAACAAGTCCAATCAGTTATTCCCATTGTTAGGCACAATCACTGTTCATTATACAAAAGGGAAATAGCCAACAATTTTGTGTACATAGCTAATTAAATGTATAATGTTTTCAAATGGAGGATTATTTTACCGATAGCTCTGATGCTATGGTAAATTTTGTAATAGACATGTGTATGCATATTGATCTTAGATCCATGTGTTGTCATAACTGTTTAGAGGATTACGGATTGGGTTTGTTTTGTAATTATTTTCTGCTGTAAGAAATTGTGTTCGCTACTGGGTCACATGATTTTGCCTGGAGCCAAAACCAACTGATAATCCAACTTTGCATACCATTGTGCATGGGGTCTTTCAATCAGGTAAACAAGCTCATTTATATGTTTGAGGTTCAAAACCCTCTCCTCGACTCTCCACCAAGTATAAAGTCCACACCTTGTAGCTCCTGCACCAAACAAAATGTCCCTCCAGGCTACAACAGAAAGGTGTTTTTATCCCCACTGCTCCTCACACAACAGAACATAACAGAGCCACGACTGACCACCCATGGACCAACCTGTGCCTACAATTAGCCCGGGGGGAGAAAATGACATATTTTCCCCCGAGCTGAATGTGTTACCCCTCTGGCTCAACGTGGTATTTCCCGTTAGTGAGTGTTGACACAACAACAGTGGTTCACTGTGTGCATACAGGGCTGTTTACGGGGGTGGTGGTGGTGGTTGACACGCACACACACGCACGCACACACACACACGTGAGTTTACTTTGTGTGTAGAGGAGTAAAGGCTGTGTTTCAGCACCTCTGTGGTGGAGGCCTGGTTCCCCGGCCTGACCTACGGCAGATTTATTTATCTATGCCGGGAGAGCGTAGAAACTACACACATGGTCAGCCACAGTGCGGCCTGTTAGGGCCCACTGCTCGGGTGGTCTGATAACCTTTCCTCTCAAACAAATAAAGAGCTCACGGTTCAATGGCAGGTACCATTGTTTTCTATTTTTCTATCCACATTTTAAAAGTGGCAGGGTAGTGTGTGTTGATTTAAACGGTCGAACACCTTTAGGGTAATCTATTTGCTAGTCACATTCAAATATACTTGAAACAGACAAAATACACAAGGTATAAACAAAAATAACAAGTACTGAAATATAAACCAATCATATCCCCATTTTCTGTTTTCCTTTGAGACTCGCTGAACTCACTCCATCTAACCAATACCCCGTTTCCTTGTTCTCTCCAGTAGTGTTTGACAGACTCTTTAAAAGATCATCCGATTTGATGATGCCATTCAGCTTTAAAGAGAGTTTGCCTCCCGAGGTTACAGGCAGTTCAGTAGAGCAACGAGGAAGCACAGGGGTGTGTGTAAAGGGGGCTTGAGTGTTTGTTGAACGAGAGATAATATGCCCTTAACCCAGACTCGTCCCTTATTCCCTCGCTTTGTCTCCTCCAGAGTTCACGGCCACAGTGAGGACGGGCTTAGCTGTTGGAGTGGGGTTGGCGCAAACACTCTTGACTTGGCTCCGCTCCTTCCTGGCATGGGTTAATTGACCAACGGCGGGGCCTCCCGCCTCGGCTCACCCACTCTGCTCTTTGTGCTGACTCTCGTGGCGATGACGCGAACACACACGAACCTCCCGCAGACACACGCGCTCTGTTCCTCTCTCTTTCTCCCTCTCTCGCTCTCTGACGCTCTCTTTCTCGCTCTCTGTCTAAACCTCTCAGACAATGTGATTTATTTTTTTTGCCACACCATCACATTGGAACTGAACCGTGTAATCTCAGTGATGTGGTAATGGAGAACAATGGTGCATAGATGTATACGTGCTTGTCTGTGTGTATGTGTGTGTGTGTGTGTGTGTGTGTGTGTGTGTGTGTGAATGCTTCCATACCGGCGCCGAGAGGTCAAGGGAAGTATGTGTCTTTGTAGCCATGATGTCAGTAGTCCGCTTGGCAGGGGGTACCCTGCGGACCCATCTCGGCTCTCTCTGTCTCTCCGTCTCCCAATATATAAGTCCCTCTCTTTGTTGAGCAAACCTGACAGCTTGTTGGACACAGATGAAAGCTGACGGATATGTTTTTTTTCCTGCAAATCCCGGGCGGATCACAAGAAATTGTGTTCGCTACTGGGTCACATGATTTTGGGGAGGAGGAGCACAGCCTGTTTCACCATGACCGTGAGGACATTTTGGGAACAGAACTCACAGCTTTAGTTCAGTGGGGGCAGGGCAAAGAGAGGACACATCTCCACAGCTCTCACTGTAAAAAAAAAACACGTGCACACATAACTTAATTTCTCAAATGTAACAGCCTTCACAATGCGTGTGACATCCCCACATCAAAATTCGTAACCTTGTGTCGTGCTTCATACTGTAAGAGAAGAGTGCCTCTTTCGGGTGGCCAAGCCAGAACGATCATAAGTCTTTTCATCTCTGGCCATTGTTCTGCCTATGAGAGACGTAAATAACTGTTGTATTCAGGGGATGCACTATATGATCACTGACACTGCAAATAGGCATAAAAGCCATTTCAGGCAGGAAACGGGAACGGGGTGCAGTTTCCGAGGGCTCTCTCCAAAGATGCTTCCCTGCTAACCCGAGCGGGATTGGGAGATAAATAACTGAAGGAGGTATAGGAAAGTGACAGAAGAATGGAAGGTAGAGTTAGAGAGAGGCGAAAGAGTGAAGGGGAGCAAAGGCTACCTTAGAAAGGAGTTGGAGAGAGTGCTGGGTGTTTCAGGCTGATGCAGAGAGGACGGAGGTGCATCGCTGCACCCCCCACCCCCCCAAAAAAGTACAAATTGAAGTGGGGGAGAAGAGCAGAGGCACAGTCAGACTGAGAGCCGTTGACACAGAGAGAAGAGAAAGCGTAATGGAAGAGTCCATCAAAATTATATTTTTTTTCCTCCCTCTGCCATGCTGCCGAGGGAGAAGATACCAATCTCCCCTAAAATTGAACATTAGAGGGAAATGTCATCTCCATAGTGGTAATTTACCCTACCCTTCTAAAAATGCACTCAGGTAAATGGCAGGGGCCTGGAGAGCGGGGGGCTAAGGCCGTGATGGACCACCGAGCGGTGAGGGTGGCATATGGGTGGGTGAGCAGGAAATATCAAGCATGACTGTGGGAAAGACAAGAGGAACATTTGAAACAAACACGTGACTTATCGTATAGCGCTCCCCACAGCCATGCTCACGGGTCAAGGCAATAAACAAAAAAAAGATTGATCACGTTACAAGACGAAACGTATAGGCTGCGAAAGCATGAGTGTGTAGTTCAATCTAGGGAGAGAGGCATGCTAATATATTAGCCCCCTGCAGTATGCACACACACTCTTTCTCTCCTTGACGACAGAAAATCTTGTCTGGCAAGCTGGACGGCTCAGATAAGGAAGTGCACTGTCAACTCAGCACCCTTGGCTCTGTGGTAGAAAGCAGCACAATCAATACACCATTAATCATCGGTAGAACGTGGCCAGGCCTGATGTGGACGAGCATGAACATGGGGGATTAGCAGGAGGAGGAATGAGCCTGAAGCTTTGCATTTAAGGGCAAACCGCTTCAGAAAGAATCCCACAAAAAATGGTGCAGGGCAGGGGGGCGAAGGGGTTCCGAGATCGGAACAGAGGTTGATCGATGACTTCGGGACATGGGTTCACGCACAACATGTGTCCACGTGAATCATGGCCGACGCCAGTGGTTCTAATCTGTGCTTGTGGAGTCTGGGCAATGCAAATGGTGTTATTGCATTTACATTTACAACTGCGTTTATTATATCATAATAATTGCGTGTGTTGGCAACTGAAAGCTTACCGAGTTCTCTTTATGTACTGTATTTAATCTCCTTCCTGTAAATTCTGAAGTTACTTTATTATAAATATGCAAATAAACTGCCGTGCTCTACTTTTGTCAACTGCTCTTTGGTCCCCTTTAAAGTAACCTCTGCCTTTAAGGCCACATTGTAAAGGAAAGTCCTTCAAAGTAAAATATTACACTTTTACGTAAACGTTTATTTCGCGGGGGCATGGATAGCACAATCACAACATTTCGTCTGCTGTCTTCGATTAACACGTGCCTCGTCCACAAGGAGATCTGCGGACAGATGATGAAAGTGCATTGACATCCGGATAAAACCAGCGCAGCCTGTTCTCGCTCCTAGCGGGTCGCACTGAGTGGCAGGCCCAGATCCACGCCCGGGAATCGCGCTCCGAGCCGGCCATTTCTCCCCCGCTAACATTCTCAGACCAATTTGTCAAAGCCATTCGGATAAATAATATCGCAGCTTCCTGTGGCGCTGGTGTGTGGCACGGCTACGGAATGATTTATAGGGGCATGTTCCAACACTGCCTGTAAGCTACAGTCTTCCTCTCCGTCTTTTGAAAGCTTAACCCTATGGTTTAAAAAAATATGAAAAGCACCAAACTCTACTGTATATGTTTGTCATTTGTCAAAGAATGGCGAAAGGAAGTCAGGCACAACTAAGAGATTTTCACATCAGCTTTTGAATGTCTTCCAGGAACAACGCCCACACAGAGACATCCTAAACCCACATGATTATCATTCTGTTCATTTCTAGGGGAAAATGTGGACTTATCAAAAAATGCCATTAGGATTGTTTTGATAAGCTGACATTGACCATGGTTGGCAGTGGTTTGAGGTCCCCTCTTAATCATGTCCACCCCCTCAAATCTGATAGGGTCTGTGTATACAAGCGAGGTGTTAACTGTGTGCTTATCGTTAATGCTCGCACTTGCCCCCTCAGTGCTAGGAGGTGTTGGGGTCAACCCCTCAAATTGCAAATCGTTGCAACAGAGTAATCTCTAAAACAAGTAGCTAGCAGATGCACACGGGACATGACAGCATGAGCTGAACTTTAGCAAAAATAGGAGCGTGGGATTAGTCATCGCACATCTTAAATCGCCTGAGCCAGTGATCTTTGCTGGGGGAAACGTGTCACGGACTCTGGGTGACCTCTCTAAACAGCCTGGATTTCTGTGGCCCACATCCACAGCCAACCTCACACCTCCACAATGATCCCTGGTTCCAGGCAATGTGAGACATGATAAAGGGCCGACAGGCCGCCATGTTGTTTTTTGTTTTTTTTCGACGCGGAAACGCCAAAAGCTTGCTGGTCCCTGTGTTAAATTGGTCCCAGTCTTTTACCACGTGAAGTGTCCTTGGGTGTTTTAAAAGCTTTTACATAAAATCTATAATTATTATTATTATTATTATTATTATTATTATTATTATGAATAATAATAATAAAAAACAACATTACAAGTTCACCAATTTGCTTCTCAGTAGGACTGAGCCTTGCCTCTGGAGAACTTAAAACCACTGGCTGTAAATACCCTAGTTTTATCCTCATGCCTTTGTCTTTGGTATTTATTCAAAAATAGAGTGTTTCTGACCAAAGGAATACAGTGCATCTCCCCCTGGAATACTTATTCTGGCCAAGAGAGGGGGTTGGACTTCCAAAGGTCCTGCTAAGTTAGCCACATTTTGGCAGTGTGTCCAAAATCGTCCGTGGTTTAAATGTTTTGGCATGGCCTTGAGGCGCACTGAGGCTGCTATCAACAACTCATTACTGCATTATAAATGAGCTTTTCAAAACAGGGAGCAGAAGAAAATAATGGGCCGCGGACGCTGGAGTTGTACTAATAAATCAAGCTTGTGATTGTTAACGTGCAGCACTCACCTCCGATGAGTTATTGTCTGTCTGTCTGTCTGACTATCGGTCTGTCTGTCTGCAGCGGGTAAACCGCTAACCTTTGTACACGTCCAAGGCGTACGCTAGTTTGTCTGAGATCGGCGAGGTGAGGAGAGAGAAGAGGGAGCAAGGGAGGCAGGGAAATGTTTCGCCATGTGACCTTTCCTCTGGCAAGGATGTCCTAATTAAGGCAGACGTTTGCAGTTGCGTGAAACACACTTTTTTTTTTCTTCCAAGATATGTCCGGACGGAAAATGAGAAACAAATGTTGACGGGCTGACCTAGACTCCTGGACAGACACAGACACATCGCTGCTCCGATGGCCTGCAGAAAAGCAACGGTCTCCCAGTTTATTTATCACTCCAAGCCTCGCGCGCCGATTAATCGTCTAATGTTTATTGAAAGGGATGTGACCGCTTCAATTACGCTGCACGTCAAACAGCTCCCCCATTACTTTGCCCCTTAATACACACTCTATTCATTTCTCCCATATGAAAATCCATGGCCATCTGGTGTGATTTAAACACAGCTCTCTCCACCCCGCCGTGACTACCAGGGTGAACCCCCCCCCCACCTCACCCCGGTCCTCTATGGATGGGTGTGCTCTCGGAAGCCCGACTGAACCATTATTCATATCCTCTTTCCTCCCTCATCAAGTCCCATTCTGCCGAGAGAGACTGATTGTTAGGAGGGAGCCGCTCCCGAGTGTCTCTCAGTGGGCCTCATCAGACGCCTTGTGCCCCCCCTAATACACGAGTGGGACCCTGTCATCCCCCTCTACTCTCCCCGCCACCCCCCCCCCCACGCCCTCGGATACACACACTGGCTCACCCCTGGTATGATGAATAGAGCACAGATTTACGGAGGGAAATATTGAGTATGTGATCAACCGTGTGCATATAAATGATGTGCGTGCCTCTGGGTGTGTGTGAGCTGAGACGACATGCCTACGTACATACATTTATACTCTACTGGCGCACAAAGATTATTCAGCATTACCCTCCAACATGCCAGTTAAGACCCAGAGTCAAGTGGTTGAGAGTCCCATGCAAATCCCCTGTGGTGTGTGCATGCTGGTGTATGTGGTTTTGTGTGTGTGTGTGCGTGTGTGTGTGTGTGAGGGGGGTGTGTTGTGGATGGCATAGTGCGAGTAGGAAATGATGTAATGGGGCTCTAGACATGCTGGAATATTCAAATTTTCCCACGGTAACCAAGGAGAACGGATCCCAATCGGACGGCTTTGCTCTACGACCCCGTCCTCTTCTGTGCAGTTTGACAGGACGTGATTTGGTGGCCGGCGTTGGACACGAAGGCTTTTCGTTCTCTCAGCACCTCTTGAAATGGTTTTGGAACTGGCTGGCTTTGGAAAGGACAAGCTGCTGCCAGTAGGGCCACAGACAGAATAAAGACTGATTGAGAAGCGGAGTCTGAATGGCCAGCTGAACATGCGACGTGTGGCGTAGAGATGTTGACGGAGGGGAACCGAGGCTCTTTGTACAGAGCGCTCTGCGCGTCGGGAGCGGGAACACTGCGATGTGATCGTTTCTCTCCGTCGCTCCCGCTCCCCCCGGCCTGTGTTTCGGCTCTCCGGCTCTTTCACATCATTGCTCCTGACACGTTAACCAATTACCAGCGCTGGGTAATCGAATCCCTCTCTTTTAAATCCACACCCTGGTCATCTGCGAGAGCTGAACGATAGCATTAGCTCTCCATCAGTGGTGAGCTCGGCAGTTTGCTTCCTATTACATTATGGAGTACGGATGGGTATGTCAATTAGATTAGCCTCCGAAACAGCTGCTATTTCAAACAGCCTGTGTATGCGCGTGTGTGCAAATGGAACACGAATGAGAGAATGAACGTAAACATATTCCACGTCAACGTACGTCCATATTAACATTGTGTGTGTGTTTATTTGTTTTTCTGTGTGGCTACATGCCTTTGTGAATGTGTCTCTTTGTGTTTGTATGTGTGTGAGAGCGTGTGTGTGTGCTGGCGAGCTAGGTCAAGGGTTGGTTGGTGGACGGCGCAGGGGCCAGCAAGAAATTACATCTGGGGCCTGACAAGGATAGATTACATGACGGATGTTGGGGTGGCCCATCCAGGGTCATCCAGCGCCCCCCTGGAGGTCACTCGAGGCCGCGACCCCCACTAGACTTTCTCCCCAGCAGAGACTGCAGGAAGCCAATCTACTTCAAAAGACCCCCTGATCATCTGGGGGCTAATTGCTAATCAAACGTGGCCCCTCTTTGAGGGCAGACAAGAGGCTCTCCCTTCTTTCCTCCCCCTTCCCCTTAGGTTCAGGTCCGTCTGTGGTCCATAATGTGATGCATGACTTCAGCCCACATTCCTCGCTGGAAGGCCATGCCTGTTTGTCAGCCCGTCTTTAAAATGCCATGCGGCCACTTAAAGCCAGCTGCCCTGCGGACGGTTTTGCTGGCTATCTATGGGAGCTTGTTAGAGTTGACTGCCTGAAGGCTGCTACCCCTCTCCCATGACTCCGGTGTGGCGGGGGGGTGGGGGATGCCATGTTTCTCCTGAGCGGTTGCCCCTAATTGCCAAAGGTGAGGGAGGGACGGCCAGGCTCACTGTACCTCTGTGCTCTCCAGCAGTGAGAAGACAAACACAGGGGCATGGTGTTTGTATGTTATAAGTCGTGTGGATCCTCTCCGATGTTGAAGGGTACAGGGATATGGATTGGGGGGCAAGTGTCCCCAAAGGAACCGTGCCCGTGTACGTCAGGAGTGTGGGTTGTAAAACGACACATCGTATCAGTCCTAACCACCTGCCCGAAGCACTCCTTTCAATTAAAACCGTCCAACTTTCATTTTTCAAAGTGTTTAGGGCCACCACCAAATAGGCAATAGGTGTGAATTTATGGAAAGGTCAAAATTGAATTAGAAAGTAGGAGACCAAGGGAGAACTGTTAACCACTCCATAAAAGTTACAGAGAAATATGCAGGCTGAAGGCAGCGGAGGGCCAATCACTTTGCATTAACAATGGGGTTATAGAGCACATTACATGCATTTTCATGGGGCTTGGGTAACTGATAGGCAATTTCCCTGATCCCCTAAGCCCTCCAAGTGTTGGAGCAAGCAACAGAAAAACGTTGTTGTTAATAAAAAGGCAATAGATAGGAGCACAACCTTTTTGGAACAGCTGTCAAATGGAAATCACTCGACGACAGATCGCTTCTCGACACAAGTGCAGCTGCGCATCTGACGAGGGTACAATTGCAGGGTGACACACATTTGTTAAAAAAATGCTGCCGATCCTGTGTCTGTGTGAATGTGTGTTTTGTGTGAGTGTGCAGTACGTGTGGGGTCGGGGGTACTGTATATCATGTATCAAGTATTGAGATTAAGGCAACTCCACACAATTCTGTTCAATTTTAAAAAGTTCAAATTGTATAAATGTATCTGGTATGTATGGGACTTTGTTTTTTGCCATTTTTGTATTTTTACCATTGGCATTTATATAAAAAGTGATTTATTTTTATTTTATAGTATGTAGTATTCAGTTCAACTAAATCATCACATCGCAGCAAAAGGCCATGTCCCTGTGTGATCATGCACTGTGTGTTTATCCCTCCCCCTTAGCTAGAGAAAGAACACTAGGGAGCACACTTACTCCAGAAATAAAAGAGACTCACACACTCACGTACACTCACGCACACACACACACACACACACACACACACACACACACATTTAAAGAGGCAGCGAATTGGATTGGGGAGCGAGTCAAATAAAGGGAGTTAGAAAGAGATAGGCTGGGCGTCTTAAGAGGGAATCTTGGTGTCACACATGATTTCATTACCGCGGCTAATTAGCTCTATAGGCATTAAATGCTTCTTTCATTTGCCTAATCTCTACAGGATATGGTGGCCGCCTCCAGGGTAGATGGCTAACATGACAGTCGAAAACAAGCGGTGCACGTGCACAGAAAACCTTCTCCGCACATAGCTAGGCTGTGGAGACAGAGTTCATCATCTGCACACTGCACTTTGCATACAGTAAGTAAACATCTATTCCGTGAGGTATCCATCCAGTTGTGTACCAGACTGTGTTTATTTGGGTCTCGTGGAGTGTGTGTGTGAGTGTGTGCGGTGTGTTTTCCAGGCATGGCCCCCCTCTGGCCCACTCACTATAGCATTGATGCAGTCTCCATCTTGTCCTCGTGTCATGTCATGGTTAGCAGCACCCTGGGTAAAAGCTTGTCCCCATGCTTTCACTAGCACACAGCATCAACCATTAATGACTGCCTTTGATGGAGCGCATGCAGCCACTGGGAATGTTTGGTGAGTTTCAACGGCGTGTGTGTGAGCGCGAGCCAGTCTGTCTGTCACCGTGAATGAAATTGTGAGGCAACACCTTTCAGGTCCCGTTCCTCTGTGTGCTAAGTTTGGCCACAGCGTCAGCCTTGGCATCCATGATGAACTCCAGCTGGGGCCATGTGACTCATGCTAGCGTGTGGGACCCATCCTTTCCACACACACCACTCAGGGCCATGCCTTATTTACAGTAACCAGGGAGCAGTTCAAATGTTTCTCTGAGACGCGAGGTTTAACTGACGCCACGGGAACACGAGGGGTGCTGACATCGTCGATGTCTTGCCACTTCATTTGGAAAGAACCGTCTGAACGTCGCCTTGTTTTGCCCAAAACTATTGTTTTTATGGTTCCGTGATGGCTGGCGCTCTGGACCCGGCCTTGTCGTTCTTCTGACCCCTCTGTTCGCTAATCTTGAGAACATAACACCATGACAGCCCGTTGCTTATCTCAGATCCCCAGTGGGTGCCGAGGCTTTAATAACTACAGGGCCGCTCTCTCGCAAGACACGGCCGTCGTGTCAAAATGTACCCTCCTCCTCCTGATTGCCACGCCGCCACGGTGACACCCGTCACCTCCCCTCGTGGTGACGTCCGGGGAGAACGCGCAGGGAGGTGTGAAAACCTTACTTAACAGGCGCCGCCGCCGCGGCAGCATTTTGTTATTGCTCTTGAAAGGCGTTGTCCGTTATGGCGGCGCTGTGTGCGGGAAGACGTGCCAGGATCCCTGACGTGCCCCTTTGGTGATGAATCTGCTTATCTCCCATCCTCTGTGACAGCTCGTAAATAAAGCAGGAAGGACCAAGAATTCTGGAGACGGAACATACATTATCAAGCTATACCCCTGGCAGGGAGAATCCACATCGGTCGCGGGAACTCTGAACAATCGTCGTTTCTTGTTTAATTTGTCCGTCTAAAATGTGACACCTATCCATAGAAATATAACATCAAGATAGAGCTATATCTCTATGCATGTGTCCTTGACCTCCAGTCTACTTTCATACAGACTGTCAATCCTTTCACAGTATGCCCAGTTATGAGGTAAATACGGTAAGAACAGCCTTGGATATGTACAGCAAATCTTCCCAAGTGCACCCAATTAACTGCCGCTTTCTCCGTAATCTTTGAAGTATTATAAGCACTCGCATGAAATTATAATACAAAATTAACCTTTTCCAAAGAGATATCCCTTACCGATTAGAAATATACAATTATGGATAAAAAAGGATGTATAGGCCTATGGAAGAGAATCTCCTGAATGGACTAATTTATCCTAAGTGCAACTATGCTTCAGGTGGCTCTGTTAACCGATCCCGCCAATCTTCTCAAGGTTCCCCGTGATGGACAGGACAAAGAAAATATCTATCATTTTTTATGACCACAACACACAGTCCTGTAAATGTGATTTATGGTCCACAGTCCTCTTATCATACATCATCATATGACATGAATTAAACATGAGATACAGTGGTATTTGAGGGCTGTATAAAGCCAATTCAATACCACAAATGTCAGAGAAATCCTCTCATTATGGCTTCTTGAAGTGGAGAAGGTCAATCACTGGACTCACATTATTTTGAGTGGGCCATCCATTGTGAATCATGAGAATCATGTTGAAAAAACAAATGAAGTTTCCAAACAAATATAGACCACTAGGAGCCCATATAAAAAAAAGCCATGCCCGTGCCACTCTGGTGATGCATAAAGTCACGTTTTCCACAGTCCTAGATTTCGAGCTCTGCGGCAAAATGACTAACATGCACTAGCCCTGCGATTGAGGACATTTCCAAAGCCAAGCTAACTAGACAATCGGAGGCCACTGCGAGGTCAAGCATCCCCCTGAGGAGAGGCATGAGTGTGTTTGTTTCCTTTTCTGTTTGATTTCCCTAATGATACGGTACAAAGTGACAGTTCATCCTGAAACATGAGGCATAACTCAAATCAATAGAACACATACCAAAGTCACAGCCATTAAGTACCCCCCTCAGGGAGATTATGTTTATAATAAGATTTGTTGTGACTGTACAAACGAAATATGTAATGCAGATGATGCACCAGATTAGTGGTATATCAAACGGCCTGCCAACATATAATCGTCATAGATTATGATGTTGATCAAATTCCCTGAGATAAGATTTGATCTGATCCATTGGGATGTTTGCTGCATAAGTACAGTGTTTTAAATGTACTTGGCGTCTTGGCACAGTATAGGGATAAAGCTCCTGGGCATAGAAACTTATGGAAGCAGTCTCTACCATGTTTATACAGGTTGTCTGTTCTGCAAACACGTCTGACCAACATTCAACCACAAGCACACACACGTGTCTGTGTTTCTAATCTCAGCTTGAGCACAATTCAGGATCCTCTTGTTTGTGATAACCGTAAGGGGGAACTATTTATCCCCTCCCCCCCAAAAAAAAAGGATTTCAAAGGACACCATCCACCTGTCTTTGTACAAAGTGAGTGTACAGTAGGCTGATCCATTTTGGAGCTGTCGGTCAGTTCTATTCTCCTCTCTGCGACAATCCTCAGGGGTCAGCATTCACCTTGAGTCACTTTGGGTAGCTGCAGAGCATGTCTGACACCTCCCAACGCACCACAACTCATCCTCACTCTCCCTGTGGAGATAGAGGTAGATAAACAGGTCAGCCACCTGTATAGGAGGAAGTGCAAAGTGTTGGCGATGGTTGTTAGCGAACTAAGGTCTAAAAGTTGCCACAGTCGAAACTCAGTTGAACTCTTGACCCTTACAGGCAATTATGCAATGAAATGTAAGCACGCCATCCTTTTTGTGGTAACCGTTGCAGATACACAAAGAGCCATATTCATGTAGAACTGCACGTAAATCTAAAACGTCGTAATCGTAAACAACACGTATTCACCCACCCACTTATATCACACCCACAGACACCTCGGGACAAATATGGTGGATTAAAATGCAAGACCCACGGCATAAGAATGTGCCTCTGGTCCACTCAACATGTACATGAGTGCTCTGCGCCCCAAACCATCTCGTCCTCTTAAGCAATTCAACGCTACGGGAGAGGCACGCTCACACTCACCCAGCGATGTCAAAACACACCGCCAGCTATTACTTTCCATCCTGTCCCTGGCCCAACACAGTTTCATCTGATCAATATACAGAGAGGAAAAAGTCTCCATGTTGTTGTGTCCCCGAGGTTTGACTGGGTGGCGGCGAGGCATGAATGTTGCTTTATCCCGAAAGTCCTTACTGGCATAGCCTCAAACCTTGTTACATCCACATGAAGCACTGTCAGTGGGAGGAAAGGTTCCCGTCGGAAAAACAGAACGAGCCTGTGCGGTGCATCTAGCCCCCTGGTACTTCACAGCCTATTCACTCGGGCTTGACGGAGTGGGAATGGAAAGGGCTGTATAAGTCCCCCCGTAATATGGCCTAACACAACGTAACGTGCGCACATGTTCTGTTTCCACAGAGAACATTGGGTACCCCAGGGAGGGGTTTCAGCCCTGGAAGAGTGGCTGTACGTTGACGAACAGATGGTGACAGAAGGTTTCTTCATGGCGACTGTTTGCTCTCCGCAATATCTGGCCATTCATGTGAGCCTGTACTGCTTCATGAGCTAATTATCAGAGCGAAATGCTAGAAAGAGAGAGAGAGAGAGAGAGAGAGAGAGAGAGAGAGAGAGAGAGAGATCTAAATTAAGCTTTCGTTGCCAGCAAACAGAGTGCGCTCTGCTGACATTGCTATATAGTCTTTTTGGACACATTTCAATGGAATTTTTGTAATGCAGAGAATGTTCACGACTGAGTATATATTACTTTGACTTTGAAAACACTTGTTGTATTGAAGACGTGCATTGCCTGTGAATAATACAGTATATTCTATGCCTACACATTCAAAACTTGAGAAGCATCAAAGTAAACTAAATTATGTATTGTAGAGTGAAAATGATTATACGAAGCGGTTCCATAAACATTCAGTGGATGTACTGTAATTGTGCATTTTATTAGTGTTTAATCCAGTAATCTTGAATATAAAATGTATGCTTGCATCATTTTAAATTCTCACATATCATTCATAAGGTCTTTAATACTGCAGAGGTTTTACTGTGCCGTATTTTCATTTATAATAATAATAATGTTTATTTGTATTGCACAGTTAATCGAATTGCAGCTCAATGCGCTTTACATGACAGAGAATAAAAACTAAACAAAACCTTAGATTAAAAGTAATTCAATAACAATATATTTGTAAAACAATAAAACAGATTTAAACCATTTGCTGTGTGGTCTTTTAATATATTTAATATACAAAACAAAAGAAGAAAAAAGAATCGCGTAACTTGTTCTACAAATCATTCTCTGAAGTATTCTTTAAGATTTCAGATTACAGTATTCAGACTAAGTGAGAGAAAGAAAAGACCATTACCCACAGACAGGGGAATAAATACCTTTAATGAATGTGCCCTTGGAAGCAGCACTGCTAACTGTGCACTTGTCCCTCCAAGCACAAGGAGACATTCATTTCATCCTCTCCCCTTTCTGTGATCTCTTAATGACAATGAAACAGGCCTGCAAGAATTCAAGCAATTTTCTAAATTGATTTTTCTCCTCGGACGATTTACTTTGCTATTAGAGCGCCATTCATAACTTTGCAGAGGATTTAACACACGTCTCTGTGGGAGCGTGGTGTGTGTGTGTGCGTGTGTGTGTGTGTGTGTGTCTAAGAGAGAGAAAGAGAGAGACAGAGAGAGAGAGAGAGAGAGAGAGACAGACAGACTGAGAGAAAGAGAGAGAGATAGATAGATAAAGTTTTGGTGTGTGTGTGTGTGTGTGTGTGTGTGTGTGTGTGTGTGTGTGCGCACGCGTGTTTGTGGGTCAGATGAATGTTTTACAGAGCATTCCACTTGAGAGAGATGAGCTTTTGAAGTAAAAACATTTGTGGTCAATGGCATTCACCCCAACGCCAGGTCAGCCATGGTGTCAATGTACACACAGAGAAGAAGAATAGCTGTCCACAGCAGACAATTTTTAATTATGTTTTGTGTGTGTGTGTGTGTGTGTGTGTACTAGAGTGAGTGTGTGTGACACATCAAATGACCAGCCTGACTGGAACCGAGAAAACTTTTCAAGCATGAACACGACACACTGGCTGCAGAAAGAGCTGGCAGGCAGGCTGGGTAATGGCCATACAGTTCCATTGGCAGAAAGCTATGTGCAATGTGTAGTGTTCAATAACGCAGAGAGACCCTGGCTGCCCACCCCCCCCCCCCCCCCCCCCCCCCCCCCCCATGACTGGGACCGCCAGGGAGCGGGAGGAAAGGGAGAAGTGATGAAAGGAAAAGGAGATCCCCAGAGAGAGAGAGAGAGAAGAAGAGTAAAAATATAGGGGGAAAAAGGAGGTGGGCAAGTTGTTACAACCTTTCTCTTCTCACAACGCTGGCCACCCTGAGCCGACAGCCTCCTGCCGCCCATGCGGCCCCTGACAGATTAGAGTCCAATGATTAGATTTAACATCTATACGATAACTGGGGGGTGAGATATGGATGTGGTCATCATGGGCACGGCCAGCATGACAGACCAGACATCAGGCCTGCTTCCTATCTGCTCCCAGAGCTGTCAGCCACGGCGCAGCGCTTTGTGCTTGTTTGGCCCTGTAAACTCGCTTATTGAATTTCGATGGTAAGTACAAAGTTATTTTCATGACACCAATGGGAGGAGGAAATGGAGGCTTCCGGAGATGGCATGGAGTTAGCGAGCTATAGCGCCGTAGGGGCCCTAGTAAAAGCTGTGTTTGGGCCCTGGCTAGCCAGGTATAATTAGGGTTAAATCCTGGCCTGTCACTCAGCCTGTCGTTTATTGCCACTAAAAGGGTCATCGCTGGGGCTGGAGAGCTCCAACCTGTCAGCTTCAGCGGTTTTATGATGCCGGGCCCTGTCAGATAAGCAGGGGAGAGAGAGGAGGAGGGGATCCGCTCGCCAAATAAATCCATCTCTAAAGGATATTGGACAAAGTCATGAAGATCATGAGACAGCACACATGGCGCGGATAGGACCGAGGCCAACGGGTTGGATGACAAACCATCCAGTTCCTGTTGGACAGGCCATCACTGACAAGCACAAATACATTTCTGATACCGTATCAGAAATGAAACAATAAACACACGTAAATAAACCATGCACAATTGTGGAAGAAAAGTTAGAAGAGGAAACACACACACACAGAGACAATAAAACTCACAAGCTCAAACGCCTTAATATCCCCCAGACTGAACCCTCGGCCTTTACCATCCATTACACATCATCATTGTGTTCTCGACATCCCGCTGTCTGCAAACGTCAACCCCAAAGATGCCCTGGTCACCCCAGCTCCAGCTCCACCTCCACACCACTTCGACAGGTGCAGCGGCCTCGCAACCCGGAATGCCAACCAGAAAACGCTGCGGAGACCGGAGGAGGAGACAACTGCCAATGGCGTTTCTCTCTAACGAAGGGCTAAGCGCCAGCTCAAGTGGTCAATGTCACAGTCAGAAACCACAGGGCGACGGACAGGCCTGGGCGACGCAAACGGCACCAGTTAATTAGGCAAATGTCATGTGTTCTCTCTCTGCCGGCAGACAACAGCCTGGCCCACCCACTGCCAAATATATTGTCAGCCGCTCAAGACAAGTGACCTCATTAGTTTCTCCAGACGTCTCCCGTGGTCGGCTCCAGGTTGCGGCGGTTGCGGCGGTGGCGGCGGTGGCGGCGGCGCTAGCCACCCAGCTCTGGGTTTGTCCTAGACTTGCTCCCGTTGCTGCTCCGGAGGTACGGGCCGCGCTGCAAGAATAAGTGGTGAGACTCGACGCGTCCCGGTGTGACATCCAAGGTGCCCTGCTTTTCTCCCCTCTGCGGTCACCCCACTGCGCGTGACTCATCGCCTGCCCAGGTGGAGGGCCGCTGCTATTTCCTCCGCCGCGGATCACTCAGGTATTATGAGGCCAGTAATGACAGCGTGATGTAAAGGCTGGGTGGGAGGTCGGAGAAAATGAAGACAGATCGTGTGCCATTTTAGGAGCTTCACTTTGGGCGGCGTGACACAGCCTTTTTCTCTGCAAAGGGCTGACAATTAAAGAGCAAGGGAGTTTGTGATGTATGTTATTTGGCATTGATAGATGCTAGTTAAGTCCAATTAGGCATATTTTTAAATGTGTAACCCTTTCTGACCGTTTAAAAATGTTGACACCGATGTACAGTACGTAAGGGCAGCTTTCAAACCCCAAAGTCTCTCCACCAGAAAGTTTTTTGGGGAGTGTACTGCCTCAGACAGAACTGTAGCCTCTGGCCAATGACTGCGGAGGGGTACGGTGCAGTCTGTATGAATGCAGGAGATCTGAGCAGTTTGCTCGGCGATGGGGGCCTTAAGGAGTCATTGGGGTGTGTAAAACTCACCCAGCCTAGCATCTGCTCGCCATGTTTGGCAAAGAGCTCATCAAGTGGATCTTTTGTCCACAGGCCCTTGAATGAAAAGGAGACTGCTGCTGCTGTGCAAATGAGTAATGTAATTCAATCTGGATGCTGCCTCTCCTCTCATGTCTGGACGCAGGCAGGAGAACACATCTGCAGGTTCCATCTCCCCGTAGCATAGCCTAATTTGTTTGTCATTACTGATTTGGCTTTCATCTGTGGGTTTGGGGGGAGATCTTTCTGGCAGCCGCTGCCTGACCACTAATGGACTGTTCACAGCCTCTTCCCCAGACGCCGTCTCCGTCCTCTGACCCCGGCCACTGCACAAACGTCCACTCTCTGTGTCACACTAGGATAACTGCTGGGAGAGAAGGAATACAAAGATTCAAGCTTGCTGTGAGGGTAAGCACTTGTGTGATCGATCTAAGATTTTAATCACAACTGTAAACTGCATTGTAAATGCATTTATTTCCCCCCAGCAATTAAAACAGAAAGATCATTATAACATTATGCTAAGAGAAGCAGCTACTACCAGATACAGTGAAGATCATGTTCAGGGCTTAGAGAAGACACTGTAAATGTTCCTTGGTTGTCTCTGTTACTCGTGTGAACTTAATAAGGAAAAATTGGGATGAACATATTTTAGTTGAGTAGATAAAAGTAAAACCGATTTTTTGAGTCAAACCAAAGTGGTTATCTTGAGTGGATAGGATAAATACAGTTCCATTGTATCCTAAATAACAATAGTACTATAACAAAAATATGTGTCTTCGTTACCAAGAGGATTTGCATTAACACCTTCACTATGTTATGAAGGGAGAGACAGATCATGGCGTGACCAGTTTCTAAGTGACTTCAGCGTCACAGTTCACATGCATGAGATAGCCAAAATATAGTCTGATGTTCCGTGGGGTGTAACCTACGCTGTCTACAATTGATGCGCTCCGTGATAAGTGAAATGTGACAAACATTCATGCGATCGTGTCAACGCGAAAATGATAAAATGCTGTGGAAATTACAGCTTTCCCTAAGGCCACCCAGAATTCGAAATCGATCAATTTTGAGGCAACAATCTCTTCATTATATTCGGTAACGGCTCACAAACAGTCCAAACTGATATAGTCTCGCACAGTTCAATAATGAGCACGTGTTTTCTTCTAGGTTATGAATGTATACATATTTCTCTTGTACAAAGACGATCATCCTTAACTAGTAATTCTCTGCAAAGTGAGGAAGCGAGAGTTTGGTGTCGTTGAGGTGAGCTGTGGGCGGCACAAGAGGCTCATCTATAACCATTATACTGCACCTGGCCCTCCTTATAGCCAATCCAGAGACACTCATTTCATTATCAGCTCATTTGTGCAAACGCTTGCATTGGCAAAGACCATTAAGGGTCAATTGTCTGTGCGTTAGAGGGGCGAGGTGGCGTATGGGTGGATGTTTACGGTCGCATGCATTTCTGCCTTATATGAATGTAAATAGCATGATATTTGAACTCTGCTGTATATGCGAATGGAAAGCTAAACTCACTAAATGTGTGCTGATTGAACGCCACAAACCTCAGGCCACAAAAGTAGGAACAGCGCAGCTAAACCTCAGGTCACAAACGTAGGAACAGCCATCCAAACCCAGGTCACACACATGGAAAGAGGACCAAAAACCCAGGTCACAAACACGCAAATAGGACCTCCTAAACTCAGGTCACAAACATAGAGACAGGACCACCAAAACCAAGGTCACACCCATAGAAACAGGGTCATTAAAAGCCAGTTCACGCAGATAGATTCAGGGCCACCAACCTGTGAGCCCATTTCCCTCATGTTCTCTATTTGTGACCAAGGCAAAGTAGCCATCATAGCCACCTAGAGACAGTGAGAGAGCGGCCAGTACGATACACTTTTATTCCCACCTTTGCTCACTAAGTTAGATCATTCGAGGATTTGCTGTTTTTGGGGCAGTCCAACCCGGCCACCCAACACACTGTTGTGAACTTCCGGATCCTATTCCAATAGGTGGCTTAAAGATTTGCATGTGAATGTCTTGCCGCCATTGCTCTGTGAACGTCCTCAGGTGGAAAATGCCATATGGACTCCTAAGCTAGTGTTTGACTTCAAGCAGAGTTTTCAAGTGTACCTCTTATCGGAGAATAAAATGAGATCACGAGGCGTCACTTCTATGGAACAGATTGTCATTATCGAGTAAAGGAGAAAGCAGTGCTCTCTTTCCGCCCCTCTCTCTCTCTCTCTTATTTACACCACCATGCTAATGAAGGGCAGGTCACCACAGAGACTAGGAACAGCTTGCACAGACAGGATGACAGGGTCGTTATATCCCCATAACAACCACCAACACACACACACACACACACACACACACACACACACACGCACACACACACACACACACACACACACACACACACACACACACACACACACACACACACACACACACACAGGAATACTGTACATCGTATGTTCCTCATCCACAGTGCACTGTAGTTTCTGTTTTGGGCCACATTGGGGGAGTGCAACTTCCAACTCCTAAAGTTGTTGTAATATTGTCACATGATTGTCATTCAAAATCTAAGCCTCTTTGACCTCAGCTTTGGTAACTTATACCAGATCAGTCCAATCATGTTGTTAGTCACCAACTAAGATCTTTGTACAGATGCAAGAACGTGTGGGACAGAACCGAATGTGGGACTAATAAATGGTGCTGTGTTGCTACTGTCATTTGATGGATGCACACAAGCATACAGATACAGCATACCAATGCCAACTCACACACACACAGACACACAACCACACCCCCACACGCGCACCAACACACGCGATCTGTGTTTCTCTTTCATGCCCTAGTGCAGTTAAAACCAACCCTTAGGCCCTCTGAACAGGTCCATAATGAGGTCTACTGAGCACAGTTCCAAACACCCTAAGGGTGGCAGGTAATTCCATTAACACAATCAAATGACACAGACAAGCTCATTCAGATTTCTATTTAGAAGTTATCATGTCCTGCCACTACAGATTCTCTCACTTTAGAGCCCTTAACTGAAAAGAATGTAAGAATGTAACACAAGGACAAGCATAATAGAGATTAACCGAGTCTGGCCAATTGTTTCAAGACCGCATGGCTGGAATCTTTGTTATGGTCTTTTTTGGAGTTTTAATTAAATGAACACTAATAGCAAAGCATTGTGCTCAATTTCCAAAACTCTTGCCACGGAGCAAATCAAAATGCGCATTCTATTTAATGTTACGGTAAGATCAGGAACGTTCCAGGGTAAAGAGATCCGTGTATTGACATGCACCACATACAGTGGAACATGAACCATGGTATCTGAGGACGTAATACTTCATCACCATTTGTTATCAGACACTGTCTGTTCCTATGCTCCCATGTACCACTGTTCCAGAAAACGTTTTGAGGTTTGACATTATGCATATGCAAGCCTTTGTCATTGCATTTGCAATATTACAATAACAATGAATCACTGATGATTGATTTCACGTTGTAGTAAGATGATGAAAAGATTAGTACTCACTTTACAACAACACAGCGCCAAAATGGAGCGGGCCGGTTATGCAGGCCACAATGGAAGCCACCCAGTGAGACGAGGAGGAGAAGGAGGAGGAGGAGGATGAGGAGGAGGAGGAAGATGACGTGGTGGTGAGAGGAACGGCCGTACCCCTTCTGAGAGGTTGCCGTGGGCTTCCTTTGAGAGGAGGTGTGAGGGGACATGAAAGAGAATAAGGTTTTACATTTCGAGACCATCGGTTGAGGAAGATGTTTTTGAAACTGTACTTCAATTTGTTTTGATCCAAGTCGATGAGTGTGACAAGGATGTTTTTGTAAAACAAATCCTTTTAATAAGGATATTTTTACTGTTGCTGATGACAGTAAAAATGACAAAACAATGAAGTACACAAGCTCAAAATTGGTCACTGATCATTTGTGTCACCAGATCACATAATCACCATTGTCATTATATATATATATATATATATATATATATATATATATATATATATATATATATATATACTGTACATATATATATATACAAACAAACAAGAGGCATATCACCATACATGCTTGTTTACACAAGCATGCCAATACAAAGCAGTGTAGAACAGCCTGCACGGCCTTTCAGAGATGCGCCCCTCAAAAAAAGTTCACATTCAACCGGATCACAGTGCACCATGAGCTTCGCCTGATTTAACATGGTGTTCTTGATTTCTCTGAAGCATCTATGAGCATCTGAATGCTATCTGATTGTTTCTATCCAGTTGTCATACCGTAACACAAATCAATGGTCTCTAATGGTCTTTTTTTTTAAAGGGAGACTACTATCTTCAGATATCTGGGGCTGTGCTCTCGTGGCTATACATCAGTCAGTGTGAAAGTTGCCTGCTCAGATTCATTCGGCCTGGTTCCCAGTGACGCCTGCTTTGGGGAGAGGTGTGTCAGTTTGCAAAAGCACCCCTTAGCTTGACGCCTCTGTTTTCTAACACCCCGATCAGAATCACTTCCCCTCTCTGTCAACAAAGCTGTCAAACAGAATGCATGCTCACCTGGTACAGACACGGGCAGCACGTGTTGGAGCGTAAAAGTAGGGATCTTGACTGTGAAAGCCGCATCCCATCTTGGACATGAAGCGGATTTTAAACGTCAGCATAAATGGCTAGAATCCCAATAAAGACGGAATAGGAATAGGCAAGGAGGAGGTAGGTAGGAGGAGGGGACATTTTATAACAAACCATTTCTGTTTAAACAGTGCTCCAGTATAATTCCATTACCTATTTCAGGGCGGCCTTGTGAAGCTTACCTAATGCTATTATGTATAATGGAAATAAAAGTAACGAAACTCATCTGAAATTATACAGAAGTTTATATAATAACAAAATGCGTCATTGGGGTGCCTGAAATAACTCCTAAACTGAAAGGGGAAAATTGGCGTTAAACTATTAAACTGTCTGTAAACCAAAAACAGAGCAGTTTTCTAAACATTAGACATTTTCTTGGACCTCTCTCTGACCAAGCCTGGAAACCCTAATGCTTGAGGCTGGAAATTCAGTGGCTTGGTGTGCTGGGCCACTTCCAAGAGAGGAGCAGTGAACAGGATTGCAATTTTATCGGGATTCAACCTTTGACCTTAACATAGCCTTATTTGTTGAACAGGAGGGATTCAGGCAGTTGGTAAAGTGTCATGCTAAGTGATCTGATTTCTGATACCCTTACAATAGGAAGACAAGCTTCAGCTTTAATTTTTTGTATATTGGACTCAGGGGAGGTATTTTAATCTACCGGTCTTATGACAAATTCCACCGCAAATTTATATTAAAGCTGCATGAATTGCATTACTATTGCTAATGTAATTAGAAAGCTTAAACATGGTCCATGTGTTCAACTACATAATCAGATTTGCTTCATGATAATGTAAAAACTGACCCTACAAAGTTGTGAACATTGCTTTATTATACTGCATGTGTGGATGTTTATGCTGAGGCATATTGTGCTGTGTGCAACTCTCCTTTATACCATTACAGCCACAAGCTTTCTGGCTGGGTAGAAAAGTCGCCTCCAGATGCCATAGGGTAATTCTTGTTGGTTTCGGATGACTTTGGCATATAAGATTGCCTGAAAAAAATGTGCTTTCGCTTAGCTGGTAACTTGATTTACCCAACCCCTTTATATATTCATATCCCAGAGGGAGACTGTGATATGAAAACGGTATGTAATTTAGATCATTATTGAACCAGAATGTCAATGGTTTGAACTGTGGTACGGAGAGCGTCAAACATTGTTAATGTGTTCCCGAGCAAAATGTTATTTCCTGCACAGCTCCAGTCACATGTACAGCTACCTTTTCACCCTTACCTGTACATTGATGTGTATCTCCAGGAGATGTGATCAAAATAAATTAAATCCTATTACATTCCAAAAACAACACGTCAATGGGCAGATTAGAGGTCCAAAATTAGTGTAAATTCATCCTTTATATTTCATATTAGGGCATTTGTGGCTTTATTAATATTGTACTGTGGAAAGAAATACAGGACATTATGAGATAGAATAGCATGACTATGAATATGATAGTGGCACATGGTAATGATTCAGCTAGGATTTAAAAATACCAAGTTAGAAGTTGAATATCAACGTTGTGACACTTTGCAAAGCAAGCATTGTGACAGTATGTCTGCGCCATTTTGTAACGTTGTACATGTACTATGGAATATGTTAGTAATAGTTCTATTGAGACAAACACATCTCAAGTGTTTTCAAGTTTCCTCTCTGCCTACTGCTCCCATTCTGCTTTCCGCTCACTTTTAACTGTTGTCCACAATCTGAACCCAAACTTCAGATTATGTCTGAAGGGTGGCATTGCCCCCTTCTGTGCGTACTTCTGTGCGTTGTTTTGTGTGTGAGTCGGTGTGTGTGTGTGTGTGTGTTTTAGTCTCTGAGTGCAAGGCATTGTACTCAATGCTTTCATGCTCCAACACCTAAAGATCCATGAGGTCAGCATCCAAAAGTGTGACGTGTTGGGTCACCTGACTTGTCTCCTCTACTGCCATAGTCCTCAGCCAACCAGAGCTGCGTCCCTTCTACCACCTTTCTCTTTTTTGCTCCCCCCACCTTAAAACCCTTCCTCCTCCACCAGTGGGGTGGAAAAAGGTTGATGGATAGAGAACGACAGCATGTGACCTACTACTCAACTCTTTCATGTGCAGCTATTCCACCCGTGGGGACTCCCCTTAACCCTGCGGCCGATGAGCCCATCTGTACACAGACATACTTCTCACATGACACGGCAACTTTCAACTGCTCTTATGTTAATGTGACCACGGTCTCCAATAAACCAGTAGGATTCTGTCCTTTTTTTTTTTTTTTACTATAAAACACAAAATAAAAAATTATAAAAATAATGTATTGGTAGATAATTAAATATTTCCAAATAACACATCGCAAGAGTGTGGTTTTCTGTATTGGCAGCCATTTTATTTGATGATTGCAAATTCTCATAAATACTGTAATTCACTAAATTAACCAAAATTAAACAAAACCTTGCCATCAACATACATTTAGTTTATTTATTCACTGTTATACTATTATATAGTGTAGTGTATACTATTAAACTCAATGTACAAAATAATGTTGTCAGCACTGTGAAAGAATAAAAAATAACATTTCACACAACAACACAATAACATTTCTTGGAAACATTAGAAACGTCTGAATATTTAAGAATATAAAAATATTTTTACTTGTATATTGTGGATATAACACAAGGGTTTTCATAAAACGGTATGTTTAAAATTGTTCAATTAAAATCTTAAAGGCAATTACAATATTGAATAAGAAGTGTAGTTACTAACACATATAAAAAACATTAACCACAATATTTGCATAATACACGGACCTTAAATGGGTTGAATTTCATTTAGCACAATTCTCTTCCATTATTTACGTTTTTCTTTTGAATACTTGCCAATGTATGTATGTTTAAAAAAAGTTAAGAAAATTATTTTAAATACATTTGACTTATATGACAATGAAAATCACATGTGAATCTGTGCCTAAAAAATAAATATGTATAATATAAAACGTACATAAAATATTGAAAGCGTTATACTTCATAATGATACAGTTATGAATTTAGGAGAGATACTGAGCACAGTTTATCATGATGTGTCCACAATAATTGCCGCTGACAATAAATGTTTTACGTCTGCTGTTCTTCTGATTGCTTGAAGTCTAGAACTTGCTGCTATAATGACTTAATTCAAGGTGGTTTGGTGATTTAGAACAGCGGCTTGAACACAACAACATTTTGCTGTAGATTTGGCCTATATAAAAAAGAACTGTTAATTTATAGTTAAGTTACATTTTGTAAAGTTTAAGATGTTTAATTTCACAACACACAACATGCAAGATTTCACTAAAGGTTATTTAAAAACAATATATATATATATATATATATATATATATATATATATATACACACACACACACACACACACACACACACACATACCAATTTATTATCTGTCTAAGTACTTATTTACTTTTTTCCTATTCAACTATTGCTTTTGAGAAGTGTGTTTTCTTTTTTACTTCTACCGAAAGCTGCTTGCAAAGCTAGATAATAGAAGGATGGGTAATATTATAATTTAGATTTTATTTTTAAGAAATTCGTAGAAAACTATAATTATTTAATAAATTACGTATAATTTACATAAAATTATATCTATTATGTACATAAAATGTTTCAATTTATTACAAAACGCAAACTAAAATAACAGCATAAGTAGTTTTAGTTTGGGAAATTGCTTGTGCAAGTTGAAATTAAACTGAGCAATGCACAAATTATAAATACATATTTAAATGAAGCATTTATCACTAGCTTTATATGTAAAGACACTCGTCTGGCCTGTCCATCTTTAATTCCCTCTGTCAGACAGTAATCAGGTCTGTTACACCTTATAGGGCATTAATTCACAGGGCAGGTAATCTTTCAGCGTCAGAAAGAAAAATAGAGGGATGGCATGGCAGCAGGAATGGCAGCACTCATCAGATCCATTGGAGGGGAGCAGGAGGATGACAGGTCAGAGTGTGCCCTGGAGAGGTTTCCATTTTAGCTCCATTCAAAGTTGTAATCACTGCACTCCAGATGAACCCGTTCCTCTTTACAACACGGAAATCAAAAAGAAAGGAAAGAGACAAATGTCAAAAAGGAAGCGCAGTCTGTGGCCTAAAATCTTTTTTCTTCTTGATAGGGGTTGCGGTGTGTGTTGGCCCTGCGGTAACAAACATAGCCACGTCCATCCCTGCTCCACATACCTCCACATGGACGAATACGTAGGCCTATGTCTCATTCTCCAGATTGACGGCCCATTAAATTTGAGGTCTTGTTTTTACAACACAGCAAAGTACAACAGGAGACAATCGTTAGGTCGTCGAGTATGACCTTAACAATTGGCCCAGCCGAGTCCATGGAGATGACCATTTCCTCCACTCACGTCTCATTAAATCATCTTTTCCTTAAAAGAAGGTCTGGCGCGCCAACAAATTAAGGTAAACACATTCAACAACATTCTTCAACATTACTGGTCCGGACAAAATTGGAGCAAGTGAAAGTACATATTCTCAACTGTGCGGCACAAGTTTGCAGAAGGCTGACTTTCTGTGACTATCTGTGGACCGAGAACAGGAGTGGAGACGGAGCACAGAGGGTAGGCCGTGAAGCCCTCCTTTCCTTAATAGCTTCAGACAGAGTCAGCATTTGCTTTCATCTCTCAGGGGGAGCACTGACAGAAACAATTCTCGTATCCCTCGGCCCTCTGTTCTGTCTGGAGATGTTTACGTACGTGCACATTTCTACTTCCAATTTGTTTGGTTCATTTTGAGTCACAGAGCAAAAATTGGGGTGGGAGGCAAAGGGATAAGTTAAGTGCAGAAAAAAGTAAATAAAGAAAGAAAAATATGATATATAAATTAATAAATCTAAATAATCTAAGACATATTGGCAGTACAGGTTAAGAAAATGAAAGAACAAAAAAGAAATCGGCCATTTGACATTCTATTGATTAAAAAATAAAATGAAGTTAAGAATTTAGAAAGTGCATGATCACACATATATTTATGTTTTGTGTTTGATCAAAAGCAATATGTGGCAAATCAGGCGACAGTTCTTTGCATGGTACGCTGCCTGTGTCTTGACTGTACTTTCATGATGCCCTTTTTCCTAGCCTCTCTTGCCCCCTCCCTTGTGCCTCCTCTGCCCTGTCAGCCTCAGTCAGAAAGGGCCCCCTCGTCTGGCGACATGGCATTTGCACTGCTGAGGAGAATGTGAGCTAATGAAAGTGCAAAGCCTGTGTTCACTAGAGTATAAAATTCACATTTGGCCAGGGCAGGCTGTGCAATCTGATATTATGAGTTTGCCGCAGAGAGAGCATGCTTGAAATAGACTCAAAAAGCGACAGGGAGACAAAGCGAGAGCGAGAGGAAGAATGCAAGACTGAAACATGTGGAACCTTGCAGCCTGTTAAATGATATTAGCAATAATGCTGTCCATAAATATGAACAAATATTCCACTTTAGATGCTGCAAGCACTTTATCTCAATTGTAAGACTTACTGCAAGATCCAAAATAAATTGAGGTTTGGAAACATAGTTTCATGGTGAGCAAGGATCGACGGTAACTAGCTCTGCATGAAACCTCAACGAGGTAGCACTGTCAAACTGTAACAGGAAGACGGCAGTGTTCTAAATACAAGGTAATGTAAGCCACCATCTTGTTTCTTGTGAAAATGGAAAATGCTGTCCCATGTTAAATGGTAGCTTGAAATTAGGTCAAATCTAGCCTCAGCATTATGCCCTCGACATCAACAAGGAACACTGAAAACCAATATGTGATGTTGATGTTGATATATGTACTATATACTACTACTACTAGTACTACTACTGCTATCATACAATATATTATACTTGCAATTAACACAGCAAAACTTGTTTGTATTGTGAAAATTTTGATTTTAACAGTCACGATGGGTACACCCCCATGCCTTTCCAAATAAAATACATCAGTTCAATGATATCGGAGGCTTTTAATTGTAATTCTATTGTTTAATGAAACTTCTTCACTAAATTTACCAGCAGATGAAAATCATAAAAACCTCCATGCCCACATCCTCAATAATAACTCTGATATTGTCAAGAATACAATTAGATTAATACAACATATTACCAGAGAAGACAGGTGCTCTCATCACTTGGTTAAAACAATAGACCGGCATTCATCCAGTTCAAAAGTTCAAGCCCATTATGACTGGCTGACCTATTTTCCCACTGAAAGTTTGGAATCAATCCGACTGAGCGCGGCACATATTATTCTCTGGTGTACCATGATCACCATTTAGTCAGTCACTGCACGTCAGTCACTGAAATATATGGTTTAATATTAAAATAAATAAATAAATAAATAAGAATTGTATTATTATTTATATATTTTTATTATACATGTGTTAATTATTATTATGATTAGTAGCAGTATAAGTAGTAGTAGTAGTAGTTCATTTAATAATTGCTACTATTATAATAATTTGTATTACTGTAAGAACTAAATGTTATAAATTAAATTACAAAGTACTAATATTCTATACTATAACTAGATATACTACAATATGTATCTCTGCTGTAGTATTTTTCTCTTTAATTCTTTAAATTCATCAAAACTCTTGGCTTTACTAGAGTATAATATAACCTCCATGGAAGATAATATTGGAACTATTTGCAAAGTAAATATGAACTTCATTATTTTTCAAACTACAGCCGCGGTGATTCATCCCATCTGATTCATCTGACGATCCTCTCCTATTCTAGACTAAATTACAGGTTGTAGGACACTGATAAAACACAGGGTCAAAGGTTAAGTAGCCTGAGTGGCCAATCGTCTCAGTTACAAAAGTGTTTGTTCCTGCAACAAAATGGGATCCTTGCCTAGGTGAACTGGTGAGGCATTCCGCTGAGTGAAGGCGGCAATTATCATCAGCAAGGAACATAAATTACAACCATACCTATATGATTGCAGCCTATCACATTTCATCAGCGCGGTTTCGTGCAACTGAAAAATAGGAACACCACTGTTCATAGTAGGTTCAATGTACAGGCACCAAACACACTCAGACAAACATGGTGTACACACAAAGGCCAGTACAGTCAAAAGGAAATACGTTTTCACTAAGTACAATCAGGCTGTATATAGGTCAGCATGTGCCTGAGTTGCAATGCCCGTTCAGCTGTGGGCCATAATTACTGAGGGTTTGGATGCCTGTCTCTCTCCTTCTCTCATTCACTCTCTTCTCCCTCTCACTCCCTCTTCCCATTTTTTCTCAGTCGCAGTAGTCACACTGTCTCACCCTTGTCCACTCCAGAGTCCTGCACGCCTTTATGTAACTGAGGTAGAGTCTACGTGACTCAGGTGGGGCCCGCTTAGACAGGGCGACTCGCCGTTCCGGACCCGGTCAGAGCATAGGATTCCCTAAAATACACATTATCAAAGATGCACTGTACTAGTACATCCAAATATGTGTGCACTGTTGTAAAAGGGTTGTTATGTATAGCTTGCGATATTAATTAATATTTGCATTACCGTTTAAACAGTCTTTATTTTACATTACACAGACTTGACAAGATGTTGTTCGTAATCGGCGAAGGTTTTTAATATTAAATATTTTTTTTTCATATGAGATCTATTTAACACAAAATGTTTTACAAATATAGTTAAAAGTATATATTAAGTGTATGCTGCTACTACTGTAGCAGTGACAAAATACGATCTAAAATAAAAATATTACTTTGTATTTAATACAAAATCCTAGAATGGGCAATAAGGGAACATAACATATCATAACATAATAACATAACATCAGAACACAAGAAATTTAAATTAAAATGTGTATACTGTTGCACTGTCTTACCCCGTCATCAATGTGAAATTTGACAATTTGTTCTTTATTATAAAATTACAGCATGGTTACTTTGTTTGATGTGAACATACTACAAAAATATATCAATCTTTCTATAACATTTACATAATCTTTATTTCAACAGTTGTTTCAATGGATTTTAATTGTTTGTATTTATTTTTTGCTTGCTTGGTAACTCCCTTTATTTGCTGAAAAAATATATAATAATTAGATATTGCATAAAAAATTTAAATATATATCATAATTTGTTTTGTGAAAGCATTGCATCCAATGATTTATTGTAGTGATACAGTACTGAATAATGGTAAAACACAAATATCTTCCATTTTCGATTAACATTATGTGGAAAATCGTTTGAAAATTCTTAAGTTCAAATACTGTAATTGCATCTTAAGAAAAATAAATACACATATATTGAATAAATAACAAAAAACAACAAAAGGTTTAGTGATTTCTCCTCGTCATATGAGTGTATGAGAGTGGCTGGTCATGCAGAGGTCATTTGGGATCCAAGTCATAGAAAGAAAGTTTGTGTTCATCGTCTCCACTAAGAAATTGAGGGACACACTTACAAAAACAAAAACAAAATCTAACTCACCTCATAGTGTCTTTACTCACTTAACTCCTGTACAAGGGAAAATGAATCAAGGAGAGAGGTGCTGTTGAAAGGCTAATGGACTTGCTAAATTGGATTGGTGGTCACAGTTGTATGCTGTGGCACAAAATGTCTGTCAGCCGATATTTTTGCTCTTTTCCAACCTGTCTTTAGACGAACGCTTGAATTTGATTAATTCTTTTTCGGTCATTTTTGTTATGTTATATGACTGACTCTATTAACAGAAAAGGCAACATTTGAGTTACCAGGGGCTACAACTTCTCAAAGCAAAAAAGGAATGAGTGCCCACCACTTTGAACTCTTTATTATCACAGTGATCTATTTGACATGTTTGTGTAAATTATAAATAAAGATGAGCTAGAGATAGAAATGTCACTGAGTTTATTTTAATAACACTGCAAAGTTATGAAAGAGCAATTGAAAATATACAAATTGACTAATATTGTATAACAATATAATATAAACTTTCTTTTAAATTCATGAGGTAATGAAAAGCCTTATTATATATCTTCACTGCTATAAAGAGCTTAACAAAATAATTGAGTGCATTTTTTTCTTTAACATTTCTAAATTGTTGATTGGTTATTAAATGTTGCAAAATGTCCTCAATAAAAACCAAGGTACGTTCAAGCGTACTCATTTGATCTCTCCTTGCACGGGTTCAGCTAGCTGTATTTGGCACCGAACTTGTACGGTAGACGGCACACTCGCTCCACATTAGATCAGTAACGGACTAATGGCTGCTCTCAGATGTGACACAACTGTGGTACTGCATGGGTACGTGCAGACTAGCTGACCGAACACTCACCTCTCTAAACACTTTATTTATTTATTTCCCTCTCGGCTTAAAGCGCTATTGTGGAGCTAACCTACATAACAGCTTGGTGCTCTGTCAGGCCCTGTGCTCAGGCCCCCTGATACAGATATCATGAGGGTGCCCAGGGTGAGAACAATAGAGTTCCAATCGATCCCGACGGCCTGGATCACTATTGAAATATCACACAGCTCCTTGGTTGAGTTGCATTTAGTTCAGCTACTGAAGCACATTATGCTATATTGAACGAACTGGCAGCCTAATCAAATCAAATTATTTCCATATCATAACCATGGCCTTCCGGAGACGAATACAGATGCAGTTCTCTTGGTTTTGTTTTATCCTAATTTGGTAATTTATTTAAAATGGATTTTTACTTGTTATGATCATTAGTCATTGTCGTTATTGTGTTCAAGTGTTTGTTTGGCGAGCCTTATTAAGTTGAAAACACAATATACTTTTTCGCTGACATCTTATGCTTAGGGATTTGACATTAATGTACAGTTTGTTATTGGCGTGTTTTTTCTTCTCTGCGTTGGTCTGGGTGGACACACATACTGAAAAATAGCTGCACACAAACACAGAAAATCCTACTTAGAACTTAATTGAAACTCCAGTTATCCCTCATCATACAGTGGTCAGGCATCATAAAGCCATGACAAAACAAACATTGGCATTTACATTTACAGTCAAAGGCCCTCAATTCCCTAATGCAGGTCCTACCAAGACAAACAACACCTAACTATTGGAAAAGTCAAACACAATCATTACAACTTAAGCTAGACTGTTTATTCCCCTTATTCTTGACAACATCATGGGGTTGAAAGGGTCATGGCAGAGAGAGATTTAGCGGTGTGGATGTAGCCTCCGGGGGATTGCATCTGGAACACCGTCAGAGCAGAGGAGAACGAGGACGCAGCACGAGCGAGCTGGCCTAGCTCTAATTTAGGGCTCAGTGGTTTGCATACCACCGCTAACACATACTTTACACATCAGTCTCAGCAGAAGGTTGATGGTTAGTCTGATATGAGAAAAGTCCTTTTCAAGAAAGAAAGGAATATTCCTTTGGGGAATAGACTCGGGAGGTTGTGTAGTAGGGTATGTGTGTGTATTGTTAAGTCGATTCACTATGGGGAAGAGTGTATAAGAGGGCACACACTGTGCCCTGTTGATGGCAGTAGTGCCTCAGTCAATGATCATGTCCAAAAGTATGGCAAACACAGATTATTATACGGTGTCTTAATAAGTGGGTTATGGTACATTGAGGTAAGAAATACATACGCGTGTCTGTAAAGCAGCAGGCTGCAAAGAACCCAGTACCGTGTGAAAACTAAAACATGCAAACACGATAACAAACTCATTTCAAATGTAGATGACACTTTTTTATATGGTAAGAGTTTATAGAACTATTTACTGAACAAACAACATTAATTTGTACGTATGGCAATATCAAAATGTTTGCCAATCTGTTAATCATATTTTATAAACCATTCTC